>CM061133.1:90123071-90582794 GCA_030789695.1 Scilla litardierei
CAGTATGCTCCTCAGCAATCAAATCAGTAGCCACTTCCTTATCATCATCCTCCTTGTTCGCGTTCTCCTCATACACCTTCGGCTCCACAGTCTCAGCCGCTGCATTATCCTCCACCAGTACCTCCACAGCATTCTGCACCTCCACGTTAAGGGCAACCGTCTCCTCCGTCTCCACCATCTCCCCAATAACATAATCATCTACAGTCAACTCAGCAGCCACTGCATTCTCAGCCTCATCATCCCCATAAACATCATGCACCCTCGGCTCCACATTCTCATCCGCTGCATTAACCTCATCCTCCTCCGCAGCATTATGCTCATGCCCACTAAGAGCCAACTTCTCAGCAGCCTGCTCCATCGCATTACGATCCACCACATCATCCTGCCAATAAGCAGCCAATGCAGTCGCCTCCTCAGCCTCATCCACCTTCTCCTCATCTCCCTTCTGCTCCTCCTCAACATTATCCACATGCACCACAAGCTCATCACCCACAATTCTACACAGTGATGCTAACTCCTTCAACTTGTTTACCATACCCACACTCTGCCCCCTTAGTAATCGGGAACGTGCATTATAAATTGATTTGATTGGTGTTTCATTGAAGGATTTAATTTCCTTCAGGCCTTTCAAAATTACTGACAGCGGCACCTTTCTATTTGCCAAGTCTCGCAATGCTTCCACCTCTTTTCCCTGCAACACCCCGTCGTCGGAATGGCCCGCGACATAATTAGCAGCTTGATGGTTGTGCCTGCCATCACCGACCATTAAAATCCACTCACCGCCATCGCCCACCTCATTACCACGCAATTTGAACGGGCATCCACACTTGTTGGTTCTAACTGGCCGGTTGCTCTTTCGTACTGGTCGGTGTCCCCTGTAGTTCCCGCTTCTTGCACATGCATAGTAGGTAGCGGGAGTCCTATTGGACGATTTATTCATACTCGACGCACTGGTAACAATCACATGCCCCTGTTGTCGTCCGACGCTCTTTATCCACTGAAAGAGTTCGTCTCTACTTTTAAAACGTTGAAGCGTTGTAAATTCGGCTGTATAATCCATATACACCTGTATCAAACAATTCATACAACTAATTGGACCGGGAACCAAACATTAGTTACATTATTGACGTAAAGAAAAATCAATATTACCTCCGAATTTTTTAGCATCTCCATCAATCTCAACTGTATCTGCAGGCAATTACAAACCAAAAATTTCGCCTCTTCTTTCTACACATTGTAATTGTAACAAGGATATCAAATAAAATGTACTTAACATTGTATACTTACCAAATCACGATTTCGACAAATTTAGGTCGAAAACCCCTAAATCGATTGCTCTCGCTTCACCGATTTGTTTGAACGCAGTAGTTGCCACTGTGATGTAAATGTCGAGCCCAGTAATAAAAATCAAATCTTTGGAATTTCCGTCTGTGCGCCTTGAGCAATCTACGAAAAACTGGCCGTTTGATATTCCGCCTTGAGCAATCTGTGGAAGGTTATGGCTGTGAGCGGTGAGCAGAATTTATCAAGGGATGAAAGAGGGTCAAAACGGGTCAAAACGGGTAAAAATTTTAACCCGTTGCGCGCTTCGAGTAAATTCGGTGGTTTAGTTGGACAATTTTACTCAGCGCGGACAACGGTTATATTTTAGCACGATTCGAACCGTTTTGCGCGCTGAGTAATATTACATGGATTGTCAGGCTTGACATTAGTAACGGTAATCGTTATTAATCGTGACGCTGAGAACGATTTTGACCGCGGTGAGCGCTGAGGAGATCTAAATTTTGTTTTTAATATTTATTCTATTGGATTCCTCATATTCTTATGCCGATGTTAACAACATTATTGATACGTATAAAATAATATAATACCAACGTGATAACTATCATTAGTTGTATTAATTAACACCCTTAATAAAATCTGGATAGATTGCGTGTGTTATTAAGCATTCAAAATCCAGTATATATCAGTTTGTACCCGTTCACCAAAAAGTTAGTAAGAGGCAAACTTGATTAGTAGGTCTATCGTTGAGCATAACTTATAGATACCATACACCAAAGCACGGCATACAGATGATAACATTTGCACATTTAGGCAGACATGATAAAATTTCATGCTACCAATCTGTCAATATGAAATAAACAATCCACAGTAAAATGATACAACGTTTTATCCTACAATATTTCAATAACGTCAACGGTTGCAATATCGTGCCCAAATACTATTGACTGGAATTGATGCATCCTATCCTCATAAGCAGCCGGCCATCCGGTTGACACATCGGAACGGTATCTTAGCCACATACTTGAAGTCGGAGGGACAGGACCATATGGGGCAAGTTTAACAATAACGAAGTGATTATTGTTCACATGACCCAACGTTATGTGGCGTCTGGATGATAGGGGTAATGGAGGAGTTCTTAAAGGAAAATATGTCACACACTGATGAGGTGCAAGAATATGTACTACACATTCGTAGCATGAGGCAATGACATGTGCCATTTCTGGCATCTGCATCCACCATTTAGCTTTTGGACGGTCTAACAAATGGCCCAGTGCCACTACATTCTTTTTAAATTCCACGGCACCCATAAGTTGCCGGTACAAGCCGTCGTGGTTCTGCATCTCTTCTCGCAAGTCATATTTCACCGGCCTCCATTCGTCCTCACCCAGTCCCAACTGAGCTGCCACAGCCCTATACCCACAGTTTCCGTCTGCTTTCACATCTACGACATGCACTATAAGGGGTCATAGACACTCAGGAAAAGCGTTCCAATATGGTATTATTATGTCGGCAGCCAAGTCCTCGTCACTATCATCATGTGAAATTGATTGTTTCGGCTTCTTTATTGTACGTTTCCACAACGGTCTACTTCTTCCCTTACCCGGCTTACACGTCAATGTAGACGTATCCGTTATCTCAGCATGCTGCTTAGCAATCTCCGCTACCAGGGTAGAAATTTGAAGACGTAGAACCTCATGATCATTCTCAAAGGCCTTAGCCACTGCATTCTCATCATCATCCTCCTCCTCCCCAGCAGTCTGCTCCGCCTCATTACGATCCACCTTATCATCCTCCCCACCCATCTTCCCAGTATGATCCTCCTCCTACAACTCAGCAGGCACTGCATTCTCCCAAAACGCCTCCCCCACCTTCTGATCCCCCCCTCATTATTCACAGCCTTCACATTCTCAGCACCCACAATTTTATCAGCTGCTGCTAACTCCTTCAACTGTTTTACAATACCAACCTTCTTCCCCCGTTGTAACCGGTTTCGTGCATTATAAATTGCTTTGATTGAGGTAGAACTGAAGTTTTTATTTGCCTTCAGTACTTTCAAAATTTCAGCTGGCCGAACCTTGCTATTCGCCAAGTCACGCACTGTTTCCATCTCCATTCCCTGCAACGTCCCGTCATCGGAATGGCCATCGACATATTTAGCTGCTTCATGGTTGTGCCTGCCACAAACGACTGTTACCTTCCACTCCTCAACGCCCACGCCTACCATATAACCACGCAATTAGAAAGGACATGAACACTTCTTGGTTTTAACAGGCTGGTTGGTCTTTTTCAGCTTTCGGTGTCCCTGATACTCACCGCTTCTTTCACACGCAAAGTACACAGCATGATGCCCTTTGGCCGTTTTACTTAATCTCCCCGAACGTGTAACAATCACATGCCCATGACTTAATCCGACGTTTTGTATCCACTGAAACAGCTCTTTTCTATCCTTGAACAGTTGATTGGTGGTAAAGTCGGTTGTAAAATCCATAGTATCCTGTATCAAACAATTCTTACCCTGATCCTCAAAGATTTAATGCATTATTGCTGAGAAGATAAATCAATATTACCTTGGATTTTTGTACCGACTTCATCAACCTCAACCGTGGATGAATGCATGTAAAATCAAAATAAGAAAGGCAGATAAACTGTACTTAAAAGTATAGACGTACCAAAGAGTCGATGTTGATAAATTTAGGTCAAAAACCCCTAAATCGATTTCTCTCGATTCAGCTCTTTGTTTGATCTCACCAGTTGACTAAGTGATGTATCCTTCGAGCAATTAAATAAAAATCAAAGCTTTTGGATTTCGATCTTTGAAAATACTTGCCGTTTGAAATTCCGCCGTGAGCAATCTGTGTAATTGTCTGTCAATTCGCTGCGAGCAGAAGGTATCACGGGACAATTTCGGGTCCTACCGGGTCATATCGGGTCTACAATAATTTACCCGTTGTGCTGGTTGAGTAAACAAGTCTAGTTTGAAATATTTCTAGCAAATAACCCGTCCACATGTGCACGTGGACTTGACCAAAACGGTTGTGGGCGGTGAGCAATTACGGGTTTTGAGTGGTTGTGTGCGCTGAGCAATTCCGGGTTTTGCGTGGTTGTGTGCGCTGAGCAATTCCGTGTTTTGATTGGCTGTGAGCGGTGACCAATTCCCAGTTTTGCGTGGTTGTGTGCGCTGAGCAAGTCCGTGTTTTGCACGGTTGTGTGCGGTGGGCAAACTGCTAGACGGTTTACAGAGGAGAGCAATTTATATTTTTGCCCTCCCACTGTTCGCGATGAGTAATTTACACCATGAACCACTATTTCTACGCATCCGTATATACAAATGCATCGTAACAGCTTCCATATACGATCGGTTTTGTGACCTAAGGCGGGAAAAGCTAACGAGATAGGGTTTGATCAACAGAAATTATTCTAATTCGCTGAGGTATATAAACTATAAGAGTTCCTGCTTATATCAAACGAAGGTCCTTAAGGCAGTGCAAAAGATTTGTGTCATTGGGTTGGGGTGCCCTAAAATAGTCGACTGCGACCGCACTGCATCGTAAAGTTGGTAAGCCATTAATTGATGCTAATTAATTTGGTATTTTTTAATAATTTCAGAAATTTATTGCTGCAATGTACATTTGGAACATGATTGCGTAGAAATTACGAAGATTGAGATGGGCTCGGTACACATTGAGGGGATCTGGGATGAAGCGGACAAAGAAGCAAAGGTTTGAAATTATTTTGCTTTGTTAACTGACTAATTTACTAGAAAATAAAGCTTAACATTTAGTGACTATATTGGTATCTGGGACTTAATTCAGCGTATTGTTGAAGGCTCAGAGGTTAATGAAGATTATACAAATCAGTTCACAACAAATACAATTTTCCCCAGCATAGAAGAGCTTGGTAAATGGGTAAAAGGGGTCGGTGTGAAAACCGGGAATTTGGTTGTTACAAAATCATCAAATATGAGTACAAAGGGCAATAGGGTCCCAACTTATTATTTTTGTTGTGAAAGAAGTGGGACATATCGGCCACACAGGCCGGATATATCGGCCAAAAAATCAACTCGAAGCAAGAAGTGTTCATGTCCCTTCTACTTGAGGGCTAATGGTGTGGCAACAGATAAGTGGATTTTGACAGTTGTACGTGGCAATCACAACCATAAACCCGCAATGTACATCGAGCGACATCCAGATGAGAGGAGGTTCGGAGGTGGGGAGATGGCCACGGTGAGAGACTTGTCACATAGACTGCTTAGGCCAAGGGAAATCTTGAAATACCTGAAGGAAAAGGATAATGCAACACCTACCACAATCAACACTATTTATAAAGCCAGACAGAGGATGAAGGCAGGGGAAATGGCCTGGAGAGCAGAAATGCAGCTATTCCTTAATCTACTGACACAGCGTAATTACATTGTGTATCATGAAGTGGACGAAGTGACAACTGCAGTGAGGACTATATTTTGGGCACATTCGTAGTCGGTTGAGTTATTACGAAAATTTCCAGATATTCTGGTTATGGACTGCACGTTGAAGACCAACCGCAACAGGCCACCATTGATGGAGATGTATGGGGTGACGTCCACAGATATTCAGTTCGCAGCGGCATTTTGTTACACGGAGGCCGTACGTGAGGAGAACTACTTGTGGGCCTTGGGGAAGTTGAGCTCTTTGCTGCAGGGATACATGATGCCACGTGTAATTTTGTCAGCACTGGAGCCAGCACTTATGAATGCCATTGGCCATGAATTTCCCCTTGCGGTGCACCAAATATGTAGAATGCACATATCCAAAAATATTGCCAAAAATTGCCAGCCCTCTTTTGAAGATCAAGAAAAATGGTTAGGTTTCATCTCTAGCTGGAATTTATTGGTGGGGGCACGCAAGGAGAAGGAGTATGTTGCTAAACTGAAGGCATTGGAGACCGAGTACAAAGATTACACAAGGGTCGTGAGCTATGTGAAGACATCTTGGTTGGACAAGTACAAGGAGAAGTTTATTTCTGTATGGACAGATGGCAATCTCCACTTTGGAAATGTCAGTACCAACAGAGGGCAGACCAAAAGAGCCCAGACTGAACATTCTAAGCTTAAAAGGGCATTGGGTTCATCGGCCTTCAGTTTATCCGCTTCTTGGCCAACCATACATGAATCATTAGAGGGGCAGCATATCGAGATCAAGGCATCATTCGAGAAATCTAAGATCATGTTGCAACATAATGTGCATGGGTTCTTGTTCAAGGAGCTGATAGGATTTACAGCCGCTGCGGCGTTGAAGATAATGTCTGTGGAAGCTGATAAATCTGACCCTATGGGAACGGACCAATGCACAGGTGATTGTCTAGCTAGAATGATTTATGGTGTACCATGTGCCAATGAGATTGGCAAATACACAAGGGAAAATCGCCCCATTCCCTTAGATGCCGTAAATTCTCATTGGAAGCAGCTAGACATGGAGGCTAAGCCGGAATTGATGTCTGAAGAAGATGGTCTTATACATGCTGAATTAGAGCGCATACACATGCTCTATGCTCAACTTGATGGGCCGATGAAGCAGGAGTTGTTAATTAAGTTGAAGGAGCTAGCTACCCCGGCGACAAATCTGATTACAGAGCCGCAAGTTAATGTCGTGTTCAATGGAAGAAGAAAAAGGGATAATAATTTGACAAATGAAGATACAACCACCCCCATTCATCTTGCTCATTTTGATCATGACTTCGGCGATGCGGCTAGTTACTCTGCTCAAATTCCACCTGAAGTCTCATCGAAACAAGAGAGCGTCGGCCGTGTCCAGCTGAGACGGTCCCAAATGATCAAAAATACGTCTGCCCCACCCATTCCTCCTCAACTTGCTAGAAAGAAACCAACTGGCAAAGCCGCGACATCTGGCAGTATGACTGGGGTTTCTGCTACAGCTTCATTTGCAGCAGCAAATTATGAAGCAAAGGATGCTAGAGCCGTTCAAGGAGGCATACCTTATCTTGATCAATTCCCCGCTGCAATCGCCAAATATATATCGAACGTCACATATGTGACGGCAGATGTGAACTATGGTTACAGGGCTATATCTTCACATCTAGGGATAAGAGAGGACCAGTGGAAGGTGGTCAGAAGAGAGTTGCTTCAAGAGCTGCGTGACCACTATGATGTGTACTCAAAGGTGATGGGTGAGGAAAGTGCACAAGAACAGGTAGTGTCAATTAACTATATGGGTGACCACCCCCCGATGCAATATTGGATGACCTTCCCTGAAGTTGGACATATTATCTCAAGTCGTTATAACTGTGTAATACATCTGCTGTCAATGCAACAATGTCTTTCATTTTTTCCGTTAAGATCAGGACCACACCAAGGTACGAAACGTGGTCCCTTCACCATAGGTTTTGTAAATAATAATCACTTTGTAAATATTCAACTTAAAGATAGAAGCCCGGTCCCACCGGTAATAAGGCAATGGAAGGCTAACCGCCTGCCTGCAGCTGAAGGATGGGTGGAAGGCCTTGAAGAGAGGATGCGACAATTCGAGACATTATTCTGTAAAGATGTAGGCAAATCTCCCACTGTAATTACCATATCATCATAGCATTGAATTTATAATTTTTTGCAAATGTAGTGACTGAGTTTATAATGAAAGAATATACTGAATTTTTTGGGATTTTTGTACAAAATCTATGGGATTTCTGCACAACTGGAACTCAACGCGCCATCATGTCTTTGCTTGTTGCGCGCTTTGAACATTTATGTTATGGGATACAGTTGCTAAATTCGCACGACTGGCATAATTTTGCCCGTTGTGAGCTTTGAGCAATTTATGTTACAGCATTAAAAATTTGCTCACCGCGCACAACGGACATAAAGGAGAATGCTAAGAGTTGGACTCATAATTGTGTGCTTTGGTATGTTATTGATGTTGAAGACCGTATACTGCAGTAAATGTGTTATTTATGTTGCATGAAGTGATTTCCACCTCTGCGTATTCTTGAATCTTTCTCTCCTTGACGATGGTCTACTTGAATCTATGGCATAAGTCCAATATCCCAGGTTCGTTTAAAGGGAAACTCTATACGTAACAATCTCGATGCAAGTAGAGGCTATGTGAATGCTGGAGAAAATGACTCCAATGAAACACACTGACAAATCAGATTCATCCATACACATCAGGTAAAAGGTGGGACCGGTGTGAGCAATGAGAAAAAAATTGTATATCTGGTTCACTGTGATGCTAAGCTCAATTCCAACGCAGTTCACGTGCACTAAGTATATTCCCGGGAAAATTCGATATTTCACACCATCCTTGATCATTTCTGTGATGGCTGTATGCTAATAGTTTTAATATCCACAAGAAATTAAGCAATCGGTGTACGAAGATCGCTAATGGTTGGCAAACAGATATTTAAACTAACAAGCAGTAAAAGACTGCACCAGACGGTGTTCATTGCCAATTGAATGTTCGGGGTTCATTACTAACGCGTAAACCATCACATGTTCACCTCTCAAAATATGAAAACCATTTGGGGTACTAAGATGGCCACGATTCACACAGACGCCTCGCTGGAGGGGGCGTTGGTAGCCAAACCGTCCTACGTTTGGGCCGATCCTCCACCGGACTCCCGACCAGATCGCTGATGCTTCCTCGCCTCAGTCTCATGCCTCACGTCTGCAATCGAGTTTGGAGGAAGCGAGTTTCTCTCCAACTCGGCTATACGAGCCAGGAGACTGCTCTTCTCTACGTACCATCGCTCTTCGGAGCTCTTCCGAACCGCTGACATAGAGGCCACCCGATCTTTAGCTTTCGCAACCTCCCACTCCGCCTGAGATCTGCGGTCTCTCTCTTTCATCAGCTGCTCCTTCAAATCCTTAAGTTGAGATTCGAAGGAAACTGTCTTTTTCCGCTCGGCAATCAACAATTGCATCACTCGGTGACGCAGTTCCGCCCCGACCAATGATGTCTGCAGGGAAACATGGATAAGTAAGACTGTAAGAGTAAGGCAACAGCACAACGAGACGACATTAGTACTTAACCTGGTAACTGCCATAAACGACTGAGTTAGCGAGCCTTTCAATGTCAATTTGACCCAGGACACTTTGGTCAATGGGAAGGATGGAGTTCTCCACCAGCCGACTGGCCACCCCCCTATCCACCAATGCAGACTCGCCGTCCCAGACGGGGAAGAAGGGTCGGTGACGGTTCCCCCTAGTACCTTCCGATGGAACGTCAGTGGGTGGATTCAACAGCAATGCCCCCTCGTACACCGGGGGGACATAGCATGCCGGAACGAGACCTCCCCATGGCCACGTATCCCTTAGGGGAGTCTCAGGAAACTGCGGCCGCACATCCCCCCTGTCATGAAGGGAACGGTTATCAGCTACGTCACCGTCTCTTCTTCCCTCTGAAGACTGGCCTTGCAAAGTTTCTTCGTCACACTGACACGATTTCTCAGCCATATCTGCAGTGAAGGCACAAATCATGGCGAATGGTGATATATCCCCAAATTTGGCGGGATAAATATCCTCCACTTGACAGGACGCATGGCGGGGTTTTCTGGGGTCTTCGCGGCGTTTTTTTGTGGTCTGCTACATTAATACTCCGAGTTTGGCGGCAACTCAAATTTTTTGCCGGGTCCTGCATTATGGGTGGCCATCTTGCTTCTTGACTCTCTCGCTCTTCCGTTTGTTATTACAAGTATAAACAAACGGCGGATTAATTACTGAGCGCGCAAAACGGGGCAAAATTTGAACCGTTGTGCGCGGTGAGCAAACATAATTTAGTCACGCGCAGTATATGCGTAAATGTGGGATAGTTGTGCGCGGTCGAATATTTGGATTTATTATACGAATTTCCTCATCGCGCACATATGGCATTACTGTATACAGTTGTGTGAGGAGATATATTAAACGACTAAAATGTTTTACTTGTCAGAATGGATACAAATATTCGCTGATATGGCGCTTACGTGAAAAACTTTTCTCAAACAAAGTACCAGCAAATTCGGCAGTTGGATGAGTAGATGACCGGTCGAATTCTTGTTTGTGGTCCCACCAACCTCTCACCTCATCCGCAATTTCCATCTCTACGTACCATCGCTTTTCGTCTTATTAATAGTAACACAATAAAGTGGAGCCCACAGAGGGAAAAAGATAGAATATTTCAACGCAGCACAGCGGAACGACGCAAAACCTATTGCAAATTGCCCAGTTAACAACATTCGAACGCGAAGGTCCGCATATTGTATAGCGGGCCCCACAATATATTCTCGAGTCTCGACACCCCACTATCCAACCCCATTGAATCTAGTTGGTAGATGATGTGACATTTAATTAGGTATTTTTCCCAATATTTAGTTTACGTGAATTAAGCTATATTCGACGACTCCATGCAAGTCTAAGCGGAAGTTTGTCGGTTATATCATCTCCAAACCACACTGCAACAACACGCCAAATATGGCATTTTCCCTCCATCAACCGCCCTGCAAAACTGGAATCATTTTGCCGGTTTGCTACAGGGCCATCCAAATTTGGAGAGTCAATGTAGCAACTTCCGGTCCACAAAAAAACAGTGTAGCAACCTACATCCAGTTTTTGTATGTCTGTTTATTAGACCATACATAGAACATTCATTACGATTCTGTTTGTTTATTTCGATCCCCCTATGGCATTATCCAAAACGCGGCAGTAAAATAACAACAATCGTGCCAAATAAGAATCTAAATATATATAAAATCCAAAAAATCATAAAACCACATTATAAACTTAGGTGATAAGAGGAACGAAAGTCCAATATCAACATTGAGATACACGAAGGAAACTTAACGTCTCAAATCACAACACATATAGATATATCATACATGGAGACCATATCACAAAATTCACACATATATATGATATATGATCAACAAATATAGTGCGGAATTAAAATTAAACCCAAATAATAAACAAATGCAAACGCAATTATGTTTCAAGTGTTCGGATTACCCAAGTAACTTCCCGCCTTGTTCCCGGTTATCCTACGTCCCTTCCACCCGGATACCTCCGGATACTCAAGTTAGAACACTAACTTGAGGTTGCCTTTAAACCCACTTGTAGCAACCCTACAAGTGAAATCGAATACAATCGATGTCCTTCACTCCTACAACTTGGGAGTAAGCAAACCGCTCTCGCAAACCTAGCACAAAAACAAAATAACGAAAGTTATAAAATTATGAAAGCAACACTTACAATCCCATATGCCTTGAAGTAGAACTTGAAGGAGAAGTGTGTTGTGTATTGAAGACTCTCTTGGAAGAGAGGAGAAAGCCCTTTCTCTTGACTGCACCTATTACCTTGACGATCACGTTCTGTTTGAATGCACATCGCTCCTGCCTTTGCACCGGCTCCATTAT
The DNA here is from genome assembly GCA_030789695.1 of Scilla litardierei. Classification (NCBI taxonomy): domain Eukaryota; kingdom Viridiplantae; phylum Streptophyta; class Magnoliopsida; order Asparagales; family Asparagaceae; genus Scilla; species Scilla litardierei. Next base: position 90,134,730 of record CM061133.1, read on the forward strand.
ATCAGTTCCCGCCTGTTACTCATGAATCCATGTCAATAGAGAGGACTACTGCCGTAAAGGTGGAGGCCGAGGTAATAGATCGGGTGCCAAACGGCGGCTCTAGGCTCGACCGATATACGTGCACCTCATGGGCATTCACGTTCCGTTTGAATGCACATCGCTCCTGCCTTTGCACCGGCTCCATTATATCAGTTCCCGCCTGTTACTCATGAATCCCTGTCAATAGAGAGGACTACTGCCGTAAAGGTGGAGGCCGAGGTAATAGATCGGGTGCCAAACGGCGGCTCTAGGCTGGACCGATATATGTGCACCTCAAGGGCATTCACGTTCCGTTTGAATGCACATCGCTCCTGCCTTTGCACCGGCTCCATTATATCAGTTCCCGCCTGTTACACAGGAATCCCTGTCAATAGAGAGGACTACTGCCGTAAAGGTGGAGGCCGAGGTAATAGATCGGGTGCCAAACGGTGGCTCTAGGCTGGACCGATATACGTGCACCTCATGGGCATTCACGTTCCGTTTGAATGCACATCGCGCCTGCCTTTGCACCGGCTCCATTATATCAGTTCCCGCCTGTTACTCAGGAATCTCTGTCAATATAGAGGACTACTGCCGTAAAGGTGGAGGCCGAGTTAATAGATCGGGTGCCAATCGGCGGCTCTAGGCTCGACCGATATACGTGCACCTCATGGGCATTCACGTTCCGTTTGAATGCACATCGCTCCTGCCTTTGCACCGGCTCCATTATATCAGTTACTGCCTGTTACTCAGGAATCCCTGTCAATAGAGAGGACTACTGCCGTAAAGGTGGAGGCCGAGGTAATAGATCGGGTGCCAAACGGCAGCTCTAGGCTGGAACGATATACGTGCACCTCATGGGCATTCACGTTCTGTTTGAATGCACATCGCTCCTGCCTTTGCACCGGCTCCATTATATCAGTTCCCGCCTGTTACTCATGAATCCCTGTCAATAGAGAGGACTACTGCCGTAAAGGTGGAGGCCGAGATAATAGATCGGGTGCCAAACGACGGCTCTAGGCTGGACCGATATACGTGCACCTCATGGGCATTCACGTTCCGTTTGAATGCACATGGCTCCTGCCTTTGCACCGGCTCCATTATATCAGTTCCCGCCTGTTACTCAGGAATCCCTGTCAATATAGAGGACTACTGCCATAAAGGTGGAGGCCGAGGTAATAGATCGGGTGCCAATCGGCCGCTCTAGGCTGGACCGATATACATGCACCTCATGGGCATTCACGTTCCGTTTGAATGCACATCGCTCCTGCCTTTGCACTGGCTCCATTATATCAGTTCCCGCCTGTTACTCAGGAATCCCTGTCAATATAGAGGACTACTACCGTAAAGGTGGAGGCCGAGGTAATAGATCGGGTGCCAATCGGCGGCTCTAGGCTGGACCGATATACGTGCACCGCATGGGCATTCACGTTCCGTTTGAATGCACTTCGCTCCTTCTTTGCATCGGCTCCATTATATCAGTTCCCGCCTGTTACTCAGGAATCCCTGTCAATAGAGAGGACTACTGCCTTAAAGGTGGAGGCCGAGGTAATAGATCGGGTGCCAAACGACGGCTCTAGGCTGGAACGATATACGTGCACCTCATGGGCATTCACGTTCCGTTTGAATACACATCGATCCTGAACGTGCAGTGGCTACTAAACAATAGATATTTATAGATCGGTTGCGAGACGCAATCGGTATGCCACGTAATGATGAAAGTACAACCGCCATCTCGTACAATCTTATTTCGGAGGTACGTAATGATGACAGTAAATGATTCTGCTTTCTTCTCAACAATGTTCACGTGTGGTAACTGGAGAATGAGTCAAGTAGAACCTCGGTTTCCGTGTTAGCCCTTCATTACGATTTTTTTTTGCCCATCCGACCGGATGCTTTACCCCAGCCGTCTGAGGAGATCGTTTTAGTCAGTTCCACTTCCATATGTAATCCAGCGGCTGAGATTAAAATAACCAATCACTATATATATGTGGAGTCAGTATACGATGGGTTTCGCGGAAAATTTCATTCCTCTTTCCTTTGGTCTGTCGTTCCGTTTTCTTCTTCATCTCAACACTCTCGTATTTCGTACTCGGGTTTCTTCATGCCGCCAAAACGATCTCGTGAGTCGACTTTTTCTGACCCTTGGGGAGTTAGTGATGATGATTCACCTTCACCTGAACACGATGATCCCCTTCCCTCATCGTTCCCGGCCTATAGACCCATTCTGCGTGATTCGCTTTCGCTTGGTCCAACTCAAGGTGAACACAATGTGCTGTTGCCTCCTACTGGGTTTCCTCCTTTACATGCAGGTTCATCAGTTCCATCTCCGGCTGAAAAAGCCCCACTCGAGGACAACAGTAACGGCCTCTTCTCTATGGATGTGATGTCTCGCCGTCAGGACTCTGTTCTGCACAACCTCCGTAGCAAACTCGAGGAGCTTACTACGTCTGTCTCTGCACTTACAGATGAACAACGGCAGCTTAAGGATATACTCATAGGCAATGTAAGCCCCGCATCTGCTGCTTCATCATCCTCCCATCAGCCGGTGAACTTTACTCGTAGATTAGGAGAAATTGAAACCCATCTCTCCAACACCAATCTGGCGATCTCACTTCTGCGTAGCGACTTCGACATTATGATGCTCATAATGTCGAACATACAAGAGAAGATGGAGACTCTGGTGCCCTCTCCTAGAGACATCCGTACTGTTGCCCCACCATCACCACCTCCGCCTCCGCCTCCGCCTCCAGGTTTTTGAGTTGGCCGGACCTTTGTCGCATAAGCCTTTCTCTTGTCTTATATTGTATTTTTGATCATCGACGGAGAAGAGTGTTTGTGGGTAGATATTATATGGTGTTTTATGTCATTATGTACGAAATGTAGTTTCAAATTTGTTGTGGTATGTACAGTGTAACATATAAATGTTGTAGTATGATAGAATTCAGACCTTAATACACTGTCATTTAATTTGATACAATTGCATGACATTACGAAATTGATATATGTAATATATACATCGATGCTTACTTGAATCAATGTTGAAATTACCTATGTAAAAACTTTTTACCGTTATATGATTTACCCAGCGAGCATAACGGGCATAAATTATGACAGTCCTTATATACGTTGTGATAAAACATTTACGTTTACACACAATTACTCAGCGCGCACAACGGTCACATAATGTGTTTGACCGATGTGCGGGCTGTGAGCATACCCGTATCTGATTATCCACAATTACTCAGTTCACACAACTGCACGTATTTGTGACCTTTTTGCGCGCGGAGCCAAACTCGTTTTTTGAATTCTAGGGCTGACTAGGACAAGATAAAGAGTGGCTAGGATTTGATCCTGGGAAATCAATGGCTGAGATTGGATTTTATGGAAATTTTATGTTGGAAAACTTAAATTTTAGTGGGAAAAGTGTCTTGGAAACCAAAACTTTGAAATTAGAAGTGTCTTTGGAAAGATTGTGGAGATTAAATTTGGGGGGGCGTGCCTTGGGAACCTAAACTTTGAAATTATAAGTGCCTTGGGAAAGATTGTGAAGATTAAATTTAGGGGGGAAATGCCTTGGAAACCTAAACTTTGAAATAAAAAGTGCTTTGGGAAAGATTATGTAGAAGCATGATCCATTAAATTAAACAAAATAAAAAATTTAGTGTAAAACAATTTAGCGGAACAACAAATTAAATAATTAAAAGTTCCTTGCGTAATATTGTACAAACATAAATAATTTGCTCATCTTGCACAACAGCTATTATTTTCCCCGTTGTGCGCGTTGAGCAATTTTGTTATTGGCCTTCAAGTTTGCTCAACGCGCACCGTAAAGTCCAAACCTTCTTGGGAACATCATCTGGCTGAAACAGTATGTTGTAGATTCACTCGTCTTTATGTCCAATACAATATCACGCACAGTGACTCTACTGTAGTCTATCGTCCTCATCAATGGGCCAGTCCAATTCGTCTATAAATAGCCTCTCTTCCCACTAGACCTTGTCAACCACTCCACTTCTTAATGATAGTATTCTAACTGATTCTATCTGTTTCTACTTCATACACTATTTTTTCTCCACAATGCTAAATATTTCCCGTTGTTCATCACTGCTTCGTCTTCAACACACAAAGATGAACAATATACTACCGGCAATTGACGTGTACTGGAAGATGTTATTTGCTCCTTCATATGTTCTACTACACCAGCGGATTCTTCCGAGAAGAAGCAACCGTGATATATTTTTATATCATTCCCTAAACGTAAAGTTGCATGTCTTTATACCCTATTTTTTTACTTAAATATGCTTTTTATCGTTCATAATTGATGCTTCTTCAACGCATACAGTGGCATGCGCTGAAGAATCCAGATCAGCCAACTTCGTTAAAGGAGTGGCTACTTATACCGTTATGGACGATCTGGATGCTAGTGATGATGGTGCGTGCTATTGGAGCTGATCATAAATGCCATCTTGCTTGAGCTATTCAGCATGACTCTGTCACTGTGAAGAGTTTTGCGTAGTGGGATTCAATGTACCATTAGGATATTCCCGTGATTGAATTTCATACCAGTTCCAAACTGTGAAGTTGCAAAATGTTTAGCTGTAGTTTCAACTTTGTTGTGTAATGTACAGAATAATGCATAAATGTTGTAGTATTTTGGAATTCAGACCCTAATACAAAAATGATATAGGTGATATATATGTCCGACGTTGATATTACTGAGCAAAATTGTTTACCGAACTATAAATAACATTTATGCATTATGTACATTATAATGCATAATGCTGTAGTTTGTTAGAATTCAGACCTTAATACTATGTCATTTAATTTGATACAATTACTGGACAATACAAAATTGATATAAGGTGATATATACATTGATGCTTACTTGAATCAATGTCCGACATAGAGATTCTGATCAAACTCTGTTCACCGAACTATAAATTCCACAGGGCGCTCAACAGGCGCATGCTATATGTTGTGATAAACTATTTACGTGTGCACACAGTTACTAGCATGCACAACATTCGTATCGATATGTTTGACCGCTGTGCGCGATGAGCAAAACAGTATCTTGTTATCAACCATTACCCAAAACACACAACTGGACGTAGATGTGACCCTTTTGCTCGCAGAGCCAAACTGTATGCAATTAAACACAATAGACCATCGCACACAACAGGCAGATGCCATGACCGTTGTGCGTGCTGAGCAAAACTGTATTACATGCTCCATTACCCACAGTTAATCATCCCGTCATATGGGCAACATAAGGTAAGGTTGCGAGCACTGCTCAAATTACCCCCACCTGGGCGCGTTGAGCAAAACGGTCGTAACGAATAATTGCTCTGCGCGTAAAACGTTAATAAAAAACCCAAAATATAAAAGAAACACAAAATCGGGCGAGAATTAAATAATGTTCAGTCTGACATTATTTTAAAAATCAAAATTTAAGCAAATTTGATGCGCATCAGTTGAATGATGGGTGTAAAGACATTTAAGTGATAAGACAACACATATCCTACTGTTTACATAATAGGACATCAAAAATAGCTACATTTCTTTGATTTGTTTAAAAAAATACATTTTGGATATATAATACAGCGCGCACAACGGATCAAAATACACCCAGCTGTGCACGTTGAGCAAAGTGGACATTACGAATAATTTCTCTGCGCCCACAACGTTCAATACAAAATCCCCATAATTAATAACTTCAGCGCGCACACCGTTCAATATAAAATCCAAATAATAAAGAAGAAAACAAAATTGGGGGAGAATTAATTAATGTTCAGAGTCACTTCAGACTGACATCCCAGTTAAAAAAATTACCATTGAAGCAAAAGTGATGCACAACAGTTGATTGATGGTGTAAAGACATTTAAGTGATAAGACAACACATATCAGACCGTATTCAGAATAAGACAGCAAAAATATCTACATTTCTTTGATTTGTTAAAATTTGATCCTTAGTGCGGGGTATATAAAAAGGTATACATTTATCAAAATATAATACAGCGCGCACAACGGATCAAAATACACCCAGCTGTGCGCGTTGAGCAAAAATGTCGTAACGAATAATTCCTCTGCGCGCACAACGTTCAATACATTTAATTCCCATATTTCCCATAATTTATTACATCAGCGCGCATAACGTTCAATACATTTAATTGATAAGACAACACATATCCGACTGTTTACAGAATAAGACAGCAAAAAGATATACATTTCTTTGATTTGTTTAAATTTGTCCCTTAGTGCGAGGTATATAAAAAGGTATACATTTAGAATATATAATACAGCGCGCACAACGGAACAAAATACACACAGCTGTCCGCGTTCAGCATAATGGTCGTAATGAATACTTACTCTGCGCGCACAACATTCATTACAAAATCCCCATAATTAATAACTTCAGCGCGCACAACGTTCAATAAAAATCCCAATAATAAAGAAGAAACACAAAATTTTGGGAGATTGATTACTGTTTATACTGACATGCAAGAAAAAAAAAATCTTAATTGATGCAAATATAATGGCAGCAGTTGATTGATGGGTGTATGGAAATTTAAGTGATTTGACAACACATATCTGATAGTTTACAGAATAAGACTGAAAAATATTCCCATTTCTTTGATTTGTTAAAATTTGAGTTTTAGTGCTCACCGTGCGGGGTTTTTAAAATTGTATACATTTTGGAAATATAATACAGCGCGCACAACGGATCAAAATACACCCGGCTGTGCGCGTTGAGAAAAACGGTCGTAACGAATAATTACCATACGCGCACAACGTTCAATACTAAATTCCCATAATTAATATCTTCAGCGCGCACAACGTTGAATAAAAAATCCCAATAATAAAGAAAACAAAAAATTGGGTGGAGAATTAATTAATGTTCAGACTGATATGTCAGATAAAAAAATCAAAATTGATGCAAATATAATGCGGAGCAGTTGATTGATGGGTATATTGACATTTACGTGATAAGACAACACATATCCGACAGTTTACAGAATAAGATAGCAAAAATATTCACATTTCTTTAATTTGTTTAAATTTGCGTTTTAGTGCGGATTGTGCGGGGTATTAAAAAGGTATACAGTTTGCATATATAATACAGCGCGCACATCGGATCAAAATACACCCAGCTGTGCGCGTTGAGCAAAACAATCGTACGAATAAATACTCTGCGCGCACAACGTTCTTCTAAAATTCCCATAATTAATTACCTCAACGCACACCACGTTCAATAAAAAATCCCAATAATAAAGAAAACACAAAATTGGGGGAGAATTAAATAATATTCAGACTGATGGGTGAACAGACATTTATTAAGTGATAAGAAACACATATCTTACTGTTTCCAGAATAAGACAACTTATACCTATGTGTTGATACTCATGGGTCACGCTGTTTGATTTGAGGTGTTCACATCGCTATAAATGGATTTATGAGTAATATTGTATAAACATAAATAATTTGCTCAACTCGCACAACTGCCATATTTTTACCCGTTTTGCGCTTTGAGCAATTTTCTTTGAGGCAATCAATTTTGTTAGCGTCAATTTCTGTAGCCCACAGTAACCCAAATGTAGTCTCAGCCTCATCCATGCGGACCATACCCAGTCCAATTCGTCTATATAAAGTGATTCACTTCCCTCTAGACATCGTCAACCACTACTCCTCTCGATGATAGTGTTCTATATGGTTATACCTATACACTATATTTTCTTTTACATGCTACATATTTGTTCTTACTACTGAATGCTTCGTCTCCGACACACAAAGATAGCCAATAAACTTGCGGCAATTGCCGTGTTGCTGAAATTGAATTCGTCACATTTATATGGGCATCAAAGATGGAGTCTGCTACTTCACATTGCCATCAGCCTGAAGGTGCCACCAAGGTATCGGCTCTCAAACTGCGCAATCTTCTCTGAAACTGTGCATCCTCATTTGTTTCCATGCTCAGAAGAATTTCTTACGCGTGCCATAACTGCAAAAATGTGAAGAATCTCTATTGGAGCTGCTCATAACTGCAATATCCCTAGGAGACACGGTCACGGCATGAGAACTTGTCGTATGAGCAAAACTGTATTCCATTGCTCAAAGTTAATCAGCCCGCCCTGCGTCCAAAAGTAGTGACCTTTGTGTCCACTAAGCAAAAATATTAACTATACTGTGATTTGTCACAGTTACTGTCTTCTGCTATGATGCTGTATGTTTTTTTGGAAAAACTTGGACATGCACCGCAAGAGTATCGGTGTATTTAGATTTTTCTCTTTTGGTAATCGAAACCAGATGTTTTTTTTGCCGTTGTGCGCGTTGAGTATAAAAAGGTCTACCTTCAAGCAATTTTTCTCTTCGCGCACCATCGCACTCGGATACTAGTTGGAACAACGTCTGGCTGGTATCCATCCGCCATATATTCACGAGCACGAACTGTTACTCTACGGTGTTTCCATCCTCGTACTTGGTTAGTCAAACTCGTCTGTATATGGTTTCCGTTCCCACCAGACCTCATCAACCACTATCCCAGGTGATTATAGTTCCTTTATCTGATTCTCTCTGATTCTTGTAATACAATGTTTTTTCTTCAAATTTGTAATTTTGTTGTTGTTCATGAGTGCGTCGTCTACAGCATACAAAGATGGCCAATATACTAGCGGCAAGTGCCGTGATGCAGAAATTGAATTCATCACCTTTATATGGCGGCGAAGATGTTCTTTTGCTCCTCTTCGCATGATCTGTTCTTCTTCATTGCAAACCTCAAATGAAGGCAAAGATGTTCTTGCAATCATTACAGCTTCATTCTCGTCCATGCCAACTTGCAAAAATTCTTTGAACCTTCGTAAGTTCCGTTCAGAATCATTGCATACATAACTGCTTGATGATAACAACTGTTCTACCTAAGTCTAATTATATTTACTTTTTTATTCTCTCTTTTCCTAGGGGAGTTTGTACTTGCTGGTATCCCTCCTGCTACCAAGGGTGTTCGAAGTGTCATGGTTTGCCTTGAGATAGATGCCGACGGTATCTTGAATGCCTCTGCAGAGGAAAGTATGTGTGCAGAAAAATAAGATCACCATCACTAACGATAAGTGCCACGTAGACCCAGGAGGAGATTGAAAGGATGTTCCTTGAGTCAAAGAAGTATAAAGCAGAAGATGCAGCGAACAAGAGAACGGCAGAGATGGAGTGTTATGTTCATTGGAATGCATAAATGTTGTAGTATGTTGGAATTCATGCATAAATGTTGTAGTATGTTAGAATTCAGACCTCAATATAATGTCATTTAATGTGATACATTTGCAGCCCATTACACAGACCTTAATACAATGTCATTTAATGTGATACATTTGCAGCCCATTACAAACTTGTGATTGGTTATATATACATTGATGCTTGCTTAAATCAAATTTCAACAATGATATTTAATGGGAAAAATTAGTGAAAAGTAATATACTAAGATTTACACAGCGCGCACAACTGGCAAACGGCGTGAACGTTGTGCGCGTTTAGAAATTTTGATCGAGGCCAACGATTATGCTCACATCGCTCAGCACGTCAGTGGATCTTTATTTGGGAACAGCATCTGTGTAATACATACAAGATTATTCTGTATATTCACGAGAAATCGTCTGTTGACCTTTATTTAGTAGAAGTGCTACTTTTGTGTATACCAGCTTCCATTTACCCCTGGGCACTAATTAATCATCCCACATAATTGCTCAGCGTGCACAACTTGCTACAGAAATGAAAGTTGTTCGCGCTAAGCAACGCTTTCTACAATTACCGAGTTTTGCTCGTCGCGCACAACGGTGTTATTTAACAATCCGTTGTGCGCTCGGAGCTAAACTGTATACAATTACAAAGTACAAACAATTACTCATCGCGATCATATACGGAAGGTCATTCTCCCGCCAGTCTCGTCCTCGGTGACGGGGCCGTGTCGGCCGTCCAACAGGGTTCCCGGGTGTCGACCTGGAATCAGTGGGAGGAAGTAAACGCTCTCACTCGGCGTCTGTTGCAAAAATTCCCTTCATTAACTTCTGAAAAAATTACATATGACTCGCTCACGAGCAGCAGTCTTACAAAAGTAACGATTCCCAAAATTTAGGAAGACGACGCACCGTCGGCTGTAAAGAGGTCCTTTATCGCTCTCGCCACCCTTTCCATCTTGGCGGTGGCCCGAGCTTTGAAAGCGTCGACCTCTTGCTCCTTCTCGAGAAGCTTGGCCTGAAGGTCAGCAACCTCCTTCCTCGATGCCTCAAGATCAGCTCGGAGTTGAGAATGCTCTCTACCCCACTGATCTTCCAACTGCTTCTTGGCGCTTGACAAGGCGGCGAGGCTGGATTTCGCGTCCGAGGCCGCCCAATCCGACTTGCCCTTGGCGGCCATTATCTTCCCCAAATCTTCCTCCAGCTTCTTCACCTGAGCTCTGAGCTCAGAAGCCTCGTTCTCGGCATCCGCCACCCGGCGCTGCCCCTCGATTAGTTCGCGGGCCCTGCGGCGCAGACCTGCCCCGAAAATGGTCACCTGCAGATGGCGACAATCAGCAAAACCAGAAGGGGAATCAAAATTCGGAATGCACATTGGCAACGAACCTGAAGGCCACTGCGAACGAAGCAGTTGGCCATCGTCTCAAGGTCAACCCCATTCAGGAAATCGACATCCCTTGGCAGAGTGATATTCTCAGCCAGACGAGCCCCCGTCCCAAAGTCCAGGAGGGCCGACTCGGTCGTCCCCACGATGTACGGTGGCCGATAGGTCTCCCCGTGAATCTCCGCATGATGGCCAGACCCAATGCGGTTTGACTGCAGAAGGTGGCCGAACTCTGGAGGTATGGGGCCGACGGAAGGGACCGGAGGATCAATGTCCTCGTATGGCCACCCGTCGTGTGGCTTGCTGGAGGACGATGCGCCCCCAACTCAAGGATCAGAAGGAGCCGCCTTCAAAGACCGCGCAGCTTGACTTGAGTAGCATCCAGCCTCCCCCAACTCCAGCATGAGGTTCCCCGATTCCTCCGATTCCTCCCCTTCCTCCCATTCCTCCTCTTCCTCCTCTGCCCTCTTCCTCTTACGGCCTTCTTCATTGGCCCGCTCCATCGCTGAAGTAACCTCTCTGTATGCTCCTCCCGCCATTTTTGTTTCTGGAAGAAATAAGAAGACGATGAGATTTCCTCGGAGCGCAAAAGCGATTGGCCTCACCTCCAATTTCTTTTATTACGCGAACGAATGGACAATATGATCGACACGTGTCGGAATTTTGGCAAAAACAACGGTTGAGATAGGCGAAAGGTTTTGGCGGCCTTAATCCAAATTCGATGCTTCAAATGCCGTGCCCTATAAAAGAAAATTACCTATCAGGCGGCCTCGATCCGCGTTTATAATCGAGAACGAATCACGGGGGCCAATGTTGAACCCGTGTACGGCGCCGAAAAGGCATGGGGTTATTGCTCATCGCACAAAACGACTCAAACCCTATAATTGCTCTCCGCACATGCCCACTCAAAACTCACAATTGCACACAGCACACAACCATTTTTTTCCCCATCCACGTTTACATGTGAAAGGGTAAATTTATTATTCGTATCACCGTTGCATAATTGTTAAGAAATTCCATGTCACAACTAGTCCTTACATAAAGTTTGGAAATGGTGCATGTCAGCAGGCAGAGTGTATGTCATGGCATATACATCTACTGTAGTAAAGGCCGTAACAACTATACTTATGAACATGTGAAAGCGTGCACGTGCAACAGGCAAGGTGTACAACATTGGATCGACACATGCAACAGGCAGAGTGTAATGCAAGACTGACGTGCATTCAATCATTGAGATACAAAAACAATCAATTCTGTGTGTCAAATAATACATCTTATGCATGTAGTCCTCATCTAAGGGTGTTAGTGTTACGATTTGATGTATGATGAGAGTATTGTACTTTTGCCCTTCTTTTTTCGAGTGAGTTGTGAATATGAAGATGTTGGTGTATGTATAAGATGTATTAATGTATCATTAAAATAGAATATTGTGTTATTTTCTCAGTCTTTTTATCTGTGATGGAGTTTTACTTGTACTTCCCTGCAAGTGCGAACTACCTGCAGTGTTCTTTCTGCTCTCTTCTTTTATTTCTTTCTACGTAAAAACACTCGTCTTTTCGGGAATACATGATAAGGGTTCGTACTTATCGGATATCCCGGGGACCGGGTCGCATTGAATGAAGGCCAGTCGAACGAATTCTCCCGCCCATGGGGAGTGGTATTCGAAGTGCCGCCTCTGTGAGACTTTGACACGTGTTCCTTGCTGACGGCTTGGATTCGAAGGGACCTTCAGTATAAAGACTTTCTCCTTTTAAATTATGCTTTACCCGTTGCTCGTTACCCTGATTTTCATCTTTTTTGCTCAGATGGTGGGTCGGGATTTTAGTGAAGACGTTCTTAACGTTCCTCACCATCCGCCCTTGGGCACGGCCGAACCTTCGCCCTTCGTGGCGAATCAGATTGATTCGCCCTCCAGTCTCGACCTCGGAGAGGGGGACGTGGCGGCCGTCGAGTAGGGTTCCCGTGTGTTAACCGGGAATGAGGAGAAGAAGAGACGCTCTCACTCCTGGTCTGAAGGTCCCGAGAGGAAGAAGAAGAGGAGTGAGAGTAGTCCAGCTGTCCTTCCGAGTGACCGCTCCTTCAGGGAGAAACTGGCAGACTCTCTGGTATGGCATATCCAGCATTTCGGACCCTTTTTTCTTCAACGACTGTTTTGTTGATGGCGACATTCATCCCTGCGGTCTTGCAGGTTTACCCGGTTGCTGTAGATGGTCTTGAGGCGGCCTTGGCACAGGAGCGCCTGAGGGCTAAGGCGGCTGAGCAATCAGCCAAGGAGGCCCACCAGTTCAAACTGAGAGTTGCAGAGATCACCTCGGAGGTGGGATGTTTGACGGAGGCTCTGGCTGTCGCCATGAGTTCGGCCAAGTATGCTGAGGATGCACTGTCCCTCGCCCGGGAGGAGCATAGAAAGGCGAAAGGTGCTCTTTGGGCTGCTATAGGCGACCTACGGGATGTGGCCCATGGTCGGATCGTAGCTGAGTCCAGAGGGACTTTGGGGATGTCCTGGCTCCGAAGATCGTGGAGTTTATCCGTGAGGGATTCCGGGAGTTCTCGGCCATTTTTGCTGCTCAGATCGAGAGGTCCTTCCGGGATGGTTTGGCAGCATTCGAGGCGCGGGGCCGAAGAATGCTTCCCCGACCTCCGGTTGTCCCTGGTCACCCTACTGGTTCGGGAGAAGACGAATCGCCTGGGGACGCCTCTTCTCGAGCTCATGCATCATAGGTGGATCGAACCCTTTTTTGTTTCTCCTTTTTGTTCGTTGTAATTGGAGATATTTTTGATCAATGGAAACAATTTCTAGAATGATTTCTTGACAATTGGCGTGACCTGCTGTAACAGATAAATTATAAGATATGAGATCGACAACAGCATATAGATTTCTCGAATGATATGCATCATCCTCATACTCTCATAATTAAAACTTTGGGTATTAAGTTTTAGTTTGTACCCGCAGACCTAGGAATTCAAAGCCACACTAGCTGCATTTTGAACTAAAATACCAGATAAATCATTTTTCATAGATACAGCTTTCCAGAGATTCAGTTTTCAGCACATTTAATGATGGGCTTCATTACATAAATGCTTTTCATACCACTGCCACTTTTTCTTTGGTGATGAGCTTGATGACTGAGCCCACACGCATGGCCAAAAGGCTGAAGAGGAAATTGACAAACTCTTTGCCCGCTTCCGTGAACAACACTCTCTTCATCCCCTTGTCTATGAAAAGCTTCAACCTCGTTTGGGTGGCCATCTTCACTGCTGCATCAAACCAGTGATGGTTTGTTTAAGCTATGGTCTCTGGTTGTTTGGGAAGGGTTAGCTTGATATGGTCAGAGTAATATTTGAGCAATGTTACTTCTTTCTCATGCCTTTCACATCACTCGAAGTGTTGTGGTTGAATATAATTTGTGGGTATGGAAGCCATTTATAGACGAATTGGACTGCCCTTGGATGAGGATGAGCCTACAGTCGAGTGTAGCATTAATCCTTCCTCATGACTGATAACCATCACTCGAAGTGTAGAGGTTGAAGAGGGCTTGTGCGTAGGAAAGCCATTTTATAGACGAATTAGACTGCCCTTGGATGAGGATGAGTCTACAGAAGAGACCCCGTGAGTCTACAAAGCAGTGATCGTGAATGTACATAAGATTTTATTCATCGCGCACATCTTCCAAAATTATTTGCTCTCTGCGCAAAACGGCCATATTCTTGCCGGTTGTGCACGTTGAGCTATTTTGTTTGCTCAACGCGCACCACCACGGTCATACATTATTGGGAACTCAATCTGCTGTAGATTCACGGGCATTCTTCTGTATAATCACAAGCAATTTGCTGTAGACTCACGGGGTCTCTTGTGTTGCCTCCCAGTAACTCTACTGTAGTCTCATCCTCATCCAATGGCATCCAAAGTCATCTATAAATGGCTTCCCTTCCCACAAGCCCTCGTCAACCACTACACTTCTTGATGATATTATTCTATCTTATTGTATCTTATTCTAGTTATATGATATTTTCTCTACGACATTCTATTTTTTCCTTCATCACTGCTGCGTCCTCAACACTCAAAGATGGACAATATACTAGCGTCTAGTGACGTGATGCAGAAATTGAATACATCACATATATATTGATTCGAAGATGTTCTTTGCTCCTTCATATGTTCTGTTTGTCGTCATTGAAGCTATCACCTTCCATGCACACCCGTTTCTTCACTGCTTGTATATGCTCTTTGATACTTCGTTGCAGACATCACTGCTCGATGATAATAAATGTTCTATCTTATTCTAAGTCTACCCGTACAATATTTTTACTTAATTATGCTTTGTTATGTGTTCATCACTGATTCTTCTTCAACGCAGACAGGGGGACGGATGGCCAAGATACAAAGAAGCAAGTGACGCTGATGCAGCTGCTGGAGCAGCTCATAAATGGCAACAAACTTTAAATTTTTTTCATGGTGGGAATCCCTGTATCCCTAGTATAGTCTAGTGCTTTAATTACTTAGTCGGGCAAAAACTGTGATGTTGCAAAATGTTTAGATGTAGTTTCTACTTTGTTGTGTTATGTACATTTGAATGCATAAATGTTGTAGCATGTTGGAATACAGATCTTAATACAATGTCATTAAATTTGGTAAATATGCATCACATTACAAATTGTGTGATGCTAACTTGAAGTACCCGCAATTACTCAGCTCGCACCAACGGCAACAGCATTGAACGTTGTGCGAGCTGAGCACAACTGTCTACGATTACCAACATTTACTCATCGATCATAACCGTCAAAGTTATGAACAGTTGTGCGCGTGGGGCTTAACTGCTTACAATTACCCATATTACTCAGCGCGCACATCCGTAACATTATTGAACGTTGTGTGCGCTTATTAGGAAGCCTGTAAAATTACCAAGTTTTGCTCAGCGCGCACAACTGGTAAAGGTTGTAAACGTTGTGCGCGCGGAGCTAAACTGTATACAATTACCCACCATTACTCATCGCGGACAGCTACATGCCTCATTCTCTTGAATCTTCATTCTCTTCAGCTCTTCTGCTTCTGCTTCTTACTCCTTAATCCCATTAATTTTCTTGACATTTGTCAGGTTCTGCAGCAACAGAGAAATTATAAGATATGAGATCCGCAGCATCGGATATAGGTCTCGAATGATAGGCATCATCCTCATAGGCTTATAACCAAGACTTACTGTTTTAATGTTCAATTTGGACCCCCAGCCCTCTTAATTCAACTCCACGATGGCTGCATTTTGGACTAAAAATATTGGAGGCTGCCATTTTCAACTGACCATTTTTAAAGAGAACCAGTTTACTTACAACCCATTTACACTGATATGTCCGTGACAGATGCATGTAGTATATTTCTTCCAAGCTGATACAAAATTGTTACCTTTAGGATATAAAAATGTCATCCTTCATATCACAGCCTTGTTAAGTCATCGGGCGAAGATTTTTCCTACAGAGATTATGGAGCAATGATGTTACAATAAATTATACTAGTATATAAAATAGTAACCAGCTGTGCTCATATATACCTTATTTCTACCAGCTGTGCTCATATGACAAGTTCTCATGTCATGACCCTTTTCTGCACAAACACTGCATGTCCTTGTTCTTGTTTGACTTTGTTCTTGTGAGACTTGTATTCCAGACGGAATCCTTGACGCCACTCGTGGTCGGCCTTTAGTTCTAGCTTTTGCAGGATCATGCATAATGACATCATTTACTCCCACTTCTTGTTTGATAGGTGCACTGGACCCCACCTGTGATCTTGGCTCTCCAGAAGCAGTTTGCGCTTTATTAGTCATATTATGCTGGTCCAAAAAACTGTTTGCCCACCCAAAGACGACATCAAACAGAAGGGAATCTCTTGTTACTGCCTCCACGACTTTATCGAATGATGAACGAAGTCTCCAGGCTTGAAGTGGAGTAATTTGAGTTAGACGCACTCCGTGTACTGTGCTAGTCGACGAGGCCCCAAGACTCATGATGCTATTTCTTGCATTTAGAGTCCACCTGGGTAAAATATATCTCTCAGGGATGGCTTGCATATCATACTTTTGCTTCATCATATATAAATTTTGCGTGCATAGCAACCCTTCAGTCACCGCCCTTGCACATGTACACCTGAACATTCCCTTAGATATATTGCATTGAACATTATGCACGTAGCTCTTTCCATCGATCCGCATAGTTACTCTATACGTGCTCGTGTCCCCATCCGTGCTCACCCTTTCGTGCCGACAGTATAAAGTATTTTTGAAACGATTTTGAAAAATGGAAAATATGTTTCTAGTATATACCTTTGCGGCATGAACCTCTAACTCATGCATGCCGCTAAATTCTGGTTTGTTCCGCATACAAAAAGTATCTTCTCTCTCCTCTTTGTCGCGCTGAAATTTTACGGCTTTATCATATTGATCAATGAACTCGTATAATGGAGTCATACAGTTTACGTATCCATCAAAATACGCGTTCATGCTTTCACTCCTTTGGCTGGACGCCATGCCTACACACAAAACAAGAAATGAATACCATGTGCTGAGTTTATTTTGATCATATATTTTTACACCAATCTCTATCGTATTAACATTCATACCCGCAAAGAAAGTATCCAGTAGGTACGCCTTAATCCAATGCTGTGCTTTCTCATGCATCGTATGCAACCACTTCCAGGCTTTCATTTCATTTTTTTGTTTTTCTGTCAATGGCTCCTGAAATTCCGTTTGGTACTTCTCCATTAAGATGCACCAACAATTCTCAGCTTCTTCAACATTTTGACTGTTCTTACACCAATTTGCATAGTATTCTTCAAATTCAGGGTTATAAGAAGACCGCAATGAACGTAGATGCTCATCTTCGTGCAGACTGATATGCCATATGCAATACCTGTGTTTTGTATTTGGAAAAACTCTTTTGATTGCATTGCATATTACCGGGTCTTGATCGGTGATGATAGCTCCTGGTGCTTTATCCCACATACATGTTAACCACTGTCTGAATAACCAAACAAAGGTTTCTTCCTTCTCATCAGCAAGAAGAGCACATCCAAATAAAATAGACTGTTTATGATGATTGACACTTGTAAAAGGTGCAAAAGGCAACATGAATCTATTGTCTTATAAGTGACATCAAATACAACAACATCTCCAAACTGGCTGTATGATGTCCTCGCCCTTCCATCAGCCCAAAATATACTCCTGCATACATTCTCTTCATCATGCTCAATAGCATAATAGAACTGAGAGTCTGTAGCTTGCCTTTTAATAAATTGTTCTATTACTCTAATGCATTCCTTCCCAATGTTATTCTTTCTTTCTACTCTCCCATGATCAATGCATTGTTGCGTAGTAATATTGACATTACTACTACTCGTGGCATTTAGAATCCTTGCAATCTTTGCAGGTCCTACTCCACAGCCACGCATCTGATCAACTAAATTCCTACATGTTCCGTCCATCTGCGATCTTTTATGTGACCGTAGCATCTGGATCTTCGCTGGGCTTTTTATCAACTCATGATTATGATCATCATTAAAGGAGTTTATCCGCCATACTCCTCCGGTGATTTTATGAACTGTCATTCGAGCCATACAGCCTTCTCTCTCGTTTTTCCTTCGATTAACATCCCTCCCTATCTCCCTCTTATCTTTTAAGCTTTTATACCCTTCTTTGTTGCACGTATACTTCCTCCTCGTGGTATTGCCATCTTTTCCATTTCCCGTAGATCCCTTTCGGGTTGCAAAACCTTTCATTGCTGCATATGTATTATAAAATTGATACGCATCTTCTTCTGTTTGAAATGTCATTCCAACATGTGGGCTGCCTTTTTCACTATCACTATGCCTATCCTCTTGATATACGCTGTTTGCACTGTCATTTTCAGCTTCAATCTCATTTGGCATCTCCTGATCATGCACATAGGGTTCACTCTCTTCGATTTTCATTTTCTACATTAGAAACAAGTAAAAATATCAGTAATATTGCCGCAGCATGACTGCTATACATGTCTATCCAAGTATCAGTCGATCATCATCAGCCTGTTAGTTGAAACCACACTACTATTACTAATCATGTTAAAACCTTGCGTATTATATCTATTCTTTTTCAATCTGATCTAATTGTTACCATCATATTTGATGACAGGATCAAATCCATCAAAAAATCAAACATATCAACCGTTTTGCGCGGTGGGTAATATTATGTACGCCATTCGCTCCATGTTGTTGTGCTATATGAGCTGCTTCGGCAAGTTTTGATGGACATCTCATATTGCTCAACGTGCACAACAGGTGCGATGTTTGAAGGGTTGTGCGCGGATAGTAATTTCAATCGCAACACTTCGCTAGTTTGGAAATTACTCACCGCGCAAAACGGGACAAAAATTTAGCCCGTTGTGCGCGGAGAGGAATTTCTAGGCTAATCGTCCAACGGTTGGAAATTACTCCCCGCGCAAAACCCTTCAAAAATTTATCCCGTTGTTTGCGTTGAGCAATATGAGATGTCCAACAAATTAGGGATGACGATCCTTACCTCGATGGAGGAGAGTAACAGGGGAATCAACGAGAGTGTGATGGCCTGGATTTGGGGGCGATCTTAGGCGTGGGCTGTTGAAATCGAAGACCTTGTGCAAAACTGGGGATTTACTCCAGCTTCTGCGTTTTGCGCGGGAGTGAGCAAAAGAATTGGTGGCGATTGCTCCAGCTTCTGCGTTTTGCGCGGGAGTGAGCAAAAGAATTGGTGGCGATTGTATTTTAGTACAAAAGGGGTTAAAGGTAATGGCGATTGCTCCAGCTTCTGCGTTTTGCGCGGGAGTGAGCAAAAGAATTGGTGGCGATTGTATTTTAGTACAAAAGGGGTTAAAGGTAATTTAGTACAGAGGCGCGTTAAAAAGAGCTTAAAGGTCGTTTTGGTAATTGCACAAAAAAGGTCAGATATTACCATGATCGCTGATCGGATCGGACGGTCAGGAGGGGTCGAGCGCAGGAATCCCATCTGAGCACAAGCTCAGGCGCATTTTACCCATATATATATATATATATATATATATATATATATATATATATATATATATATATATATATATATATATATATATATATATATATATATATATATATATATATATATTCCAGCAATGATACAAACAGGAACCCATACACATCGCTCTAAAATATTCCAACCATACATCGAACCTCCCACTAAACTCTCTAATAAAACACAAAAATACATTTACTATTGTCACTCCTAAACATCATCAACCTATATCGGTGGAGGCGACAGTGATCGTGACCCACTTGGTCCTGCAGCATCATGCGGGGCAATGTCTCGAGGCCCCAATCAACTAAATCCAATTTCTCCTTGATACATCGAAGAGCCTCACTCATTTGAGCTTGTTCGTCTCCCATATCTATAACGAGACACTTTATTTTCCGAATATCATTTTGGTTCTCAAACACCCTCCCTTCAATGCGATTAATAGCTCTACGCATCAAGTAAAGTGTGTTGTCGATGTTCGAAAGAGTTAGATTATCACCTTCTGGGTTCGCCGTATGTTGCGGCGATAAGGGTTGACGAGT
The DNA here is from genome assembly GCA_030789695.1 of Scilla litardierei. Lineage (NCBI taxonomy): Eukaryota > Viridiplantae > Streptophyta > Magnoliopsida > Asparagales > Asparagaceae > Scilla > Scilla litardierei. The sequence continues at coordinate 90,154,942 of CM061133.1, forward strand.
TGATGCTTCGGGGTCCTTTTCACACGAAGCATGTAGAGCATTTGCTTATGCGAGGGTAAGCATCGTTGCCCTAGCACGTTTGCGTCCATCTCCTTGCTTCATCTAGATTTCGCAAAAACCCTAACTATTTCCAATTTCTTGTTATAATGTTTAGCTCTCGGCTGAGAGCTGGGATTTATAGCACTGAGACAGGCCGCACTTGCCAAGTGCGACCCGTATACTGAACCATCATTTGCCAAGTGTGGCCAAAAAAATGCACTTGCCAAGTCCGACAAAGTCAAAAATAGCCTAGCCAGCAGCAAGGTCACGCGCCTCGTCGCTGACGTGGCGATAGTTGGTCGATTTGTGTAATTATTTTTTTGTTGGTCGAAATTTAAATTATTTTAATTTTTTATCCTAAAACTAAAAATTACCCTTAAAAGAACTAAATAAGGATTCCATCTTGTCTCTTCAGATAGGTTATAATGTGGATTGGTTGCTCCAGGCTTATAGAAGCATAACCGAAAGCAAATATCAGCTCAAAATTAAACAAAAATGATTGACTAATCACATGATTTAGCTCTTAATCAAATGAAATCAACTATATGTTGAATGAAACTGATCCTTAGCCAAGAATTCGTTGATAATTCCCATTGATCATCCTAGAAAACTGCACAAAATCCACAGAGGAAAAGAAATTTAAATTTGGACCTGACAAACAGTTTAAATCTCAGATCTTAGTTAGGGCTGCCATGGCTGGCCCCAAACCATTGCCCATCGCAGTGCGTATCTTCCTTTTCTTTCTCCCCGATTCATATCACATCATATATACAAGGCAAGAAGAAAAGAAAGTAAAACTCAACAGCCCAACATACAAATCTCTTTTTTCCATTACCTTGTCAAACATAGATGTTCCCTTTTTTGATTCATTCTTTTCATGTCTTCCCTCTGCATTTAGCTTCTGAATTACTAGGTGATCTAAAACCTGTGGATGTTAAATGAAAATTATGCACATAGAAAAAAATGTACCAGCATGCAAGACATGGCAAAGATAGCGTTAAAAATTATGAAGTAGAAGACCGTTTATACCATCGTTTTCTTTGCAAGTCTAGGATATCCTCCTCAACGCTTTTACCGGTTACAAACTGATAAATGTTAACATCATCTTGCTGCCCAAACCTGTGAGCTCTACTCATTGCCTACAGTTACACAAATTCAATATCCAAGTCTACATATACACATGAAAATGAGAGAAACCTATAAGTAAAATCACTAGGTAGGCTGTACAGAGAAGGACTTGCAATCACTAAATTCTTTAACCTGCAAATCATTCTAAGGATTCCAGTCTGAGTCAAATATTATCACAGTATCTGCATTAGCAAATTTGATTCCTAGTCCACTTGCACGTATGGAGAGGAGAAAGCCGAAATCATCACTTCCAGGTGCATTAAAATGATCCATGGCTTGATGACGAAGATCAGCCCTTGTAAAGCCATCAAGCCACTGAAATTGGAATCCTCCAAGTGATAAATATTCTGCAAGTATATCCAGCATCCGCATCATCTGGAGAATAGGTAGAAATAAAATCCTAATGATAAGAAGGATCAAGAATTTTTAACTCTATATTGATTATTCGATGGTGTATTTAAACTTCTGAGATTCTAAGACCAACCCTGCACATTGAACATATCAAGTCAAAACTAACACCTCAAAAGGATTAGCATACACATAAGATGTCAGACTAGAGAATTATCATGGACTTGCCAATCATCTTCTCGGATTTGTATAAAACAATATAAAGAACAAAAAAATTGTTGAAAATTTTTCCATTTTCATCTCATGATAGTATGTCCCCATACAAACTTCTTGTCTCACAAAAGAAAACCAAAACAAGAACCATTAGAACATATCAACATGAAATAATTAACTCATTGTAGCAAAAAAATTATTTCGACACAAAAAAGACTTACTTTTCTCTAACGATCGTCATACCCTTAGCATAGTGATTCATTGCCGCAGATCATCAGGAACAATTGTGATCTTTTCATTCCAAAATATTCCAATGGCCATCTCAAATTTGTTCTTCATTTCTTACAGATGTCTTTAACCATCTCTCTAAGCGGAAATGTACACCATGACATAATGAAAAGAGACAAAATGATTAGAACATATATAAGCTGAAATCACTATAAAGGAAAAACAGAGCACACTAATCACTATTTAATAAAACGACTTCTATGTTTTAGTGGATAATACATTAATCCAAATTCCAGAGCATTACAATCATCTGTAAAGACAGTCCACAAAAACAAGCAATTTCACTTTCTTACTTCAAAATTGTATGATATGATACAGAATAAACTTAACAAATCGGGATCCTACGATTATATGGAGTGACTGCTGGAATTTAGTGATACACCAATAAAGGCTTAAGAACACATTTGCGATGTTATAAAATCACTTAATGAACCAAAAGGTAAATTGATCAATAAAAGAGTATTAAGAAAATTTCACTTTCTATATCAGTAAAAAGATCCACATGATACAATTAAGATCATGCATTGGATGAAATGTCGTTTACACTATTTCGAATACTATGAAGGTACCTTTTGATAGCAAATCTCATGATCTTTTTACCAACTTCAGTCGAGTCAGTGGCTCCAGTTTTGAAGCAATTAGAGTATGCAGGCATTAAACACATGGTATCCATCTTGCTGAACCAATATTATAATATGCCTATAAATCAATTCACGCATACGATGGCCACATATGACCATTCTACTCATAAAAATCAATGATCTCATCTTAATTAAACAATCAACCCTTCATCTCAAATAAAACATGTTTCCTTATACTCATATGCATGTGATCTATTCCAAATGGTGTTAATGGTAAAAAAGGAACCCACTTATATGAAGACAAAATAATTGTTTTCGGCCTAATATACACTTGGGAAGTCCTAATCTTTCTAACAAATACTTCAAATGACAAAAAACACATTTAAATCACTCTTCCAAATTGCAATCATGCTTCGAACCCAAACTAAAAAACAAGTTGCTTATTAAAAAGTTCATTGATTTCAACATGCCAAGTTGTACTCTGTTATTAGAACTCCAAGGATGTCATTAGATCATCTATCATACTAATAATACAAATATAAAAATGTTAATGAAATGCCCCTCTAAAAGTAAATGGTCCAAATCTTCCCTCTTCAGTAGAAGGATTTGCTTAAAACAGGAAATGTGCCTTCAAAAATTAAGAAACAGTATCAAAAAAGAATCCAAAATGGAATAATTTAAAATTAGACAATTCAAGTTAGGGTAATTTTTAGTTTTAATACAAAATTTAAAAATAATTTTAAAATTCGACCAAAAATGAATATTTACAAAAATCGACCAAAACTGGCCATGTCAGCAGTTAGCAGTGTGCCCGTGTGCTGACTGGGCATTTTCTGACTTGGCCGCACTTGGCAAGTGCGGTCAAATTGTGGCCAAGTGCGGCCAAATTGTGCTGCCACAATTTGGCCGCACTTGCCAAGTGCGGCCAAATTTTGCTGCCACATTTTGGCCGCACTTGCCAAGTGCGGCACAGTCATTAACGGGCTTCTGTTAAGCTTTAAATATGTTATTTGTAAATCTCTAGCTGATTAAATTGTTGGCCTACTGGTAAATTGTGTCGTTGGGAAATTGAAGGTCTAGGATTCGATTCTTCTTGCCACCTGACGTGTGTTTATATTTTATATATTCATGCATGTCTTCTCCATAATTTTCCGTCGTTTTTCTTTATTTTGAGTCTGTCTTTTTGTGATTTTTAGTTCCTTTTCACTTTCGTTGTGTTTGTGGGCTTTGCAGGATATTGCTGGTGCATGGGACATACAAGGCCAACATCATGAGTCTCCGGAGCAATGAGAGGTGTCACACGAGATCCTGAGAGCAAATCATCAAGAGAAACCACGTATCGGCTCTCAACCAATCGGGTGGACAGTCCCACCCGATCGGTTCATGCGGCCGTATCAGACCCGAAGAAGAGATAACTCCACTCGATTGGTTCATTGATCGGGTGGGTGCGACATAGTTCTCTGTTTTTGAGAACCGAAGTTCATCCGATCGGTTGACTTGTCAATCGATTGGGTCACCTGTAGCAGCTGATTCCATGCTCGAGAATTCAAGGACTCATCCGATCGGTTCAGCGACCGGGTGAGGTTTATCAAAGCCGAAGACCAAGTTTCCCGATTGTCTCACCTGATCGGTCGAAGTTTCAACCGATCGGGTGGACGTCTATTTTCGTCTTTTAGTGGGAATATTCCCTGGCATCTTGCCAAAATCTATAAATAGGGCTAGGTTTTCCAAAAAAACGTAATTCCCATTTTCTTAAGCTGTTTTAGGGATTTTGGCCGCTCAGAATTTATTTTCATTTGTAAGTTTCTTGATCGTTTCAATACTTTAAATTGCGTTTATATTACCATTTAATACAGTAATCTATTGCTTGATTCTCATTTTGATGGCTATAATTTGTTTTATTGCATCTCATGCCATGATTAGTGAGTAGTTCTTAAATCTGGGACATTGGTGGAAGCCCCTTCGCTGGTTCTCCCTAGAAAGGCCATAATAGTGAGAACTCATGACAGGGCCATATTAGAGGCAACGTCTCACCGCTAAACCCTAGAATCCGATTACATTCATATCCGTCGATCGTAATAGTGAGAACTCGTGACAGGGCGAAAGCCAAGGTCCTAGGTTGTGCTTTTTATCTCTTACACCTTTTGCATTAGTTTACCATCGTGACATCCAACAAGCGATTAAGCTAGCTCACTCACCGGGTGACCAGGATCCTGATTGTTCACAAGCCCAACACATGCCTCCCTGTGTTCGACCCCCAAGCCACACTTCGACACCGTGCGCTTGCGGTTATAAATTTTAATCCTAGTATTCCCGTCCTGTTTTGAGTGCCAAACGGACGGGCGTTCATGCTTTTTGGCGCCGTTACCGAGGAGCCAACGTGCTTGTTACATTTAGGACCCGGTAATCCCTGAGACTAGCTCACATCCTTACCCAGTGATAATTTTCACATTCTACACTTTTATTTTTATTTTTTATTCCTTTTTTTAATCTTTTTAATCTTTTGTTTTTATTTGGCATCATACCATATGCGCTTCACGATATATCTTGATTTTTCATGCGCAGGAATTCGAGAAGTCTTAACAACTTAGTTCCTTTAGATCCCGAGATCAACGCCACCCTGAGGCGTTTGACCACAGAGAGGAGAAGAAGAGAAGAAATTTCCGCCATGGCAAGAAATATCACTCCTCAAAAGTCTTTGCTCGAGTACTCGATGCCATCCATTCGGTTCACATCCAGCATTGAACCTCCGGCCATTACGCCCGGAAACTTTGAGCTGAAGCCATCACTTGTGGCTTGGATCCAATATGACCAATTTTTCGGATCTCCTATGGAGAACCCGATCGAGCACTTGGACTCTTTTTTGGAGAAGTGCGAGACGTTCAAGATCAATGGCGTATAAACCAAGGTTATTCGGTTGAGATTGTTCTCATTCTCTCTACGGGACAAGGCAAAGCAATGGCTGAGGGGGAAGGACCCCAACATGTTCACACCTTGGGAGCGGCTCTCAAATGCATTCCTGAACAAGTTCTTCCCTCCGGGGAAGACGATGAAGCTAAGGAGAGAAATCTCCTCTTTTTCCCAGGCAAGCCATGAGTCCCTGCATGAAGCGTGGGTGAGGTACAAGGAAATGCAGAGAAAATGTCCTCACCACGAGCTCCCCCGCTGGCAAATCATCAACTTGCTTTACACTGGACTGAGGGACAACTTTAAGTCCTCCATGGACGCTGTAGCGGGTGGATCCTTCATGGTAAGAAATGAAGTGGATGCCGGAAATATTTTGGAGAATATTGCATCCAACAATTAGAGGTGGAGCGATGAGCGTGCTATGCCAAAAGCTGGAGGAATGCATCGAGTTAAGGAAGTGGATAAGCTGTCAAGCAAATTTGATTTGCTTTCCACTCAGATTTTAGCATTCATGGTTGGAGCCGGTGCCGCTAACCAACGGCATGTAGCGACAGTGGAAACTGAAGTAATGGGAGACTTCGAAGTTGGAGACATCTCGACGACCGTAGATCAAGCTAGTGCCCTATTTATAATCCAACGAGAAATGCGCCCTATCCACCGAGGATGAGTTCCAATCCTGGATATTCTCCCAACAACCGGAACTATCCAAACTTCAGCTATATGGCACCCTACCAGCAACCTCAGTAACCTCATCAGTAACAACTATATCAGCCTCCTCCGCCTCAACAACAGATGTATCAACAGTTCACTCCTTGAAATCAGTAACCTCCACCCCAACAACAACAAGTGGTCTCTCCTATTAAGAACATCCTGACTCAGTACATTGCGAATAAGGAGAAGGTCACTCATCAACTACAGCTTGGGCAGAAGGCCTTGGCCAATCAAGTGACCCAGCTGGGGTTACAAGTGGCCAACCTCCAGAAGGCACAAGGTCAACTGCCGGGTCAACCGGAGGTGAACCCTAGGGGACCAAGCCAAATGCTAGCCTTGACACACTGTCAAGAGAATGTCTCCGCCATTGTCCTGAGGAGTGGAATGAAGATTCCGGTGCGGGAGGCCGAGAGAGATAATGAAGAACCATTTGTCAATGAGAAACCGAATATGGAAATGAACAATAATGGAGCTTCTACATCGAGCCATGTGACTCCAGAGGGAGATTCTAGGGAGAAGAAGAATGAGGGTGACGACTCGAGGGTTTTCAAACATTCATTACCATTTCCACAGAGGCTTGCCAAGGCCAAAATTGATGCAAAGTATGGCAAATTCTTCGAGATGGTGAAGGACCTAAGTCTGCAAATCCCGTTTCTGGAAGCAATCGAGACTATCCCCTCATACGCGAAGTTTCTTAAAGACCTGGTAACGAAGGGGACAAGAAAGGAAAAAGTGGTCCTTACGACGGAATGTAGCGCACTAATTCAATGAGCAAATCCGTCGAAACTCAAGGACCCAGGAAGTTTCTCTATCACAGGCTCCATAGGGGAGGTATCTATAAATAGATCGCTTGTCAATTTGGGTGCAAGTGTAAGTTTGATGCTCCTATCGCTATACAAAAGGATCAATATGGGGGAACTTGAACCCACGCGGATGACCCTGCAGCTCGCAGATAGATCAGTGTTGTACCCGGTGGGAGTCGTCGACGACTTGCCAGTCAACGTCCGTGGTGTGCGTGTGCCAGTGGATTTCGTAGTTATGGATATGCCCAAGGATAATCACACTCCGATTATCCTCGGAAGACCTTTTATGTCAACCGCTGGTGTGCTCATCGACGTAAAGAAGGGGAAATTGTCCTTAAATGTCGGAGATCAAACGGTAGAATTTGACTTGGCGTTGTCGATGAAGTTACCACCAGAGGAACCCAAATGCAACCTACTGGAGTTAGGGGAAGAAAGAGTAAATAAAGCAGGAGCTTGGGAAGTTCTTTCAAGGAACCCCCCTGAATATTTAGATGGAATCGAGGAGCACACTAGGCTGGATGGAGAGAAAGTTCTTGAACCAGTATGTGTCTCACAGTCAACCCACTGACCTGGAAAGAGAGCTCGGACGAAGAGCAAAGGGAAAGAGCCTCTAAAGCTCACCGCTGACGAAGTTCAAATTTTGAAGAGAGTGGCGAGTGTCGCCAGCAGAAAAGAGAAGCCCCCGGATACCACTAGTGGGGGAGTTATTAAGACCATCCATTTGTCACTGCTGTCGACAACCAGAATTTCTGCCCCAATCACTGAGAGGACGCCGACTGTTAAGCATCACCCGTACGAGCCACCCTGAATATCATGTCGGGAGTCGAGCAAACGACTATAAACAATAGCGCTTCATAGGAGGCAACACATGTTCTGAACTTCTGTCGGTTTTAGATAGGATTAGTTTACTAATTTTTGTGAATAAATACTGTTGTGGGGATTTTTATTGGAACACTTAGAGGATTTTTACTTTTTGTGCAGGAATTGCCCCACCCGCTCGGTTTATACATCAACCGATCAGGTGGATCATTTCAGTACGTAGCCAGCTTCAGTCGGAGAGTGAACCGATCGGATGATAAAGTCGGCAATCAGATCGCTGATTAGGTGATGAAAACAGAAGCTTGGGGTGTTTTTTGGTGAGCGGTCAACCGATTGGGAGAGATTTCACCCGATCAGGTTACCTGTATCCGCTGATCCACAGAATTTTATGAAAATTATTCCAACCGATCTGGTGAACTTCACCCGATCGATTCAACCAAACCCTATATATACCCCCACCCGACTTCATTTCACCCTATCTCCAGAAATTTTCATTCGAACGGTTTGTTTCGCTTCCTTCCAAATCGATCTCCTCCATCACTCCTACTACTCTAATCGCATTCCCCCACTTCCTCCACCACTCCCCCACCATCAACCTCATCCGTCGACCACGTTCAAGCTGCAACCCACTCGAAACCCTAGCCCTAATGTAACGACCAGTTTTCACGATGCGTTTTATCCGTATTCTTCCGTGTGTCTATTCTTCTTCGTATCCGTAGTTAGGCGTATTTGTCCCTGTTTTCCCCGTACCCGTTTCCACTTCAAACTTCTACATATTGTTATTATAATCATTATTTTAAACTTAGATAAACTCCTTATTATAAGTATTTTCAAAATACCTCTTCTTAAAAATTAATTTAAAATATCACATCCAGAATTCAAATTTCAAATCAGTTCAAACTTTTAAATTCAAATGCAGCCTACCATTTTTGGACCTTATTAAACCTATTTATTTGCTCTTATTATATCTATTAAATTCTATTAATCTTTTCAAATCCTTCCATAATTAAACCCATTTAATATTAATTCTATTAATAATATTTGCAAATCCTTTCTTAAACTACTCAAGACAATTTTTGAACCTAGATCGAACTCACCCAGGCCGACACACACTCACGCACCATTTACAAAACCCCACTCTATTACTTCTGTAAACCGCACACTTAGCTAATTATTATAAGAAACTTGAAAAACCTAGAGGAGACCCTAGCTTTCTCACATGCTGCCATTTGCAAGGACATCCTCACGTGCTCCTATAACCTACTGCCTCTAAATATTAACCTAGTTCTTTTCTCACCCTAAGGCAAACCCAGCTACTTTCTTTCCTTAAAAGAAACCCTAGAGAAATCCAAAGACACCCTCACGTGCTGCCATATCTACCCTACTTCTATATATTAAAACCTAGGACACAACACCTAAAAACCCTACTGCCTTTTAAGAAAGAAACCCCTAGGTCGCAGCTTCTACCCTCAGCCGCCTCTTTCTCCACGCAATCACAGCCCGAGCCCCTCTTCGTTGCTCCTCTCTGGCCACGCAACGTCGGTGTCCAAACCCCCACTACCCCCTCTCTATTTCTCGCCCAGCGGCAACTCGCAGGCCCGCTCACTCTCTTTTGAACAACCCTAGCCGCGGCCCCTATCACCGGAGCAACCCCATGCTGCCATCGACAGCCGCTTCCAAGCCCGCACGCATCACCCAGGACCCCTACAACCAACGCCTTCGCCTCCTCTGAGCCACCTCGCAGCCAGACGGTCACCCGCTCGTCCGTCCCCGCTTCGATCAGCAGTCGTGCCCTCTGCGACTTCGCGTGGCCTCTGCCCCCACCGGACCGCCAACCACACCTAGCCGCCCTGCTTCCTGATCGACGCCGCTCCGCCCTCGCTGTCCGGTGACCCAGCTGCAAACTTGCCCCTCCGCCGCTTGAAGCCTCCACCGATGTTTCCGCAAGCCGCTCAGCGCCTTCCCGCAACCGCACTCCGACCAAGCTCAACCCACGTCGCGGCCATCTCCCAGACCTCGCCGCACGTCCAGGTGACTTCAATCGAAGCTGCAGTCGCCACCTCGTCTGCAAAATAACGCAAAAAGCGGATGCTTGGGTAAGTGGTACGTGTTTTTTTATATGTAGGAACACTTTATAACTTGGATGATTAAATAGACAAGTTAGTGCCTTGAGTGGTATCTGACACTACAGATAGCATAATGTATAGGGTACAGTGTATGTTTTCTTATATATATGTTAGGTTGCTGTTATAACAATAGGGTTATAAATATAACTTATAAAAGTTACACAGTGGGTATATAAATTAATATATTATGATATTTTCACATGTAAGTCATTATACTGTGAGTCAGTATACTTGTAAGTTAACCTCTTATACTATATGTAAGAATACATACTGAAATAATTATAGGTTAGATTTATATGAGTATTATATATATGAGCTGATGAGTGTACTTTGGTATACTGTTTAGTTAGCTTATCACTCTTAGACTGATATCACGGATCCTACCTCGCAGATCAAATCCGTGCCTAACCTTCGGTCGCTTGAGCACTCTAACTCGCATCGCCTCAGGCAAGTATACGAATTGATATGAATTTTGAAGTTTCGTAGCTTTTACGTCACTTTCATGTATTGTCGTATAACTTGAAAATTAGACATGAAAAGACGTGAGAAAATGACACCATGACGATCAGGACAAAATTTGTGATCTAACGGTATATCATGCGATATACCTTAATTTTAAACAAATAGGAGAAAAAGATATTTTCTGTAGCAAGACCAAGAAAAGCACGTGTTCGTCATTATTTTGAGATTGCTATAAAAATTGTTCAACCCACTTCTGCTGTGTAGAATTTCACAATAGTGTAATGATATTGATAACAGTAAAATTATGTGAGTCTTGACATGTTTAACAAATATTGACATCGTGAAAATCGTGCGCCTCGAAGGCGGTATCGTGAATTCGTGATGTTGTGTGAGTCGACTAGGCTGGCTCGTGTTCCAGCACAAATTGGGGTGGGGTTAGGGTTGAGCGGCCACTGGGCGTATGAAGGGTCCTCTCCTCAAGAGCACCACTCGCATGCGGTGGGTTAGCGTCAATCACGGTAAACCCCCATGAGAGGAACGACCTACTCATCACGACGTAAAGGCGAGAACCCTAGATTAGATGTGAACTCTTGACCTGAAAACTTGAAATGCTAACTTGGTCTCATGAAGATTGATATGCTATTGAAATCAGAGAAAAACCTTACTTTAATTCTTGCAACTGCTTAGAACTACATGCTAGGGATGTTTAATTTTCGTTTCAGTATAAATGTCTTGTTAAATTGCTGCAGTCACTTCATTAAAATATTTAATGCTTCTTAAATTCATATCTGTCGTATATCTTGTCTCGGGTTGCTAACTCTTTCTTGCAGTCCCCTTGCTGACATACATTCATGTTTTTGGATGTACGTCAGATCCCGAGTTTGAGCACAAGGAAGATTCCCTCGAGATGCCTGATTTTGAGGGCCAGAGTCCGCCGTAGACGTCGAGCCGTTTTCTGCGGAAGACTAGAGCCCCTTTTCCGTCACTACTTTGAGTTTTAGCTTTAGTACCTTGTAGTAGGATTAGTGTTTTGTTGTAGTTTTCTTTTTGGCCATGCTGAGGCCCAGTTGTCTTATTTCTTGTACAAACAATTCTGGAAGTGCCCCTTTTCAATTTAATGAAATGTTTTCTGATTGTTCTGATACGCAAATGCAAGGACCTCTTCTGTGTTTTTATCACTGACGCTTATTGAACTCGAGCTTCACCGCTCCAGTTCAAGGGGACCGCGTAACGTTCTCGCTTCCGGTGTCTTTTCGGAAGCGGGATGTTACAGGTTTTAGTGGTGGCCCATGCAGGTCCTGCAACTGCGAAATTCAGAACAATGAGAACACTTTTCATTAGCCAAAACATCCAAAATTAGTTCGTACACGAAATTACTCGAATACCCTGACTCAGCACAATAGGAAACCCAATACCAGGATAATCGGAAGAGTTAGTCAGACGCTCGTACTAGTTAGTTAGACACCCTTGTCGCGACTTAGTATTATCTCGGGAGTCAACCTAGAGATCGGTCATCCGGCCCTGACCATTTTAGATTCTTGAGTTTCGTTAGTCGTTCGCTTAAATTTATCGAATCTGGGGCCCAACCTAACGTAGCGATCGTCAAATCCGTGCAAGTCGAACCTGAGACGCCTGTAATGAGTAGACTTTGAAGCGTGGGATTTTCCAGATCTTTAGATAAGACCTCGATCTCGATCCCCAACGAACCCTTACCTCGACTTTCCATATCGCAGTCTAGTTCGTTGATGAACCTTAGTGCTAAACCTTAGTCGACCCAATGATTACTTTTCCCTTGATTTTACTTTTTCCTAATCATTACATTTCCATATTAATGATCGTAGGAAGCCATCGTATCGTATTCACGGAGTTACTTCTTAGTCGTCCTTACGTTTCGGTCGTCAAACCTACTCCTTATCCTCGATCCACATAGACTATTCAGGCCCCCATCTTCAAACTTGAACCTCCCCATTGCAGATCCAGGGTCTTTTAAAAAGTATTTTTGATATTTCTTTTATTGAATTCTTCGCTAAGTTTTAAATCCTTTCAAAAACTTTTACTTGGATTTTATACACTTCAGTCGACTTAAACCCAACCTTTGTTATAAAACTCTACTGGTGCGATCTTTAGTTAATATCTTATAGCAATTTTCTAGCATACATCTGATCACTCCATATTTTACACCTTTTTCTGCATGTTTGCATGCCATTTTGATCGCTCGAATCGCGCTTTTCACGATTTTTCGACAATATTGCGATGCTTTTCACGATTTCTTGTTTTTGTCGAATTTCAGGAGATTTCGAGCGATTTGGAGTGATTCTGAGATGCACCCACTCCGGAGTGTCACCCGTGACTCTCCCGAGGGGAATTTTGCTGTTGGAGAGGAGTGGGAGAAGAAAGAACGTCGTAGGAGCGAAGAGGGAGAAAAACACGATGAATGGGCATTTTGAGCATGTCACTCAGCCGAGTGAAGGAGTCACTCGGCCGAACATCGAGAGCCCGCTCGGCCGGCCAGATCGGACACGCAGAAGATAGAGTATCAGCGTGCACTCGGCCGAGCATCGCCAGCCCACTCGGCCGAACCACGGAGACACCACTCGCCCGAGTGGCATCACGACGACGGCAACAAAAATCCTAGAGTTACTGTAAATTGTCAGTCGAATCCCGAGTTCTGACTCGGCCGAGTGAAGAAGTCCCCTCGGCCGAAGCAAAGAAAGTCACTCGGCCGAGTGACTCCCGAGGAGCCGACCCCCAAAAGTCCGAACTTACTGGAATTTGTCAGGATTTGTCACTCGGCCAAGCGACATTTGTCACTCGGTCGAGTGAGCCGCGCTGCCTGTAGCGTAAATTGCGATTTTGAAGCTGCGCGGGGGCATTTTCGTTAGGATTTTTTGGGCGATTTTGGGGGGTATTTAACCCCAGTTTTAAACCTAGTTTAGAGAGCTTTTCCAGAACTTTTTGCAGCCTTTTTTAGATTACTTTTAGGAGATTAGATTTAGTTCTTTAGGGAGGAGAGAAAAGTGTTATTTTGTTGGATGCTATTGGTTCTTCACTGGTTTGTCTCTCTCCCTATCAAAAACTCCATTTTTATTGATATATTGAATATTGCTATGAATTCTATTGATTTTATTTGTGAATTTCTATTGAATTTCATTATGAATTGTGAGTAGTTTTATCGTCTTAGGGCGTAGGGATGAATCCTACAAACCCTATTTCTAATTTGTGATGAATTGTTGAAATTATTGCTAGAATTGATTAGGGTTTGTTTGGAATTGATTTAATACGAATAGCTAGGGATTCATACCGATTGGGATTTGCAAAAGATTGGATCCCAACTTGATAGGAAGCCCTAGAAATTCGAATTGGGTTACAATTGGATTTATCCGGAATCGGTTTGCAAGAGATTGGACCGAAACTAGGGTTTTCGATTGCAATTCCATACCAATACCCGTTTGCAAGAGATTGGACGGGTAGGAACTATCCCAACCTAGGTCGTATCTCGAGTTTGCACGAGAGTGGGCTCGAGATACGATTGGACGATGATGTTGTTCTTCACGCTAGCTTGCCTAGGTTAGGGTTTGCAAGAGATTGGACCCTACCCTAGGTTTGCTATAGACCGGAAATAGCGCGAGAGCGTGAGATTGGTTCTACATTTAGTTGCAACTAGTTCACCTGAATTTCAAGTCTAGCAATTGTGACACCTACGAATCACAATGACGAGATACGGTTTGTAGCGGGGATTCCCTATCCTCTAGGCGTCTTTATTAATTTGATATCCCTTTTATACAATTGAACGACTGTGACCGCTTCAATGCGAACATTTCTAGACTATTCTTATAGCCAGGTGAGTCGAAGAAGACACTGTCATTTGGCCTCCCTGTGTTCGATACTCGCTCACCGCTACACCATGCGCTTGCGGTAAGACTAGCGAGTCGCGTGCCCCGGTTGCGTGTTCGCGCGCACCTCGGGCGTCCGACCAAGTTTTTGGCGCCGTTGCCAGGGTGGCAATAGTGTTTGATTCTTCCTACCTAGCTATTTTTCTTTTTTTTCTATTATTTCTATTTTTATTTTTACCCTTCCTTTGTGCTAACTATTTCTTTGAAACTTTGTTCTCCCTTGCATGTACACGAGATCCTCGGCGAACCCCGAAGAAATACTATACGATCCGGAGATTGAGCGTACATTGAGGAGGATCTGAGCGGAGAGGAGACTCGATACGGAAGGGAATTTTATGACCCATCCTGAGACACCCGAAGAATTGGCGGCGCGAATGGCGAGGATCATTTCCATTAGAGATAGGCTTCGGCCTAAGACTTCTTCCACGACCTCGTCCATAGCTATGCCGGAGTTAGCGGCCGACAAAAATTTCGAGTTGAAGACCGGATTGGTGGTTCTTATGCAACAAGATCCTTTTCATGGGAATTCCCATGAAAACCCCCACTACCACATCCAGCTCTTCCTATTAAAATGTGCCACCTTCCAAATGCCGGGCGTCTCCATAGATGCTATCAGACTGCGCCTCTTCCCCTTCACACTCAAGGACAAGGCCTTATATTGGTTGATGACGCAAGCTGAAAGAATCTTCACCACTTGGGATGAATTGGGGAGTGCCTTTGTTGACAAATTTTACCCGTCCTCCAAGACGGTGAAAATAAGAAGTGCTCTCATGTCCTTCAAGAAAGGACCACAGGAGACTCTCTATGAGGCATGGGAGCACTTCAAGGACTTGCAACATCAATGCCCCCATCACAGCATTGAAGATTGGGAGCTTGTCCACAGTTTTTACAATGGACTCCAACCAGGCACAAAGCAGATTATTGATGCTACCGCAAATAGAGCCATTTTGTCGAAGACTCCCGATGAAGCTACGGCCTTGCTAGAGGAGATGGCCTCCAACAACCAACAATGGGGGGACGAGCGAGGACACTCTTCATCCTCCTTGAAGCCCACGAGTATTTATGAGGCCAAGGCCGTGGCGGAGCTTGCTAGAAAGTTTGACTCTCTCCACAAGGTAGTGGAGAGGTTGGAAAAATACATTACCGAGCCTCAAGGAGCCCCTACTCATCCGCACCGACAAACCATATGAGTGATTGGCAAGACCAATCCCAAGCCATGTATGTAGGAGGAGAGCAAGGAGAAGGAGCTTTGGAGCAAATTCAATATGTTGCGGGGAATTCCGGATATTGGGCCAACCCGGCCGCTAGAAACCATCCAGGTTTTTCTTATGCTAATAATGATGGTGCCTTGAACCCCCCGCCACAACAACCTCCTCAAGCTCGGGCTCCACCACCACAACCGAATTATCAACCAAGGGTGCCACCGCAACAAAACTTCCCACAAAGGCAACAAGTGGGACCTTATAGGCCACCCGGGTATAATCAAGGGTGGAGAAATCCCAACCCTTCGCAAGCTCAACCACGTCCGGATTTTGAAGCTAAGGTGGAGGAGTTTATGGCGGAACAAAGAAAGATTAACGCTACGTTGAAGGCAGGACAAGATTCTCTCTCCACCGTCGTCGCTCAAATCGGGGAGCAACTTGCCTTGCTCAATAGAAATAACCAACAATTGCTGGCTCAACCCGAGCCAAATCCACGGGGCAACACCGGCCATATCAACGCGGTTATTGCGGTTACAACAAGAGGGGGGAAGGATACCACCCCCCTCTTGACTCAAATCAAGGAACCCGTGGTGGAGAATCTAGAAGAGAGCGAGCCGGTAATTGAGGTGGAAAAAGAGAAGGAGCCGCAAGAAGGAGCAAAGTCTAGAGATGAGGAGCCAATTGATGAGCGCCGATTCATGCCACCGGTGCCTTTCCCTCAACGGCTAGCTAGAGCCAAGATCGAGAAGAGGCTAGCCAAGTTCCTCGATTACTTGAGAGGGGTGAGCCTCAATATCCCTTTTCTTGATGCCTTAGTGGAAATCCTGTCCTACATGAAGTTCCTAAAGGACTTGATTTCGGGAAGGAAAAGGAAGGAGAAGATCATGCTCGCGGAACAAGGGACTTGGTTTACTAGGAGAGAGAAGGAACCCGCCAAATTTAAAGATCCCGGGAGTTTTCGGATTCCTTGCACACTCGGAGGCGTCCCCTTACAAAAAGCTTTGGTTGATTTGGGCGCTAGTGTGAGCCTCATGCCTCTCACCATGTTCCGGAAGTTGAATACCGGCATGGATTTAAAGCCAACCGACATGAGGATTCAACTCGCGGACGGTCGGATTACAAGGCCGGTTGGGATCGCTGAGAACATCCCACTCCAAGTTCCGGGAGGCATATGCTTGCCTTGTGATTTTGTGATCATGGACATCAAGGAGGAGGGTGACACATCGCTCATACTTGGACGCCCATTCCTCGCCACTGCCGGTGTAATCGTCGATGTGCGGGAAGGGACTCTTACCTTGAATGTCGGAAACATTGAAGTCGAGCTCCATATACCAAAGGCTATGAAGTACATGATGTATCATGAGGAGCTAGATTACTTGGACCTCCTTGCTGAGGTCATTGAAGAGGCTTTCCCATACTCCATCGGTGCGCTCCATGACGACGGCTTCGAAGAAGGCCAAGATTTGAGCGAAGAAGAGAAGATGGAGGACTCTCCCGATAGCTCCACGGATGATGATGGCGATGCTGATGTCGCGAGAATACGGGAGCTTTGCAAGCTCTCGATATTGAAGAACCCAAAGAAAGCTCCACCGACTCGAAGATCGGTGTCACCGGTGAAGTCGAAGACCGGAACAAGCTCAAGCTTGGGGGAGCCATCCCCCAACATTGCTCATGATGAAGGGGCACTGAGGAAGGCCACGCACCACCATAATCCAAATCCGAGCGGTCTTCCCGGTAAGTTCGACGGGTGCATCTCATATGCAAACATCAAGCGTTAATTGAAAATCCAAAGGGGTCGAGCTCAAGACATTAAACGAGCACTTGTCGGGAGGCAACCCGATGGTTTTTGCATTATTTTTATTTTGGTTTTTATTTTGGTTTTAGACTTTATTAGTGTTTTGAGTTTTTTTTGCCCATAAAAACCGTGACAACGGGTCTTAATTTCTATGACATGAGAGGAGAAAAGGAGATCTCTCATAGGCTGGAAGATAGAGGCAAGGAAGAGCGCTCCAGGAATGCGCTCAGGCCTTAGGTGGAGGAAGAAACCAACTGGAGGAAGAAAAACAGAGAGCAGATCGAAAACGGAGCCCCGAAGCAGAAAACAGCATGCCACTCGGCCGAGTATCATATGTGACTCGGCCGAGCAAAGGATCCCATTCGGCCGAGTGGGGTACCAACAAGGGAAGTCTATTGAACCCAACTCTCTGTCTTTTTTATGCATTTCAAATTTACTGTCACTCGGCCGAGTACGTTTCGTCACTATGCCGAGGGAAACGGATACCCTCCTAGCCTAAATGTTGCCGAGTAGCTTGTGCCACTCGGCCGAGGGAGTTTTCTCCCTTCGGCCGAGTGAACAGAAGCCACTCGGCCGAGTCGTAAGTGGCGAGGAGAAATTTAAAACTCATTTTTCGTTACGTTACTCGGCCGAGCAACATAGTCACTTGGCCGAGTCGTAACTTCCCCTATATAAATTGCTAGGCTCGACGCGAACTTCTAAGCGCAATTCACAGTTCATTTCACCCGAGCCCCGAACCCTTTCGACTTCCCTCGCCCGCGACGACCCCTCCCTCGCCCGAATCCCATCGCCACCGGCTCCGATCGCCGACCACCGCCAGCGACGACCCTCGCCGCCGACCGACCTCCGGTGATCCCCTATTTCGCGTAAAATTCCTTTTTCTCCTATTTTTCTCGATCCGTAGACCCGTTGAGCCCAAAAATCAAATTAAATTGTTTATCTATCTATTATACCACATCTCTCCCATGTATTTTGAATATTACCCGCTGATATCGTTGTTTGATTTGCAGGCTATCTTGGGGGAGCTTAGGGGAGCTTCAGGACGTGATTTTAGCTTCGTGGAGGAAGCACCCTTCGCACGCACTTGCTGGCTTGCACTCGCGACGTGTACAGGTACACTCGTTCCCTTTATTGCGCACGCCGCATTATATTTTAGTTGGGGGAGCACTCGCGGCACACATGCCGCCCCGCACTAGGCCTCGCACACGTGGAGCCTCTTCCAAGCGGAAGAGGACCGACGATGCCGGTCCCTCTCACGCTAGGGAGGACTCCCCTCCACCTAGTCCACCACCCCCCCCCCCCACACAGCCACTTCCCACCGATCCCATCCACACACAGCCCATACCCACCGATCCTATCCCACCACCGGCTCCCGTTGTCGGGCCGCTGGGGATCACGTTCAGAGACGACGCACAGCGCGTCCGATTTGAGCGTATCATCCAGCGATCTATAGTGCCCTCTAGGTTTGCACACTTAGCAGACCTGGACCGCCTAGGGGTGCTAGAGGGGATGCTCACGTTGTACCACAACATGGGTTGGCTGGAATTTTTCTCTGTGTCGGCGGACACCTACGTCCGTCCGACACTTGAGGTACTTAGCTCGATCGCCCGGACCCCTGGAGGCTGCACATTTTGCCGTATGGATCGAGAGTGCGAGGTCACTCTCGCCATGCTTCGTGTGTTCTTCCAGTGGCCTGATGTCCCCGTCCCCGACCGAGCCTACGCACCCACTCACATCCCACCACCATCGTTTGACGCTTCCATGTTCTGGACACGTATCACGGGCTCCCACCATGGCTTTGACCCTAGTGGGGCCAAGGCATCTGCCATCCTACACCCCTGCCTCCGTATAGCACAGCGCCTCATGGAGACCACCTTTTTAGCGTGGTACGAGCCTGGGACGATGTCTACGCCTGAGCTCTTCATGCTCTACGCGATGACTCGCCCCATAGTTCTCGATAGGGATAGTGATGACCGGGTCCCCACTGTGGAGATTGATATTGCTAGCTGGTTCTTAGACCACATCATCATTTCGGTGGGTGCTCGCTCACCGATCTGCTGCGGCGGTCTGATTACTTTGCTAGCCCTGATGACCGGCGTGGACCTACCTACTGACCTTAGACGAGCCCCGGGCCCCACTGCTCTCTCGATAGATGTCATGGCCCGGATGAAGATGCTTCGTCCCCACAGCCAGCGGCACTAGGTGTGGTTGCACGGTCCTTTCATTGCTGATTACATGATCCTCCCGAGCCTAGCTCGGACACATATAGGACCGGCCCACGAGGATTGGATCCCAGCGATGGATCTCCTCATCCCAGCTGCCTACGTACTTGAGGCCGAGGGCGCTGAGCAGGCACCCCCTGCACACCATGCACCTCCTACTGACCCCGTGATCGCTCAGACCGAGCCCGCACTTTCTGTACCTCCCGGCACTTCTGTCCCCACTTCTGCCAGTGTCGGGAGTACCCTTGCTGAGCCTTCCACCACGTCCACTACCACCCCCACCACTGCTGTTCCTATCTCCGTTGAGCCTATTTCTTCACTTCTTCCCGAGCGTCCACCCACCATACTCGAGCGCGGCGAGCCTTCCTTCGCTGTCGTCGTGGAGACCCTGTCCAGTTTTATGTCCGCTGGGGTGTCACCTTTTGGTCCTTACACTTCCACCCCAGTGGTCGACCCTTCTGTCTCCACCGCAGCTGTCCTATCCGAGAGTGTCGTGATGTCTGTCCCTGCTTCTGTGTCACCGACCTCTTTTGCTGCCTCGTCGCCGATTTTATCTCACACCACCACTGCTACTGCCTCCTCGTCCCAGCCTGCGTCCCAGCCTCGCACTGAGGCTGGGCATCCGCTAGTGAGCACAGCACCTTTTCTACACCTACCTGCTTGCCCGATTACTTACACTGCCCGTATTAGACAGCCCCGACCTTCACAGCCTAGACCTGTTCGTCCCGACCTTCACAGCCTAGACCTGTTCGTCCCTCCGCTCCACCACCCATTGACACCCTAGTTCAGAGCCTTCGTGCTCTTGAGGGGGCGATGAGTGGACTCAGGGGAGATTTTAGGGCTCTCTCTGCCGCGGTCAGTTCCGTGGAGTCCCGCGTCGCCATGCTTCCCGATATTCAGGATTGCCTTAATCAGATACTGGCGTGACTCCCTCCGCTACACCCACCCACCCAGCAGACACGTCCACCACCACCTCCACCACATGACGAAGATGGTGCAGCACCACCAGCTTAGGCACACCCTTGATGCCATTGCTCTTTTTGTCGTTATGCTTCTCATTCTCTGCTAGGTCATGTCAATATTATTTTTGCCCGCCCCCCCTCCCCCCACACTATTTTTGTCCCTATCAGATCACATCATTTTATATCCTTTTTTTGGGAGAGAGGGAGAGTTAGTTTTGGTGACACATATCTGCATCACTCCGATCTTTGCATGCATCATTCACATCATCATATTTTCTTTTTATTTTTACTTTTATTATTATTTTTATCATGCATGCATCCTCCCCCTCCCCACCCATTACCCGTCTCTCGGTGTGCCACACTTTGCACATTGAGGACACTACGCACTTTAGCTTGGGGGAGTGAGTTCTCACACTTTTTGCTTTTATCACCTTTATTTTTAGTTCTTTCACGTTTTTTCTGCTTTTGCACCCATTTTTCATCACTTTTTCGCTTCTTTTACCATGCATCACGTTTTTCTTATTTTTCTTTGTGCGCTGCATTGTAAATATCTTTGTTTTTTGTTTATCTTTATTTCTTTCATCTTTTGCTAGAGATGATTTTTCTGTGATGATGATGACGTGGTGTTAGCTTTTCTCAATATGCATGCTAATTTTGTCATGTCATAGCTTTTGTTTCTGATATCATATGCTATGTCCTGTTTGCATTTAGAAATAGTAACCCACTTCTTTTTCCGTATGAAAATGGATGAAATCCTATTATTAGCTGATGTCTGATGATTCATATGTATGCTATCGTAGAAAACACACCAAGATTCACGCATTGATGCTTATATCTGGAGTACTTCTTTCTTTTCTCATATCACTTCTTATTGCATGATTTGTACGCTTCACTTCAGGTTGATTAAATGTTTGCTAGCATTGATAAATCTGGATTAGTCTACTTTTTGAGATTAAACTGAGTAGATTAAATTACCCTGCTGAAGTTGTCATGCACGTCCTATAGAGTGAACTGAGAGATGCATTTATTTCTTTCTCCACATATCTTGAACATTATTTCTCTATTTTAAACTCATTGGTGAATCTCCCCTTAGCAATTCTATTATTGGCATCCCCCGTTATTATATCACATGCTCCAAAATCCCTAAAACCAAAAGAAAAAAAATACTTGTATATCCTTCTCTTTTGATTTGGGATCATTTGTGTATATATGTTATTAAAAAAAAGAGAGAAGAAAAAGAAAAAGAAAAAAAAAGGTTTGAGAATAAGAAAAGAAAAGAGAAAAGAAGTTCGAAAACGATCCCATCTCATATACTTTCTCTCTTTCTTCCCTCTTTTGCTTTTATTTTTGTTTTCTTTGATTTTTGGAGCTTCATAAGAAACGGGGGATGTAAATTTTGTATATGCCACCATGCTTATGGATAAGCTTGGGGGAGAGGATCCAATGATGTGTGAGAGAGTGGATACTTGACGGTCATGAAAACCTAGGCTAAGTAATATTGTATACTCGGTGAGATCGCTAAAGTTTCACGAAATCCAGAAATCTACGCTTAGCATTCATTTCATGAAAACCACACTTTTCTATTCTTAATACTCTATTGTGTGATATCTCTTATACTCCCTATAGAAAGCATTCAATTGAAAAGTGTGTGATCTACGATATTGTATACCGCTTTAGATGCTTCAGACGATGCTAATTCTAGAATTATTCCATTTTTCATGCTATATTGATATTCTTGGGTTTTCTATTTCAAATGCACATTTATACTATGATATCGAGATAAAAGTCTTTGACATGTGTTTTTACTTTCCATGCGTGCTATATGAGTAAGCAAAACCCACGTCCTGAGAAAAATGATCTAGCAGCTTCCCTCTTCGTTTTCTATTTCGTTTTTCGTTTTACTTTCATTTTCCACTTTACCATCGTTTCTATTTTCTTTATCCATCGGGTTTGCTTTTTACTCATCTTCCTCGAGGACGAGTAAGAGGTAAGCTTGGGGGATTTTGATCACTCCATATTTTACACCTTTTTTCTGCATGTTTGCATGCCATTTTGATCGCTCGAATCGCGCTTTTCACGATTTTTCGGCAATATTGCGATGCTTTTCACGATTTCTTGTTTTTGTCGAATTTCAGGAGATTTCGAGCGATTTGGAGTGATTCTGAGATGCACCCACTCCGGAGTGTCACCTGTGACTCTCCCGAGGGGAATTTTGCTGTTGGAGAGGAGTGGGAGAAGAAAGAACGTCGTAGGAGCGACGAGGGAGCAAAAACACGAAGAATGGGCATTTTGAGCATGTCACTCGGCCGAGTGAAGGAGTCAATCGGCCGAGTGAAGGAGTCACTCGGCCGAACATCGAGAGCCCGCTCGGCCGGCCAGATCGGACACGCAGAAGATAGAGTATCAGCGTGCACTCAGCCGAGCATCGCCAGCCCACTCGGCCGAACCACGGAGACACCACTCGCCCGAGTGGCATCACGACGACGGCAACAAAAATCCCAGAGTTACTGTAAATTGTCAGTCGAATCCCGAGTTCCGACTCGGCCGAGTGAAGAAGTCCCCTCGGCCGAAGCAAAGAAAGTCACTCGGCCGAGTGACTCCCGAGGAGCCGACCCCCAAAAGTCCGAACTTACTGGAATTTGTCAGGGTTTGTCACTCGACCGAGCGACATTTGTCACTCGGCCGAGTGAGCCGCGCTGCCTGTAGCGTAAATTGCGATTTTGAGGCTGCGCAGGGGCATTTTCGTCAGGATTTTTTGGGCGATTTTGGGGGGTATTTAACCCCAGTTTTTAACCTAGTTTTGAGAGCTTTTCCAGAACTTTTTGCAGCCTTTTTTAGATTACTTTTATGAGATTAGATTTAGTTCTTTAGGGAGGAGAGAAAAGTGTTATTTTGTTGGATGCTATTTGTTCTTCACTGGTTTGTCTCTCTCCCTATCAAAAACTCCTTTTTTATTGATATATTGAATATTGCTATGAATTCTATTTATTTTATTTGTGAATTTCTATTGAATTTCATTATGAATTGTGAGTAGTTTATCGTCTTAGGGCGTAGGGATGAACCCTACGAACCCTATTTCTAATGTGTGATGAATTGTTGAAATTATTGCTAGAATTGATTAGGGTTACTATGGGATTGATTTAATACGAATAGCTAGGGATTCATACCGATTGGGATTTGCAAGAGATTGGATCCCAACTCGATAGGAAGCCCTAGAAATTCGAATTGGGTTACAATTGGATTTCTCCGGAATCGGTTTGCAAGAGATTGGACCGAAACTAGGGTTTTCGATTGCAATTCCATACCAATACCCGTTTGCAAGAGATTGGACGGGTAGGAACTATCCCAACCTAGGTCGTAGCTCGAGTTTGCATAAGAGTGGGCTCGAGATACGATTGGACGATGATGTTGTTCTTCACGCTAGCTTGCCTAGGTTAGGGTTTGCAAGAGATTGGACCCTACCCTAGGTTTGCTATAGACCTGCAATAGCGCGAGTGCATGAGCTTGGTTCTACATTTAGTTGCAACTAGTTCACCTGAATTTCAAGTCTAGCAATTGTGACACCTACGAATCACAATGACGAGATACCGTTTGTAGCGGGGATTCCCTATCCCCTTGGCGTCTTTATTAATTTGATATCCCTTTTATAAAATTGAACGACTGTGACCGCTTCATTGCGAACATTTCTAGACTATTCTTATAGCCAGGTGAGTCAAAGAAGACACTGTCATTTGGCCTCCCTGTGTTCGATACCCGCTCGCCTCTACACCGTGCGCTTGCGGTAAGACTAGCGAGTCGCATGCCCCGGTTGCGTGTTCGCGCGCACCTCGGGCGTCCGATCAACATCTTCCATGCTTCTACTTCACATAGCCTTATATAGCTACTCTATTTTCCTCATGTAATGAACTATTTTTTAAAACGTTATTTCTATTTCGCTAGCTCAAAATATTATCTCCTTTTCTTACCAACATGTCACGCCCCGCTTCCCAAAAATATGGAGGCGAAGCGTGAGAAGGTCCGCTCAGACTTGAAGCTACAAAGCTGCAAGCCCGATAAGCGTCAATCAATTTAAAACTGCAGGTCCTTGCAACGCGAACGAAACAAAGATAATAACAATGAAATGAGATAAAAGAATAATATCAGAATATCCATAAATATAAATTCCAACAACGCAGAAAAGCCACCAGGCTAAAGGAAAAGGAGACTAAAGGCCCAAACATGGCCAACAAAAGTACAAGTACAAAACAACGGTGCTACGCACCAACAACTAACAAAGGCCTAAAACAAAATAAAGCTCAACAAAGACTCAAAGAATTGTCACCGGTGTCCACCAAAATCCTCATGGGCAATCATGGACTCAGGCTCAGCGTCAGCAAAACACCACGTATTCAGCAACGGTCTCTCGCTCAGGGTCTAACATGTGACACCCAAAAGAGCAAGGGGCACATGTCAGCAAGTCTACGAGAGACTTGTGCAAGGAAACTGAAAGTAGGTAAAAGTAAAGCAACATAGCAGTTCTAGCATGAATGTGATGACATGGCAGTTAAAGTATGAGTGCAACAGGTCAGGTAAAGTAAAGTAAAGTACGAGCATGGCATTTAAACATGGCATGGATGACAAGTATAGCATGAATCATTCACAAGACAAGTACAAGACAAGAAAAGTAAGCACCTCGTGCACAGAGATTCCGTCTTCTGGCTAGAGGGCGGATCAGGCCACTCCTAAGCTCAGTTGACCGTTTATCCCTACCCCTCCACATGTATCGAGCCAGGGCCTTACCCCCGAACTTGGAATGCTCGCTTCTGGATCACGAGGCAGGAAGTGTTTTTAACAAGTATGGCATAGGGGTGCACCTAGCCGGTCCAGGGAACCCGGGCATTGGCTTTTGACCAACATATGAGGCCCGTTTCCCCCGGAAGTAGTTTTCAAGGAGTACAAGTATTGTAGCGTGTGCTACGAATGCAACAATCAACTGGGATGACATGTAAGATGCAATGCATGGCAGTTAAAAGTGCGTACAGGTAAGGAAAGTAAACATGACAGTTTTGTATGCATGAACAACAAGTTTAAAGGGTTGGATCTAGCTTCGTTGTCATGCTAGATCAATTAGGTGACAGATCTAGTTTCGTTGTCAAACTAGATCAAGTATGCGTCTAGCCAGCTATCATTTCACTGACTAGTCTCTTTTACGCTGAAAACAAGGAAGTGGCCTAAAAACATGGCCCTACAAAAGAGTTGGCAAGTTTCACTTGCCTGCAAGCACGACGTCTGAGCACACCGTCCAATGAGTCCAAAAATCACAATTATCCTACGTGCACAAGTCCACCGGCCTAAAGTCCATATTATTAATCTTGATTAGTGAATTTAAAACATTTAAAATACTTTAAAAATACTGATTTTAGTCTTGATTAGCATGCAATTGGGTTTGGGGTCCTAGGGGTGCAAAGCGTTACCTCAACACGACGCGAAAGCTACACCGGCGTCGGGTAGCGACGCCGGGGGTTGGAATAAGAGAACGCGCTCCAAGTCCTGATTCCAATATAGTTTCCTCGCTGGAAAGTTCAGAGCATCAACCGGAGCGACGGTTCCAGATTCCAAAGCTAGCACGTGCGACGACGGGCTACGACGTGCGACGACGTCGTACGCGGCAAGTCGCCAAAGAGAACGCACCTAGGTGGGGCCCACAGTAGTCCTAGGGACCTTTGGGGGACCCACAATAACTCTGGAGAACTTGGGGGGCCCACGGTGGCAAGCGATGCGACGGGTGCGGGGTTGCGACGTTTGCTCTCGGTCGTACACAGCCAAATGCGGGGGCGGCCATCGGTCGCTGCGGGAGAACGGGCATTGGTGCAGCGCTTGGTCGGTGCGGGCCTTGGTGCTCTCGGTCGGTGCAGAGGGAGGGGTCGGTCGTGCGCCTTGGATGTGGGGGGAGCGGGCGTTGCAACGTTGCGAGCGTTGCAACGTTGCGGAGGCGGGCGATCCGCTCGGTCAAGCGCTAGCGGATGCGGGGCGACAAGGCGGGCGCTGAGCGGGGGCTTGCAGCGGTGCGGAGATGCGAGCGGAGCGGGGAAGCCTCTCGGTCTGACCGAGAGGAATCCTTGGTCAGAGCGGGGAGCGGGGGTGGCGACAGCAGCGGGTGCGTGCTTGGCTAGGATGCGGAGCGGGCGACCGGTCAGAGCGGGGGAATGGAGGCCGTTCTCTCGGTCTGAGCGGGGGAAGTTCGTCGCAACGTTGCGACGAATCGTCGCAACGTCCAATATGAGTTATGGAAGAGGCTAGGGGTTATTTCTTGCGAAAATAGGTCTTCCTAAGAGTTGTTTATATAGTGTAGATGGGTTGACTTGGTCTAGGGCTAAATCTAATATGATTAGAAGTTTAAAATAATTTAAAATTTAAATCTCAACTTCTCCAACTCACCCAAGGATTTGACTTGGTCCAAATGAGCTGGAAATTGGCTCAAAAATTCTTTAAAATGTTTTAAACTCAAATAAATTTTATTTCGCCGAAAATACTTTAAAAATTAATTATTAAAAATAATATAAAACTTGTTAAAAATATAAAAGTGGTCAAATAAACTCCAAAAATTATAAAATAAATATCGGGGTGATCGTGATGACGAATGTGAGCTAACTAAGAAGACGGATCTCAAATTCGACGTCGGACGACGAAACTAAAAATAGAAACGTCTCCCGTCAAGAGTGAGAATCGTCACGTCTCATCGAGTAAGATTAAATTGTGGAAAAACGACTCGAGAAGTGTCGTTCCAAGATAGTGCCACTATTTAATACTCTCAGGGACGTTCACAACGGCATATCACACGAAAGTGTTCACAAACAAACAAAGTCTAAAACAAACACGTGCACGGACAAAAGCACGTGCACGAACAATGTACCACGAAAAGTGGTCGTTACATCCTCCCCACCTTAGAATAAAGTCCGTCCTCGGACTTTCTAATATAGCTAGTCGCTCTAGTAACTACCCCAATCAAGTCATATAATAATTCAACCAGATATAGTCATCACAAGTGCTTATATATGCACTATGTAGTCAAACATTAATACTACCAACACGTATATATATTAACGTACGTTATACATTTATACCTATTATAGTCAGACAAACTCATACACGTATTTCAATCATATATATAAGCATGCATCCCTTATATAACTACTACCCACCTAATCACAAAACAATATTTCAAGTACTCATATAAGGATAGTCTCACACTTAGCCAATACAATCATTGCTCTACCTATAGGTAGCTACCTATGCACAAACATCAAGGGTATACTACCCTCTAATAGTCATCCAACACCAACATATCAGCACATATAGTCACACCATACCATTATTAAATCAAATTTCACTATATATATATATATATATATATATATATATATATATATATATATATATATTCACCACTACTATAGTTTCACAATACATAGTCATTCAAATACATGCAAATAGTTCACCGTATATTCACATCACGTACGGTCCTATAACTGTATTTGCGACACGCCACATATATCATAGTCATCAATACCTATAACTAAGCACATACTTACCCGTGCATGGTGCACACCCATACACGCTAACATTTCATTTACATACACCAAGCATACCATTATATAACTAGCACACAAACACACCTAGTTTTAGCTAGTACACATACGTTCACACGAGCAAGTCCTTAGTAATTAGCTATACCACAAGACCAACACCTATAACTATATACTGGCGTAGCGACCCACAATCATGTGCGTAGCACAACCAGGCACAAACACTCCTATCACTATACATACATCAAACATTGATATATTCAAACTACAACTTACATTCAATATACTTAGAGTATACCCACTCAAGCTTGAGTGAGACTCGGTACATATATCAGAATATTCTATATACGTAACACGACATTCATCCCTATACCAATACCACTCCCATATATATACATCTACCAATACAACCATATACATTCCATAAATCAATCACACTTAATATTTAGTCAGGCAATACTCACGTAGTTAAATCAATCTATATACCATAATAATAACATTACAGACATCAGCACCCATATATTTATATTACCCTCTCTAGTACAAACATTCACCGTATAGTCACACATAAATAATGTATATATTCACACCATAGCCTACTACCTATGATTAGTATACTAACACATTCACACATACATAATTAAGATGTGCAATAGTCGTGTACACCTCACGGTATGCACGCATGCAACATCCCGAAAAGCAAGCAATAAAAATTATACTCCTACTACCATATGTATATCACCTATATACTCAGGCAACAAAACATCATTACTTACGTCTAAACATAATACATACCCACATACGAGCACACACTCATACATGCTAACATATAGATCACATAATAGGCCTACCCTCTCAACCATACGTACTCTTATTATTATCACTATTAACATACACATAGCTTTACCAATCATTTATTTCAACCATTATAAGTATCTCTTACTACATACACAACTTAGATATTTCAACGCTAACACTTATATACACAGGCATCCCTAGTATAGTATAGCTATCCACACAAAAATCTATAACTACTAACTCACAACAACTTCATACTATCACGAATAACTCCGAGTATATATATATACCACACAATAGGCAAGCATCAATATACTATGGGGGCACACTCATTCAAGCCCACGTACACAACTTAGGTACGTGCACCACGACTACCTCACAAGGTCCAAGGGCCTACTAACAATTAAGGGTTGACACAGACATTGACGGACCCTAAGGCCTAAGCAATAAAGAGAGATCGAGAGCGTGACGAGGGAAGGATCGATAAGCACGAGTTCAGATAGGACGAATACAAGGAGACAGCTTGGTTAGACGAAACATTGACTCAATGGTGATGTTTAGGTTGAGGGAAAAGGGAGATGTAGTGATGCTTATATAGGAGGGGGAAAAGGAAATGTGGTAAGTAGCACAAGCTAAAATACGTGAAATCTGAAAACTGTTGTTCTTCAAAATTAAAATCCTCGTCTGAAAAGAAATATTTGGGGATCGATAAAACGAGTTGTTCAAAATAAGTTTGAGTCGAATATTCATGATAAGGGGAAATGTTTTATTGGCTTATCGTAAATCATCAAGAGAAGGAAGTAAAATCATTTACACAATATTAAGGACATTGTTTAGAAAATTTTATACGTCAGCAATTTAATATAATGTTGTCAAAAAGTTTTGGGAAGTCAAAGAATGAAATCAAGTAACGGAAGAATTTAAACTCATGTTAAATGCTTTCAAAGCTTTAGGCTATGGAAAATTTAAAATGATCAATTTGAAACTACTTGTAGAGAACCAGGGTTTGCCAGAAATGAGAAACTGATTTTCATAAAGTTCTTAATATACGAGCACAACAAGTCTGGCACGGATACAAAAATAGTTGAAATTCAATTTGGTTTAGAAATTTTTCTAAAAGCGTGTATGGTGAGCGGAAAGAAGGTAATAGTAACTTAGCATAAGAATTATCAAGATCGAATAGCGAATCTTTAAAATCAAATCAGGGAGGGTCTAAAGCAGGAAGAGGTCATGAAAATAGTAATTTTGCAAAAATCTGAAGTAGCGAAAACGACGAGCAAAGACCAACTTGCTGAAAGCTGAAATTCCATGTGACTTGAAAGTATATTAAAGTAACCACGACGTATCATTCGTATAACACAAATAAGAAGAAAATTACAAATCGAATTGGGCAAGGCAAAAGTACTGTCCAGAATAAAATTAATATATGAGGGGACAACACATTTACCTAAGTACAAAAACATAGGCCGATAAAATATTATAAACTAGTATTCAAAAATTTCGACAAACGTTTTAAAAATTTTAAATCAATGAAGGATTATGAAGTATAAGTATATTAAAATTTTGAGCAAAATTAAACTTAGTGGAAGGGAAGAAAAAATATTTTCAGAAAGGTTCAAGATTTGCAATGGAGATGTTAGAAAATTGACGACGATCGTCATGAGGCGATCTCGTGAATCGAGGCAAGGAAATTTGGTCGGGTGATCAGAACATACATACGCCTAGGATATGATTCTGGAGGATCTACGGGGAAACTCCTACGGTCGACCAACTAAAGATTTGGAACTATGCACTAAGACTTCTAAAGGTTAGACGGTAAAGGAAAGCGTTCAGCTTGGTCCGAAATCGATGAACCCAAAAGTGAACGACCGAAGGAAAATCGAGAAGTCTAATATGGTCAGGGTTAGGCAAGGACCACTAGGGTAACTCCTACGGCGATCAATTGCTGACAGGGAGCCTAACTATCAATTAGGGGTCTCTAACTAGCAAGCACAGACGTCTAACTAAGTCTTCTTACCACATAGTGTCGTAAGAAAACGACTAGACTCAGGGCTTATGACTCGGGTGTTGCAATTTATTTAATGGACATTCCGTTATTATCGTTGTTTCGTTAATTCGCAATTGCAAGACTGGACCTGCATGGGCCACCAACAAAACCTGTCACGCCCCGCTTCCCAAAAATATGGAGGCGAAGCGTGAGAAGGTCCGCTCAGACTTGAAGCTACAAAGCTGCAAGCCCGATAAGCGTCAATCAATTTAAAACTGCAGGTCCTTGCAACGCGAACGAAACAAAGATAATAACAATGAAATGAGACAAAAGAATAATCTCAGAATATCCATAAATATAAATTCCAACAACGCAGAAAAGCCACCAGGCTAAAGGAAAAAGAGACTAAAGGCCCAAACATGGCCAACAAAAGAACAAGTACAAAACAACGGTGCTACGCACCAACAACTAACAAAGGCCTAAAACAAAATAAAGCTCAACAAAGACTCAAAGAATTGTCACCGGTGTCCACCAAAATCCTCCTGGGCAATCATGGACTCAGGCTCAGCGTCAACAAAACACCACGTACTCAGCAACGGTCTCTGGCTCAGTGTCTAACATGTGACACCCAAAAGAGCAAGGGGCACATGTCAGCAAGTCTACGAGAGACTTGTGCAAGGAAACTGAAAGTAGGTAAAAGTAAAGCAACCTAGCAGTTCTAGCATGAATGCCATGACATGGCAGTTAAAGTATGAGTGCAATAGGTAAGGTAAAGTAAAGTAAAGTACGAGCATGGCATTTAAACATGGCATGGATGACAAGTATAGCATGAATCATTCACAAGACAAGTACAAGACAAGAAAAGTAAGCACCTCGTGCACAGAGATTCCGTCTTCTGGCTAGAGGGCGGATCAGGCCACTCCTAAGCTCAGTTGACCGTTTATCCCTACCCCTCCACATGTATCGAGCCAGGGCCTTACCCCCGAACTTGGAATGCTCGCTTCTGGATCACGAGGCAGGAAGTGTTTTTAACAAGTATGGCATAGGGGTGCACCTAGCCGGTCCAGGGAACCCGGGCATTGGCTTTTGACCAACACATGAGGCCCGTTCCCCCGGAAGTAGTTTCCAAGGAGTACAAGTATTGTAGCGTGTGCTACGAATGCAACAATCAACTGGGATGACATGTAAGATGCAATGCATGGCACTTAAAAGTGCGTACAGGTAAGGAAAGTAAACGTGACAGTTTTGTATGCATGAACAACAAGTTTAAAGGGTTGGATCTAGCTTCGTTGTCAAGCTAGATCAATTAGGTGACGGATCTAGTTTCGTTGTCAAACTAGATCAAGTAGGCGTCTAGCCAGCTATCATTTCACTGACTAGTCTCTTTTACGCTGAAAACAAGGAAGTGGCCTAAAAACATGGCCCTACACAAGAGTTGGCAAGTTTCACTTGCCTGCAAGCACGACGTCTGAGCACACCGTCAAATGAGTCCAAAATCACAATTATCCTACGTGCACAAGTCCACCGGCCTAAAGTCCATATTATTAATCTTGATTAGTGAATTTAAAACATTTAAAATACTTTAAAAATACTGATTTTAGTCTTGATTAGCATGCAATTGGGTTTGGGGTCCTAGGGGTGCAAAGCGTTACCTCAACACGACACGAAAGCTACACCGGCGTCGGGTAGCGACGCCGGGGGTTGGAATAAGAGAACGCGCTCCAAGTCCTGATTCCAATATAGTTTCCTCACTGGAAAGTTCAGAGCATCAACCGGAGCGACGGTTCCAGATTCCAAAGCTAGCACGTGCGACGACGGGCTACGACGTGCGACGACGTCGTACGCGGCAAGTCGCCAAAGAGAACGCACCTAGGTGGGGCCCACAGTAGTCCTAGGGACCTTTGGGGGACCCACAATAACTTTGGAGAACTTGGGGGGCCCACGGTGGCAAGCGATGCGACGGGTGCGGGGTTGCGACGTTTGCTCTCGGTTGTACACAGCCAAATGCGGGGGCGGCCATCGGTCGCTGCGGGAGAACGGGCATTGGTGCAGCGCTTGGTCGGTGCGGGCCTTGGTACTCTCGGTCGGTGCGGAGGGAGGGGTCGGTCGTGCGCCTTGGATGCGGGGGGAGCGGGCGCTGCAGCGTTGCGAGTGTTGCAACGTTGCGGAGGCGGGCGATCCGCTCGGTCAAGCGCTAGCGGATACGGGGCGACAAGGCGGGCGCTGAGCGGGGGCTTGCAGCGGTGCGGAGATGCGAGCAGAGCGGGGAAGCCTCTCGGTCTGACCGAGAGGAATCCTCGGTCGGAGCGGGGAGCGGGGTGGCGACAGCAGCGGGTGCGGGCTTGGCTAGGATGCGGAGCGGGCGACCGGTCAGAGCGAGGGAACGGAGGCCGTTCTCTCGGTCTGAGCGGGGGAAGTTCGTCGCAACGTTGCGACGAATCGTCGCAACGTCCAATATGAGTTTTGGAAGAGGCTAGGGCTAATTTCTTGCGAAAATAGGTCTTCCTAGGGGTTGTTTATATAGTGTAGATGGGTTGACTTGGTCTAGGGCTAAATCTAATATGATTAGAAGTTTAAAATAATTTAAAATTTAAATCTCAACTTCTCCAACTCACCCAAGGATTTGACTTGGTACAAATGAGCTGGAAATTGGCTCAAAAATTCTTTAAAACGTTTTAAACTCAAATAAATTTTATTTCGCCGAAAATACTTTAAAAATTAATTATTAAAAATAATATAAAACTTGTTAAAAATATAAAAGTGGTCAAATAAACTCCAAAAATTATAAAATAAATATCGGGGTGATCGTGATAACGAATGTGAGCTAACTAAGAAGACGGATCTCAAATTCGACGTCGGACGACGAAACTAAAAATAGAAACGTCTCCCGTCAAGAGTGAGAATCGTCACGTCTCATCGAGTAAGATTAAATTGTGGGAAAACGACTCGAGAAGTGTCGTTCCAAGATAGTGCCACTATTTAATACTCTCAGGGACATTCACAACGGCATATCACACGAAAGTGTTCACAAACAAACAAAGTCTAAAACAAACACGTGCACGGACAAAAGCACGTGCACGAACAACGTACCACGAAAAGTGGTCGTTACACAACATATTTCAAAAACATTCATTCCTATATACTTAAAAAAATACCTTCCTAAGTTAAATAGAACCCCAAAATCCTGTGTGTCAGTTTTATAATCATTGTCGTTATATATTTTAAGAAAAGAAAAATTTTCTTTTTACAAACCTATTTTCATTTACAAAACAATCACTACAACACAATGTTCATATTACTCTTCACCTGTTATTTGACTAATCATATTTTACGTTTTAACCTCTACCGTATGCTCGTTATTTTTCGCATGTTATGGCGATACTATTATTTTTACGCATATCCTTGTCTTCTTACTTTAACTATTCGTAAACATTTTATCTCACCCAACCGACTAACCTCATATCCATACCACCTCCGAAACCGTCCATCGCAGCATTAGTTCGTTGCATCATTCAACTCTGAATCCTACACTTGCTTAGTTATCACTTTAGAGCTTATCATTCCTTAGTGAGATCTTTAGCTTTGATTGTGGTGTTGTTGTGGTGCATGTAAATAGATAGTGAGCATGGACCCATGTGTGCGAATCTCTATATATCACCCATGTATGAATGTGCTTACCCTTAGTATATTATTATGGTGTGATTGTCTATTGTGTCGTATGTCCATGCACGGTAATATGTGATATATGTATATAGTCGAGTGCAGATTAGTAAGTGTATATTTATACTTAGGCGAGTTATTAGCTATATCACTAAAGGAATATCTGAGCATGATTGATTTAGTTTTGGCTAGTTACTAGGGGTATATATACCTTAGTCATACTTATCAATGATTGAAATTGTATGCTAATACAGTGATATGCATGTTAGGTGTAATGATAATTGGTGTACATATAGTGGTGTGTGCAGATTTATTATGTGATCTATATGTTAGTATGTCTTGCGTGTGCCCGTATGTATATGTGTATGTGGTTAATTGTAGGTATATATTGTATGAATAAGTGTGTTTTATGTATAGTGAGATTATAATATTACCCCTATGGGATGATGTATGAGCATGTGTATACCATGAGGTATGCATGATCGTATGTTTGTGACTATGTAAATATGAATGTATGTAATTGTATACTAGCCATATGTAGGTTACCATGGTTGTGTATACCGGTGTGTGTATATATCTGTCCTATATAAATACGAGGTAGGCGTGTAGTAGTATGAGTATGTATATGTAAGTAAAATGTACGTATGTATATGTATTTGAAAGTGTGTGATGTATGAGTATGAGTATTCATGTGGATGTATATTGTTTCATTATGATGTATGTATGACTGGGATAGAATGACCTTAGTGTCTAAGTCCACGCACCCCTATGTCGGTCTATTTAAGGAAGTCTGAATACGGACTTGATCCTAAGGTGGGTAGATTACAACGACCCCAGTACTATGAGTAAGGCTTATAAAAATCTGTGTATGGTGTAAAGCATTACGTGCATGTATATACGTATAGTGATATATATTATAACGTGTATATGGTAATATGCGGTATGTAAAAGTGCTTGTACGATGTAAGTGTTAATTGACTAAGAATAATTGTATTTATGTGTTAGTGGTATGTTTAAGTGACATGTGATACTATATCATTATAGATTGTGAGTGTATAATATATAATAACACATTGTGTATTAGTAATAGTGTGAGTGTGCAAGGTGTTGGCACACTTACAGCTAGTAAATTGATGTGGTCGTGTAATAAGTGTTACTAATTGCCTGAGTATAATAATGGTTGGATTGTACTTGTAGGAAGGTATTATATTAAACGCGTTAGCTTAATATGTAATTAGTGATGTGTGTATGTACATTGTTACTGCTATTAACATGGACGTTGATTAGTATTATCAACAGTAATACTATTGGTATGGATATTAGTATTAGAAATACTACTTAGATATGACATGATGGTTGTTTATGGTGTGTATGCATTAGAAGAGAGATGCGAACGTTACCCTTATGTCTTCCAGGTACCTTAGCCGATAAGATTCTGAGGACGGAATCGTTTTAAGGTGGGTAGGATGTAACGACCAGTTTTCACGATGCATTTTATCCGTATTCTTCCGTGTGTCTATTCTTCTTCGTATCCGTAGTTAGGCGTATTTGTCCCTGTTTTCCACGTACCCGTTTCCACTTCAAACTTCTACATATTGTTATTATAATCATTATTTTAAAATTAGATAAACTCCTTATTATAAGTATTTTCAAAATACCTCTTCTTAAAAATTAATTTAATTCTTCACATCCAGAATTCGAATTTCAAATCAGTTCAAACTTTTAAATTCAAATGCAGCCTACCATTTTTGGACCTTATTAAACCTATTTATTTGCTCTTATTATATCTATTAAATTCTATTAATCTTTTCAAATCCTTCCCTAATTAAACCCATTTAATATTAATTCTATTAATAAGATTTGCAAATCCTTTTCTAAACTACTTTAGCCAATTTTTGAACCTACATCGAACTCACCCAGGCCGACACACACTCACGGACCAGTTACAAAACCCCACTCAATTACTTCTGTAAACCGCACACATAGCTAATTATTATAAGAAACTTGAAAACCCTAAAGGAGACCCTAGCTTTCTCACATGCTGCCATTTGTAATGACATCCTCATGTGCTCCTATAACCTACTGCCTCTAAATATTAACCTAGTTCTTTTCTCACCCTAAGGCAAACCCAGCTACTTTCTTTCCTTAAAAGAAACCCTAGAGAAACCCAAAGACACCCTCACGTGCTGCCATATCTACCCTACTTCTATATATTAAAACCTAGGACACAACACCTAAAACCCTACTGCCTTTTAAGAAAGAAACCCCTAGGCCGCAGCTTCTACCCTCAGCCGTCTATTTCTCCACGCAATCACAGCCCGAGCCCCTCTTCGTTGCTCCTCTCCGGCCACGCAACGTCGGCGTCCAAACCCCCGCTGCCCCCTCTCTATTTCTTGCCCAGCGGTAACTCGTATACCCCCTCACTCTCTTTCGAACAACCCTAGCCACGGCCCCTGTCGACGGAGCAACCCCACGCCGCCATCGACAGCCACTTCTAGGCCCGCACTCATCACCCAGGACCCCCGCAACCAACGCCTCTGCCTCCTTCGAGCCACCTCGCAGCCAGACGGTCACCCGCTCGTCCGTTCCCGCTTCGATCAGCAGCCGTGCCCTCTCTGACTTCGCGTGGCCTCTGCCCCCACCGGACCGCCAACCACACCTAACCGCCCTGCTTCCTGATCGACGCCACTCCGCCCTCGCTGTCTGGCGACCCAGCTGCAAACTCGCCCCTCCGCCGCTTGAAGCCTCCACCGACGTTTCCGCAAGCCGCTCAATGCCTTCCCGCAACTGCACTCCGACCAAGCTCAACCCACGTCGCGGCCACCGCCCAAACCTCGCCGCACGTCCAGGCGACGTCAACCGAAGCTGCAGTCGCCACCTCGTCTGAAAAATAACGCAAAAAGCGTATGCTTGGGTAAGTGGTACGTGTTTTTTTATATGTAGGCACACTTTATAACTTGGATGATTAAATAGACAAGTTAGTGCCTTGAGTGGTATATGACACTACAGATAGCATAATGTATAGGGTACAATGTATGTTTTCTTATATATATGTTAGGTTGCTGTTATAACAATAGGGTTATAAATATAACTTATAAAAGTTACACAGTGGGTATATAAATTAATATATTATGATATTTTCCCATGTAAGTCATTATACTGTGAGTCAGTGTACTTGTAAGTTAACCTCTTATACTATATGTAAGATTACATACTGAAATAATTATAGGTTAGATTTATATGAGTATTTTATACATTAGCTGATGAGTGTACTTTGGTATACTGTTTAGTTAGCTTATCACTCTTAGACTGATATCACGGATCCTACCTCGTAGATCAAATCCGTGCCTAACCTTCAGTCGCTTGAGCACTCTAACTCGCATCGCCTCAGGCAAGTATACGAATTGATATGAATTTTTGAAGTTTCGTAGCTTTTACGTCACTTTCATGTATTGTCGTATAAATTGAAAATTAGACATGAAATGATGTGAGAAAATGACACCATGCCGATCAGGACAAAATTTGTGATCCAACGGTATATCATGCGATATACCTTAATTTTAAACAAATAGGATTAAAAGATATTTTCTGTAGCAAGACCAAGAAAAGCACGTGTTCGTCATTATTTTGAGATTGATATAAAAATTGTTCAACCCACTTCTGCTGTGTAGAATTTCACAATAGCGTAATGATATTGATAACAGTAAAATTCTGTGAGTCTTGACATGTTTAACAAATATTGACATCGTGAAAATCGTGCGCCTCGAAGGCGGTATCGTGAATTCGTGATGTCGTGTGAGTCGACTAGGCTGGCTCGTGTTCCAGCACAAATTGGGGTGGGGTTAGGGTTGAGTGGCCACTGGGCGTATGAAGGGTCCTCTCCTCAAGAGCACCACCCGCATGCGGTGGGTTAGCGTCAATCACGGTAAACCCCCATGAGAGGAACGACCTACTCATCACGACCTAAAGGCGAGAACCCTAGATTAGATGTGAACTCTTGACCTGGAAACTTGAAATGCTAACTTGGTCTCATGAAGATTGATATGCTATTGAACTCAGAGAAAAACCTTACTTTAATTCTTGCAACTGCTTAGAACTACATGCTAGGGATGTTTAATTTTCGTTTCAGTATAAATGTCTTGTTAAATTGCTGCAGTCACTTCATTAAAATATTTAATGCTTCTTAAATTCATATCTGTCGTATATCTTGTCTCGGGTTGCTAACTCTTTCTTGCAGTCCCCTTGCTGACATACATTCATGTTTTTGGATGTATGTCAGATCCCGAGTTTGAGCACTAGGAAGATTCCCTCGAGACGCCTGATTTTGAGGGCCAGACTTCACCGTAGACGCCGAGCTGTTTTTTGCGGAAGACTAGAGCCCCTTTTCCGTCACTACTTTGAGTTTAGCTTTAGTACCTTGTAGTAGGATTAGTGTTTTGTTGTAGTTTTCTTCTTGGCCATGTTGAGGCCTAGTTGTCTTATTTCTTGTACGAACAATTCTGGAAGTGCC
This sequence comes from Scilla litardierei, assembly GCA_030789695.1. NCBI lineage: Eukaryota > Viridiplantae > Streptophyta > Magnoliopsida > Asparagales > Asparagaceae > Scilla > Scilla litardierei. The sequence continues at coordinate 90,193,961 of CM061133.1, forward strand.
CCTTTTTAATTTAATGAAATGTTTTCTGATTGTTCTGATACGCAAATGCAAGGACCTCTTCTGTGTTTTTATCACAGACGCTTATTGAACTCGAGCTTCACCGCTCCAGTTCAAGCGGACCGCGTAACGTTCTCGCTTTCGGTGTCTTTTGGGAAGCGGAGCGTTACACCTAACCCCCAGATTTTCAAAAATTCTGTTTTCTTTGGATTAGCGTGCGGTAGCTCCCAGAATCACTCATTCGTGCATTGCGGGATCTTTTGGGAGCTAGGAGTCGCATCATTGCTGGGTAAACTTGCTCCATAGCTTGATTTTTACATTGCCCAAGAATTTTTATTTTGTCACTTTGTCATTTATTGCGTGCATCCATATATCATCCTGCATATCACACCAAATTGCCACAACATCATGGCAAAAAACAAATATAAGGGTAAGCAACCCCTGGTGGTGGTGGAGCTGTCTCGTACGAGACAATGATCCGCACGTTCTACACGTGGACATGTTCCTCCACCACTGCCTACCCAACCACAACCCCAACCTGTTGTACCTGTGGTAGACCCACTGCTTGGACCGCATGGGAGTTCGTTTTTTGAGCCAAGCACACAAAGATTTCTATTCTCGCCTCAGCCGATGTTCTCACCTAGCCACCAAGTTCGCATATGATCAAACCCTATACGATCTCGGTGTTTTCACCGAAGTCGAGTCCCTATTCACAAACTTAGGTTGGCTTGTTTTCTTCCACTCCCATGCCCTATCATACCCCGCTCTCACACTAGAATTTCTCTCCACTATCAAAATCGAGACGAGGTCAAATATCGATTTTCGCCTTCAAAACCGAAACTTTCGTGCCCCTTTGACCACCATCAATAATATTTTTGGTTTCTTTAATCTTGAAGGCAGCCTCCTCCCCTATGAATTGCATGCCGACTTTCATGTCGACCACTTTTGGGGACGCCTCACATTACACGATCATTATCCTAGAGGCAAGACCAAGGCCTCTTCTATTATCCACCCAGTCTTCCGTCTCGCCCATCGCATTATCTCTAGCACATTCTTTCCACGGGATGAGTCCGGCACCATGATCATCCTGGATTTATTCATTTTATGGGCGATGACCTTTCCTTACATTCTCGGTGTTGACGGGATTACTTTCGAGGCACCTGCGTACGCATAAACGCCGCTGCATGGCTAATTCAAAAGCTTATTGATATTAGCCGTGCAAACAAAGGAAAATATTGCTGTTGTGGGCTCATCACTATCATTGCCCTACACCCTCCCTTTAACATCGAGCTTCCCCCCCCCCCCCCCCCCCCCCCGATTTGTCTCGTACCCCAGGATCCACCTATTTTGACATCGATGTCCTGAGGCACACTCATATGAGCAGACCGCTAGGCGACGGTCGGTTTGCTTTCCACTACGGCCATCCCCCGGCTCCTTACACCATTCTGTCCAACCCTGACCATGTCACCATCGAGCTTCAGGCAGATTGGTCTTTTCCACCAGATCTTAAATTTCTGGGGGGCTACACCTTCAGTTTGTTCTCCCTGACGCTCCTAGACCACCTTTCCCTGCCGTCCACTTGGACAAGTAGGATATCCCTGAGTTCAGTGGAGACTCCAGGGATGGACCTAGTGTCACCACCCCGGCTGCTGCTGCTGTTTCTTCCGAGGCCCTGATCACGGCCCTGCATGGCCTGGCCTCTCATGTTGACACGACTATTGCTACCGACACACACTGCCATGCACCGTGCTACTTCCGCTTGCCTTGCTCTCGAGGCCGAGATGGCTGCCTTGCATGCTGGCGCATCCTCCTCCACCTCCTCAGATCCATCTAATTCTTTCCTATCACATCCCCGTTTCCTCGCTCTCGAGTGAAACGTCGCTGCCATTCTCTGCCTTCTTACCCATGTCCACGGTCCTCCACCACCATCTCCACCACCATCACCTCCCCCATCGCCTCCTCAACGATCTTCCCCTTCCACCACGACTACCGTTGACCCTCCACTTCGACCACCTTTCACCTCCATCACCACCGCTTACTCGCGTCGCAAAAAATAGATCGCTGTGCATGCGAGATCACTACCTACACCCTCCACGTCAGTCGCCGTATCCTTACCACCTTCCGTTACCACCGAAACCCCACCCATCATTCACACCCCCACCGAGCCCATCCGTCCACCATCTCCACCCCTTTCTCCGATTCTTCGCACGCCCGTCACCTCTCCCACCCACACCCCTCCAGTCTCTTCCGAGGAGGATGAGGAGCCTTCTGCTCATGCACCTTGATTTCCCTTTTTATGATTTTTCCCTAGACATTTTTCTGATTCACCATGATCACATTTTTTTCTAGCATCATTGAGATCAGCTTGGGGGAAATCAATATTTTGTGATTGTCGTCATGTCACTCGTTTGCTGTGTGTTTGTTTTGTGTGTTTGTGTGTATGTCTTTTGTATAGTTCGTTTCGGTATTTATTTTCTTTTTTGTGTGTTTTTTATGTTTTTCCCGTTTATTTGTCGGTGCGTACTTCCCTCCCATCTTTCGTTGCCCTCCCGCATTTACTCCTATTGCATTGAGGGCAATGCAATGTTCAGCTTGGGGGAGTCGCACTATGTGCGTCAGTCGTGTCTTTTTCACCGTTTTTTGAGTCGTTTTCGTCGTGTTTTTCTTTTTCTTCCTATCCTTTTATTCTCCCTCTCCTAAATATGACCCCACATGATGAAACAGCCACTGAACCATGCACACACTTAGCTGAGCTACAATAACCATTCTCACTAACCCTAGGAAGCCGAGTTCTATTGTATTTTATGCTCTGTGAGTTCGCTTTGCCGTTTATGTGAGTTGTGTCGTGACTAGCTAGTAGATATGCTCCTACGTCGTGATTTTGTTTTATATGCCTATCCTTGGATAACCCCTAAACTATCATGCTTCAATTTAGACTATGCGGTATATTGCCTCCACTGTCTGCTTCTTTTTGCATGAACCATATATATATTTACGCTTCAAATCACATGTGTCAGGACTCTACCGATAGGACTAGGATAACACACGTTGCTTATGCTCAGATTGGCGAAAAATATCCTTTTTCTGAAGCGTTTAGAATTTGAATTCTTTTTTTTACTTGGTGCAAATCCCCTCATCGTGTACTGTTCTTCCACTTGGAAGAGTACACAGTTTTGCCACTCACCTGCGCATCGTTCTCCTGCTTTTGGAGAATGCGCATTATCCCACTTTCAAAAAAAGAAGAAAAGAAAGTAGAAAAGAAAGAACATGTATAGCCAAAATCCAAAAAAAATACAAATATCCAAAACCCAAAAAAAAATTCTTGTTGTGAATATTACTCCTATCCGCCGTGAATAAAGGGAAGGCGAGAATTTGCATTAAGTGCTCTCCTTCACACCTACTCAACCCCTTTCGTTTTCTAACACACTTGGCATATGAGCTTTCTAGCGATCATCTAGGCAATCGTGCAGTGATTTCCTAGTTTCTAGTAGTAGAGTCCCTGACATATGATATGTTTCTATTTTTACTTTATTCTCATGCATGCTTTAACTATTATTCACCACTAACTCGAATTGATTCGATATTTGGGTCATTCCATGGGTATGCGTATATGGAGCTTGATTGTACAATTTAGATAGTTACATTGTCTGCTAGCTCACGGCCTCACTCACTTGCGCTTCACCGCGTGGACCCACGACACTAGTAGGGACTCAAATTCCTGGGGTTAGTTCTATGCCTATCGCATGCTTGCTTAATGTGGCGTGTTGGTTTTCGTTGGCTCTGACGGGTGATCTAGGATTTCCTTTCCTTTTTCTGTTTCATTCTTTCTATTTTCCCCTCCGAGCTCCGATTCTTACTCGTCTTCTCGAGGACGAGAAAGGGTTCAGCTTGGGAGATTTTGACGTACGTTTTTATATTTTATTTATTCACGCACGTCTTCTCCGTAATTTTCCGTCATTTTTCATTATTTTGAGTCCGTCCTTTTGTGATTTTTAGTTCCTTTTCACTTTTGTTGTGTTTGTGTGCTTTTGCAGGATATTGCTGGCGCAGGGAACATACAAGGCCAACATCATGAGTCCCTGGAGCAACGGGAGGTGTCGCACGAGATCCTGTGAGCAAATCATCAAGAGAAACCACGTATCAACTCTCAACCGATCGGGTGGACAGTCCCACCCGATCGGTTCATGCGGCCGTATCAGACCCGAAGAAGAGACAACTCCACCCGATCGGTTCAGTGATCGGGTGGATGCGACACAGTTCTCTGTTTTTGAGAGCCAAAGTTCACCCAATCGGTTGACAAGTCAACCGATCAGGTCACCTGTAGCAGCTGATTCCATGCTCGAGAATTCAAGGACTCACCCGATCAGTTCAGCGATCGTGTGAGGTTTATTAGAGCCGAAGACCAAGTTTTCTTATCGTCTCACCCGATCGGTTGAAGTTTCAACCGATCGGGTGGACGTCTATTTTTTTCTTTTAGAGGGAATATTCCCTGGCATCTTGCCAAAATGTATAAATAGGGATAGGTTTCCCAGAAAACGTAATCCCCATTTTATTAAGCTGTTTTTAGGGATTTTGGCTGCTCTGAATTTATTTTCATTTGTAAGTTTCTTGATCGATTCAATACTTTAATATTGCATTTATATTACCATTTGCTACAGTAATCTATTGCTTGATTCTCATTTTGTTGGCTATAATTTGTTTTATTGCATCTCATGCCATGATTAATGAGTAGTTCTTAAATCTGGGACATTGGTGGAAGCCCCTTCGCGGGTTCTCCCTAGAAAGGCCATAGGATTAGGGATTCGATAGGATATAGGGATTTAGATGGTTACGCGGGGGTGTTTTATTGTCAATGGCGGGAGAAAGACCGCCTTTGATCGTCAGGCCAAGGGGAAATAAAATTGGAGTTTGATTCCCTAGTCACAGTTCACCCCTAACGTAGACATTGATTCCTCGCGCGTGGAAACGGCTTGGATGAAATGTCGGGAGTAATCGTTGCGAGCTTAGTGCTCCTAGAGTCGGGTGGTGCTGGACATGGGAATGCCCACCGTCCAAACCCGTGTAGACCTAGCGTATCATCCTGGGAATCGTCCGGAATATCGGGCCCATGGGACGCTAGGTACCACTATTAGAGGCAACGTCTCACTGCTAAACCCTAGAATCCGATCACATTCCTATCCGTCGGTCGTAATAGTGAGAACTCGTGATATGACGGAAGCCAAGGTCCTAAGTTTCTCTTTTTATCTCTTACACCTTTTGCATTAGTTTACCATCGTGACATCCAACAAGCGATTAAGCTAGCTCACCCAACGGGTGATCATGATCCCGATTGTTCACAAGCACAACACACGCCTCCCTGTGTTCGACCCCCAAGCCACTCTTCGACACCGGACGCTTACGATTACAAATTTTAATCCAAGTATCCACGTCCCGATTTGAGTGCCAAACAGGCAGGCGGTCACCCCCATGTGCTTAAATACTTGTTTTTTAAATTTTTATCAAAAAAATATTTATATTTGCGTTTGTTAAGACTCGAACCGAGAACCTCTCTCCTGCTATAATCTACATGTTAGGCTTACATGCAAAAAAACTTATTTGTACGCTCAACCAAGCTTAATGACTTGGTCGCACTTGGAAAGTGCGGCCAAACTGTGAGAGCACAATTTGGTCGCACTTGCCAAGTGCGGCCAAACTGTGGTAGCACATTTTGGCCGCACTTGCCAAGTGCGGCCAAGTCAAAACATGACCAGTCAGCACACAATCACACTCCTAACCGCTGATGTTGCCAGATTTGGTCAATTTTTGTAAACATTTCTTTTTAGTCGAATTTTAAAATTACTTTTAATTTTTGTATTAAAACTAAAAATTACCCTTCAAGTTAAAATAGGAGTACGGAACCAGACGCATAAAGCATTAAGAAAGTTCAATAAAAAGAGAAAATCACAATTTTATAAGCAGAAAGCTTTACCCTTTGAACAAAATGAGAATGGGCTCCTTGTGCATCCCAAAAGAGTTTTGATCAGATGATTTTCTTTTTTTTCTTTCTTTTTTCCTAGTTTCCTCCAAATCCAACAAATATATGCGGAGCCAAATTAAGGCTTAATTTAGATTCATCAAAAAATTAAAAAATAAGTAAAGTAAAATCAAATAAAGATGAGAGCTTTTTACCTCAGGATTTTGGAAAGGGGCGAGAGTTCTTGAAGGGGCGAGAGGGCATAGAGAGAGGATGACGAATTCCCTCTTCGACCTTGATGGTGAGAACAAAGGCGATGTCTTTGAGAGCGCAAAGGACATCTCGTGGCTTCTCACTCAATGCCTTGTTGTAGATGATGCCAATGGTGGTGATTGTGACCATCGGCTCCTCCATCACTGAGATTACAAAGGGATCACGACTATGGCTGTGACCTTCGAAGGGATCAGAACTTTAGTGCGGAAGCGGGTTGAGAGAGGACTGGTTGATTTTGGGTTGGAAAGAGAGATTTAGAGAAAGAAGGGGGGAATTTTGGGGCCAAAAATAGCCGCGCAGTGAAAAACAATTCGAGGGAAATTTTTTTGGGTGTTTGGGGATATATTATTTCTTTTATATTTCAATTGATAAATATAATTTAAAATGACTTGAATACACCGACGGACATAACTGCCGGTGCTTGCTTCAATATCACCGATAGTTAACCTGACTGTGGCTAATGTGGCATATTGTCTATCTCGTAGTTGCTAAAGGGGTGCATGTTTTAATAGCGATTTACAAGCGCTGTCAAAGGTCCCAATTGACATCGCTTATTTAGAAAAAGCTCGGTTAAAGGTCCACCATAGACAACGCTTGTACTAAAAAAGCGCTATCTATCTGTGACCTTAGACATCGCTTGTTTAGTACACATCACTTCTTTAGTACAAATGCTGTTAAAGGACCACCATAGACAACGCTCGTACTAAACAAGAGCTATCTATCTGGGACCTTAAACAGCGCTTGCGCTTGCTTAGTTCCAACACTGTCTAGGGTCCCAAATAGATAGTGCTTCTTTAGTATAGGCACTGTTAAAGGTCCACCGTAGACATCGCTTGTACTAAACAAGTGATGTCTATCTGGGACTTTAGACATCGCTTATTTAGTACAAACTCTGTCTATGGCGAATCTTAGACAGCGCTTGTTTCAGAGTGTTTTCTCACTACAAAGCGTTGACCGTGAACAACCCGGTCAACGTGGTCAAGGGGGCCCGCTTGGGTCCCTCGGGCGAGTCGAGTTGGTGCAGTCGTGGCTCGAGTCGGATCTGCAGACGACGTGGAGCACGTCGGCTGGGTCGAATCGGGGTCATCGGCCGTTGGTAGGGCGAGGGGTAGCCTCGGCCCGGGTCGAGACGCTCGGCCTCGGTCGGTTGCGGTCGGCCTCGGCGGTCGGACGACGAGGGGAAGCCTCAATCGTCCAGCTGGTTGCGTGGTCGGCGAGGGGCAGAGGGGAAGCCTCGGCCCATGGATCTGATGCCCTCCTGCGTAGACGAGAACACTCGTCAGGGGGCCGGACCTTGGTTCCGGCCAAATCCCCTCCGATGCCTAAGTCAGACAGAGATCTGAAAGAGGAGGCCCGGCGGAGACGGTTCGACTCGTGAGGAGATCGGAACGGCGTCTCACGGCGCAAGCGGGGGAGGAAGGAGATGCAATGGGGGAACTAGGTCGTTGATGGAGTACCTTAGGTTCTAGATACATGAGAGGCGGTCCCTCCTCCTGTCGTCCTCCTAGCCCCTTTATAGACCTCCGCCGTGATTGCCCCTGACCCACGTCGCTCGTCCGCCCTCGATCATGCCCCCTCAATCCGCCCCCCGTCGCCACTCCTTGCGCCATCCCAGCACCTCCCCATCACTGTCATTAAGTGGTAACGGGATCGAGGGAACGGTTACCGCAGGAGTGGGCGAGTGACCAGCGTGTTACCGGGGCCGGGTTGGATCGACATTTGGGGGGAGGGGGCCCCTATAGGGCCTTATCGAGTGGGCCTGAGTGCGCAGATGGGCTCTTGACTGGTGGTCGGGTTTCTGGGCTCGTGTCTTTCGGGCCTCGGCCAAATAGGCGTAACAATTGCCCCCATCGGTCGGGTTGATCGGCTTCGACCGGTTCGGCCCGGCCGATGTGACTTCCGCCGACTTTGACAGGCTCGCCAGTCGATGCCGACTCATTTATTAGTCGTCATCATGAGTTGGCCCGCTCGATACTCTTAAGGCGCGGGCTCCGAAGCACCGTCGGTCCTCTGATGCTGCCACGTGTAGCTGCGAGCTTATCCCCACCGCTCGCGGGGTCGTCTTAAGTTGAGAATCCGAGGGGTCCGTGAGCCGCCCTCGGTGGGGTCTATCGGCCTTGGCTTGCTTGGTTCGACCGCTGTGCATCCTGGGGTTCCGAGTGGCGCTTTAATCGAGGCGTGGTCATAAATGTAGGTCATGATGAGGCGGATCGATTGGACTTCCCTTGGCGCCGATTTCGAAACGCCGCCGGTTCTTCGAGGCCAGCCACGCGTTCTTGTCAGGCGCTTCGAATTTGTCCCTGTGTCCGGTATATAAGATCTCCAGCTGCGTTGATCTCCACTTCTCTCTTGCTCTTCCCATTGTTTTAGGCTTTCCACAACTCGGAGTTTCCCGTCGCCTTCACTTCCTTGTCTCCCTCAGACTAGTTAAAAGGTAATTCCTTTCTTGCTCTTGTATTATGGCTGCTCTTAGGATAGGCAATTCTGGCCAAGTGGCGAGGGATTCTCCAGAGTCCAGGCGGGGCAGGCCCCGGCTAGTGGGATCAGGTTCCTCCTCCGGGAGTCGTCCCCTCCGAGGTAAGGGGAAGGGGAAGCTATTCCCAGACTACGCCTGTGATGACGTGGCGTCAACTGCCGTGCGTCTTAACGTGCCCCCGGTTGTCCTCCGAACGCCATCGAGGACCACTCCTTCAGCAGTCACGGAGATCCGGGAAAGGTATCTTTGCTTCCCGTACGATGTCTAAGTTCCATTCGTCGACGAGCAGATTTGCCTTCCGAGGAGCAATGAAGTCGGCATCTACGTCGAAATGTTTCGCCTGGGTCTTCGTTTCCCGCTCAATCCCTTCCTTATCCAGGTCATGGAATATCTCATGGTGCCGCTTTGCCAGTTCACCCCTTGCTCGATTGCGGTACTGACGGGCTTCGCTACGCTCTACTGTACCCGCGGTCTGGAGCCGTCTCTCCCCCTTCTCTTCCACTTTTATCAGATCCAGACGGTCGGCCCGGGGTCATGGCTGCAACTCCGAGCCCGCTCGAGGAGGGAATGCCTGATCGGGCTGCCCCGCTGGTCGGGGGATTGGAGTTCGGATTACGTCTTTGTGGTCTTCCTAGAGGATGCCCAGATTTTGACAAGTTGGGGCAGGTCTGTCCAGCCTCGCCCGCCGCTAGCTCTCTCAGACGTCGATCGGGCAGCCGCCGCGCTGCTGTCGACCCTCCCCTTGGAATCGAAGTCCATCTGGTCTTTGTTGGACGACCTACTCCTGAAGGCCGTCTTGTGGTCCCCGGGTAGGTCGATTTTTCCGTCTTGAATCGCCCTGTGACTCATCCTGATTTCGGTTTCCCTTGCAGGGATGGCTGGCCGCGAGTTCGTCCGTGACGTCGATGAGCTGATCCGCTGTGGAGCTGCTCGGAGCCGAGGCGGTACCTCCGGAATGGCGCCTCGACGGACCATTGAGGAAGAGGTGCGCCGAGCCGAGCCCTCCGTGGGCAAGGTGGTGGCCGTGCCTCCCGCCTCTTCTTCTGGTGATCTCCTCCCCGGGGGCGTCGCAAGGGCCGGACCCGCCCCATCAGCCCAAGAGGCAGGGGGTAATGACGGGTCCGGTGCAGTCCCTCCTGCCCTTGGCATGCCCCCTCAGGTTCCCGAGGGTGGGGATGGTGCGAGGTGGAAGCGCTCCCTTCCGGCGCCCTCGGAGCCCCACGGAGGAAAGAAGAGGAAGGAGGACGCGGATCCCTCCAGTCCGGCGGGTTCCGTGCTTCCTGCGGCGACCACCGGGGATCCTCCGGTAGCCTCGTCAACCACCCCCCTCGTAGCGTCCTCGCCCGTATCCCCGGGGATCGGAGCCTTGTTGGCGAGCAATTTGGCTTCCCTCGATGTCGTCCCTGGGAGTTCGATGTTTGTTGACCGAGCCTTGGCCCAGCAGGTTGCTGAGGTCTCCGTCCCTCCCCGGGACCGCAGCCTCCTCAAGAAGATCCCTGCCGACAAGATGTCGGATTCCTTGGTCTGGATCCTTCAACAGGTTCGGTTATCTTGCTATCCTCGCCTTCCCTTCATCCTCTTCTTAGCCCATGTCTCGTCTTTCCAGGGTTCAGCGCTCGCCGTGGAGTTGCAGTGTTGAGCCGTCCGCTTGAGGGAGCTGGAGGAGTCCTCCATGAGGGCCCAGGAGCGGGCCGGGGCGGCGGAGGTGGCTATGACGGAGGCCCAGATGGAGTCTCGTCGTCTCAAGCTCCGTGTGGCCGAGCTGGAGGGACGAGTGGGTGACCTCCAGGGAAAGCTGGAGGATGTCCGGCAGTCGGCTGAGGAAGCGGCGGAGTCGTTCCGCCTGGAGAGGGAGGAGCTTCAGAGGGAACTGTCGGATCGACGCCAGGTGACGCGGCTTGCAGAGGAGGTGGAGAGGGGCGTCGTCGAGACCCTGGGGAAGAGGATCTTCGAGGTTCTCAGGGAGGCCTTCGGTACATATGAAGACCTCATCGCCCCTCGGATCGTCGAAGTTGTCCAGTCTTCCTTCCGGGAATGTGCGGAGCGTGTTCGGCAAGCCCCTCCACCGGTTGATCCCCCTCGCTCCGAGCAGGGGGAGGTGCCCGAGGATGCGTCCTCTCGAGCCCGGGTTCCCTAGGTCGTTCCTCCTGGCCGTTTATCCTCAAATTTTTTAGCATCCGCTTCGCTTTGGGCCAGTATACTTGGAATGGACCCCTAACCTTGCTTTCTCCTTCGGCCTCGCCACCGACTCCCTGGTCCAGAGCCAACAATTGCTGGTTGCATGGATTTTTGCTTAGGCCAACAACTTCGAGTTCTTTAGTCGACAAGTTTTGCTTCGCCGGTGTGGCCCTAGTATCTATAGGTGACGAGCTTTGTTGTCCGTTGAGAGCGGATTAATTGTAGAGAGGTTTCTTCACTTTGATTTCCTGTAAATAAGACATACTGTTATAAACGAAATTTGACTTACCCGAGCTTCTTGTATATTTTGCTTTGTTGCTTCGTCCTCGGCCTAGGACCGGCTGACACCCGAGCTGGCGGGGGGAGTTGTCATCAAGTTTAGAACGATTGAGTCGGTCGGCGAGGGCGAAGCTCCTCGGCTTAGGACCGGTCGGCGTCCGCGCCGGCTGGGGGAGTTGCCCCCAGACTTACGAGCGCAATGGTCGGTCGGCGACGGTCGGCGTCTGTGCTTGGCTGAGAAGTCGTCCCCAGGCTTACGAGCGCAGGAGTCGGTCAGCGAGGGCAAAGCCCCTCGGCTTAGGACCGGTCGGCGTCCGTGCTTGGCTGGGAAGTCGCCCCCAGACTTACGAGCGCAGGAGTCGGTCAGCGAGGGCGAAGTTCCTCGGCTTAGGACCGGTCGGCGTCCGCGCCGGCTGGGGGAGTTGCCCCCAGACTTACGAGCGCAAGGGTCGGTCGGCGAGGGCGAAGCTCCTCGGCTTAGGACCGGTCGGCGTCCGCGCCGGCTGGGGGAGTTGCCCCCAGACTTACGAGCGCGAGGGTCGGTCGGCGAGGGCAAAGCTCCTCGGCTTAGGACCGGTCGGCGTCCGCGCTGGCTGGGGGAATTGCCCCCAGACCTATGAACGCCTTCCCTCCAGTAGAGGTCTTCGTTCTTTTGCACCCTTAGTGAAACGTTGATTCCATCGAAGATTAAAGAAGATAAAAGGGAATGCGATTGTACTCTTAAGAGTCCTGTCGGACTAGTACATTTGGAGAAAAAGGAAAAAGGAAATGAAGCTAGACAGAGGGATGTGAACCTAGATAATCCCCTCGGACTAGGCTGCGACTGGGGGGAGAGACCTCGCCAGCTTACTCTATGACGCGGAAGGGCCCTTGGACGGTGTTGATCTTCTTCCCCTTGTCTGGCTGCATGGAGGTCCCCTCTCCGTGGGCTGGCTCGTCGGTTAAGCTCCTGGCGTGTCCCCGGCTCATCAGCTTCTCGATGTCCTTCTTTAAGTGCCAGCAGTCTTCAGTGTCATGGCCGTCGTCCTTGTGGTACTTGCAGTATTTCTCCCTATTCTTCCCACCTCTTTTTGCCCTCGGTGGGGGGTGATCGGCGCGTTCTTCCTTCTGCACTTGGGCGAGGACGGCGTCTGGGGTGGCGTCTCTCGTACCTTCTCCGCGCTGCCTGTTTCTCGGCCTCTTCTCGGTCCGGTATCCTTCGGGGCTGCCTCGTCCGCTGTCGCCACGCTTGGTCCCTCGCGTGGCTTTTCTTGCATCCATGGCCAAGGCCTCCTCGGTCAACATGAAGCGCTCGGCCCTCGCCATGATCCCGGGGAGGTCCTTCGGGGGATCGTTGTGCAGGGACTTCTTGAAGCCTCTGTGGCGAAGCCCTTTCTTAAGGGCCGTTTGGACCACCAGGTCAGGAGGCCTGTTCACGTTCAGCCTCTCCGCATTGAAGCGGCGCATGAACTGTCGAAGCGGCTTGGCCGGGCCTTGCACTATGTTGAACAGATGTTCAGCATCAGGCTTGATCTGCCTCCCCGCCATGAACTGCTTGCAGAACAACTGGGTGAGTTCCTCGAAGCTGTCGATGGAGCGGCTGGGCAGGCTGTGGTACCAGGTCCTCGCCGCTCCCCTGAGAGTATAATAGAAGCCTCGACAGAGCAGGTCATCGTCAGCTCCTTGGAAGGACATGTCCCCCTCGTAGTCCACCAGGTGGTTTCCCGGGTCCCCTATCCCGTCGTACTTCCCCAGCGCCGGGATCCTGAATCGATAGGGGACCCGTTTGTCGGTTATTCTCCGTGATAGGGGGCACCGGTCTCCATGGATGCCCCCGAGGATTCGACAGTCGCCTGCCTCTGGCTCGTTCGGTGGTGGAGGGTGCACAGGCGCCGGCGAGGCTGGCTCCACAGCCCTCGCCACGCTGGGGGTCAGGCTGACCCGGCGCTCCCGGCTCTTCCGGCGGGAGCTCCTGCTCCACCGTGATCGGTCTCTCGAGTGGTGTCGTTCGCTTCTCCTGCGACGGGACGACCGTGACCGACGAGATGATGCGATCATCGATTCGCCCTCCGTCCCTTCGGTTTCTCTTCGGCTCCTTTCACGATAAGGGGAGGAGGCGCGTGATCTCGCCTGACGGGAGCCGGACAATGTGAACCGACGATCCGTGTTCGGTTTTTGGGTCCCGTGGTCGTCGACCACGGCGGACCGCAAGAGCAGGGGACCCCCCGCCCATCGATGGCTATCGCCCAACACGCCTCCGTTGGATGGCGCAGGGCCGACGAGCTGCTGTACCGTCGCGACCAACGTCTGGAGCCTCGCGTTGGTCTCCTGAGCCAGGGCACGGAGCTGCCCCTGTGTGGCCAGTCCTGAGCCGCTGGTCTCTTCGGTTGAGGGGGCGGGGTGATCGCTGACGGGCGTGTCTTCGGGGTTGCCGTTGGATGCGCCATTCCCCTCCTCCGGGATGGGGGGGCATGCGCTTCCTTCCATTGCTGGCTCGTGCCATTGCTGGTGTGGTTTTCTTCTTCGTGGGACGGTTTTCGGATCCCATAGACGGCGCCAGATGTTTCAGAGTGTTTTCTCACTACAAAGCGTTGACCGTGAATAACCCGGTCAACGTGGTCAAGGGGGCCCGCTTGGGTCCCTCGGGCGAGTCGAGTTGGTGCAGTCGAGGCTCGAGTCGGATCTGCAGAGACGTGGAGCGCGTCGGCTGGGTCGAATCGGGGTCCTCGGCCGTTGGTAGGGTGAGGGGTAGCCTCGGCCCGGGTCGAGACGCTCGGCCTCGGTCGGTTGCACTCGGCCTCGGCGGTCGGACGACGAGGGGAAGCCTCAATCGTCCAGCTGGTTGTGTGGTCGGCGAGGGGCGGAGGGGAAGCCTCAGCCCGTGGATCTGATGCCCTCCTGCGTAGACGAGAACACTCGTCAGGGGGCCGGACCTTGGTTCCGGCCAAATCCCCTCCGATGCCTAAGTCAGACAGAGATCTGAAAGAGGAGGCCCGGCGGAGACGGTTCGACTCGTGAGGAGATCGGAACTGCGTCTCACGGCGCGAGCGGGGGAGGAAGGAGATGCAATGGGGGAACTAGGTCGTTGATGGAGTACCTTAGGTTCTAGATACCTGAGAGGCGGTCCATCCTCCTGTCGTCCTCCTAGCCCCTTTATAGACCTCCGCCGTGATTGCCCCTGACCCACGTCGCTCGTCCACCCTCGATCGTGCCCCCTCAATCCGCCCCCCGTCGCCGCTCCTTGCGCCATCCCAGCACCTCCCCATCACTGTCATTAAGTGGTAATATGATCGAGGGAACGGTTACCGCAGGAGTGGGCGAGTGACCAGCGTGTTACCAGGGCCGGGTTGGATCGACATTTGGGGGGAGGGGGCCCCTATAGGGCCTTATCGAGTGGGCCTGAGTGCGCAGATGGGCTCTTGACTGGTGGTCGGGTTTCTGGGCTCGTGTCTTTTGGGCCTCGGCCAAATAGGCGTAACAGCGCTTATACTAAAAACGATGTCTATCTGGGACCTTAGACAGCGCTTGTTCTGTCCTAAACAAGCACTGCCTACGTTAAATTTTTTTCTAAAATTCTCAATTCATTTTTTTATTTCTCCCTATATTTCATATTTAAATAGTTACATTTAACGTTCAAAATGCTTCAATAAACCATCAATACCATTAAATTACAAGAAACAATCAAATTAAATTACTTTTATTCAACAATAACATATATTGGACCATGTGCATTGATACGAAAGGTACAAGTACAAGTCAACCCCTCTGGACAACCCCTCCCCCCAAAAAAGAAAAGAAACATATGACAAATTTTTAATTCTGCGAGCTACTAAGAAGTTGAACTTCATTCTTCACCTCTTGTTACATTTCTTGTCACTAAAGACAGACTGACTGAATAAGCACTCAATGTCAATTTGTGCCCTAAGAGACATCTTCAGCCTTCTCAGATATTTTAATGCACTGATGGTGCTCAAACAAATTGTTGCCGATGTCGTCACGGTTAGCTTCATCCCCCCTCTGGGTCACATTTCCTCTCATATGGTGAATGCCACTTTGCCTGAAGATAAGGCAAGGATCTCCATGGTGGTAAAGGCATAGAATTCTGCTTGAGAGGCCATTGAGTATCTTCAACCATGATCTGCAAGAATTGGTGGGCTCTCCCAGGAGCCAATATAGACTACCAAAAGTGAAGACAATATCACTTCATAAGACTCGACTTCTCTTGCAATCACAAAGTGGCTTTGGAAGTCTATTTCAATAATCATACGCTAAGAGACACCATTCTTGCCATTGGTCACAACGTCAATATATTCATGATCACCTACAAAACAAGATAGAAGATCATGAGCAAAGAAGCTCAGCTTAATAGTAATGCAAAAGTAAATGAATTTTTTAAATAAGATAATACACAAGAAACAGTTGGTAATGTCCAACTTAGCCATTAGTATGTTGGACACTATGCCCCATTTATTATCAAGGTCCAAAACGGTATATGGCACAAAAAATGCAATGTCTTCTTGTATACAGATTGATTCCCTGATATACCACAAAGTACAGAAAATTCTTATTTGGTTTAATGGGATGAAAGGGAAAGTAAACTTTTGCTTTGTTATGAAGCAGAAGTGAAACAGACACGGGGGACAATATGTTCTACATTTTATTTCTCCCCACAATGTGGAGTAAATTTAACAAATTACCTTATTTTTCTCTGTCTTGCACTTTACACCATGTTCCTTGCTCAAATATTGATTTATGATCAAATCAAGAAGCTTTGCACAACAAAAAATGAAGACCCAAGTGCACTGCAGTATAACCTCATTCTTCCCTAGCAAGATGGGCTTTTCATGGAGAAGCTATGCAAATATGCAGCTAACCGACCACATGTCTACAGCTGGACCATACTTTATAGCTCCAAGCAGAAGCGCTGGAGGTCTATAATGAAACCAACATTAATCTGAACCAATTAAAATGAAGATCTTTATGAGAGTCTTCAAACTCACAGTATTTCATCTCAAAATTTATGATATATCTTCACTCACTCAAATACATATTATCAATTTACCTATACCACAAAGTGATCACATGATTTATTAAGTTCCCATAACGATCAGTTGAGAATGATTGTGCAAGGTCCAAATAAGCAAGCTTTAAGTTTCTCTCATTGTCGATTAGTAAATTTGACACTGCACATTTCATGCCGAACATAAAATTAGCATTCGAAAGAGGTTATTTAGAAATACATACAATGGGCTTTAATAATAACCTTTTATGTCATGATGGAGAACTTGATTCACATGGCAATAGTGCAATCCTGTTAGCAGCTGCCTCATGTTAATTCTTGGGTTCAATACTAATGTTGTTTTGATGAAGATCAATACATTATGTTAATCTGCTAACCAATCTTATGTTTTAGTCTCAGTTCATTTTAATTATTATCTGTTGATGAGACAAAGCATATGCTTGGAGGATGATGCAATAGTTATATTAAAGACATCCAAGAGTGATGGAGTGCTCAAGCTTGGATGAAGCTATGAAGATCATCTAATGAAGTCAAAGCTTGGAGCATGACGATGGATGAACATCTGGAGGATAAATACCAATGCTTGAAGCTTGATGAAGGGAAGCTCATCAAGAGGTGTCAAAGCTTAGAAGATGATGGGGATCATCAAGGTATCATGAGCTTGAAGACTTAGACTCTAGGAGATGCAATATGTAATCCATGTAATTTCAATTACTTGCATTTCTCTTTTTTTGAGTCCAGTATTATTGTAATGCCTTGATAGATGGTCATATTCTCATGCATATGCTTTAAACCATTTTAGTGAGCCTTAAGAATATCATAGATATCATCCCATTAGGTTTACCATGCCTTAAACTCTTACTGGATTTTTTGGCTCTCCCACAGTCGACTAATGATGGCACAACATGTGACTGGATGACATCCAGGCAACTGGTCAGCCTTCTACAGCCGACTGGTATGCACAGCTCAAGTCGACATTTTTATTGACTCTTACTTGATCTTTTGGAACAGTTGACTGAAGTTCAATTTACAGTCGCATATCTTCCAACAGGCGCCTGTGAATTGTTCTACATTCGTCTGTATGCAACTTGCATTTCTGGGCTTCATCCCACTTTGCAAGTCAGTCAACTGATGAAGTATTTACAGTCACCTGTCTATTTACAGTCGCCTATAAATGGTCATCTATCGTCTGAAGGCTTTAGTGCGAAAGTTACATTTTTCAGATCTGTTTCCATCCCAAGTGATAGTCTCCTACTGATGGATATTCAGGAGCCTGCCCATGATACAGGTGCCTGTGTAGTCTTCTACAGTCGCCTGTCCTGGCTCAGATTATTATCACGACCCGCTTCCCTAAAATGGAGGCGAGACGTGGAAAGGTCCGCACGAGAATGGAGCTGTGAAGCCCCAAACCCGATAAGCGTCAATAAAACATAAGCAGGTCCCTGTAACCACAACGGAACAACAATAATAATACAAGGAGAGACTGAAATAAAATCTCACATCTCAAATATTGTCCAACATGAAAATAAGTTCAGCATCCAGAAAAGCCACCAGGCTAAAAGAAAAGAGTCTAAAGGCCCAGAACAAGGCCAACAAAAGCAACAACATAACAAAGTATAGGTGCTACGCACCGATAACAAAACAACCGTCTAACAAAAGTAAAACACAACGAAGACACTAGGACTGATCCCCAGTGTCCACGTACTCCCCGTCAAACACAAGCTCGGGCTCGGTGTCAGCAAACACCTCGTCCTCAACGAGGTACTCGGGCTGAGGACCTAACATGTGTCACCCAAAAGAGTAAAGGGGCACATGTCAGCAAGTCTAAAAGACTTGGGCAAGGAAACTGAAAGTAAGGCAACTAGCAACCTAACAGTTTTAGTATGCATGACATGGCAGTTATAACATGAGTGCACAATTAAGACATGATGAACAACAAGTACAAGAGTACAATTATCGGGACAAGACAAGAGTAGCCAAGCTACTAACATTCTCAATCAATTCACATTGTTTTGTAGGTGTTTACGCCCTTCAGCTGAATGGTACATCATTCACACCGATCGGCACTAAACACAATTCACATTTCACTGGTTTTGGTAGATGTTTACGCCCTTCAGCTGAATGGTACATCATTCACACCGATCGGCACTAAACACTACCCCACCCCAAAGAGTTTACGCCTTACAACTGCAGTTGTTGATCAAACAGACCCCCAGTTGCCTGGCCGCTTAACCCTTACCCCATCCCGCACTAAACAAGCCAGGGTCACTGAACATGAGCCCAGCTAGTGAGCCAGGGTTGCCCCGCACGGGAGCTTGTTTCTTAGTTCACAATTCAATATATCGAGCGTTGGGGTTAGCAACTCATTATGCTCGCTTCTGGTCACGAGCCAGGAACACAAGTAGTGTAGCGATGCTACGCAATCACGGGATCACTAAGAGAGTGCAATGACATGACATTTAATTTGCGTACCGTTAAAGGAAAGTAAACATGACATGGTAATTGTGCAACATGCTAAATGTCGGAATTAGCTTTGTTGTCAAGCTAATTCCCCAATTTGCGCCTAGGCGATTATCATTTCGTCGCCTAGTCTCTTTTACGCCTACAACAAGCAAATGGCCTAAAACATGGCCTAAACCCTAAGTGGCAAGTTTCACTTGCCTAGCACCGGGGATGACGACCACTTCGTCACACGGATGCCAATCTACGGGGAAATCGATGTTATGGGGGAACAAACACCAAACAACATGAAATTTATTAGGGTTTCATAAAAATATAAATAAGTTATAAAAACAACGGTAGATCGATTTCTTACCGAGAGGAGGCGGAAGAAACACTCCGGGGAACCCTATGATCAGATCTGGAAAAGATTGGGGAAGTTTGGGGAAACTAGGGTTTTGGTGGATTTGGGGATTTTGATGGATTTGGTGAGATTTTGGGGAAAATGAGAGATAGATAGAGTGGATGGATGGTTTGGATGATGGATTTAGGGCTTGGAATGAAGGATTGAAGCTTGGAGGAAGATGGGGGCTCAAGGGGGAAGATTTTAGGGTTTTGGGTCGTGTTGGGGAAGAAGAAAACGTTTGGGTTGGGTTTAAATAGGTTGGGCTGGCGGCTGCCCAGAAATTAGGGTTTCAACACTGGTTAGTCGGTCAAAGAGCAACCACTGACCGACTAGTTTGGCAACTAGTCGGTCGGACGACCAACGCAGACCGACTAAGTGCAAACAGTAACTCCTGAACGAAAATAGGATTTAGAGTTAGTCGGTCCATGAACAAGTACTGACCGACTAGTTTAGCATCTAGTCTGTCGATGAACGTTCTTAGACCGACTAAGAGTAAACAGTAGCTCAACTAAAATTAAGATGATGTGTTAGTCGGTTAAAGAAGCATTGCTGACCGACTAGTTTGCAACCTAGTCGGTCAACCAACGTTCTTAGACCGACTAACGATAAACAATAACTCCTGAGAAATTTAGAAAGCTAACTAGTCGGTCCAAGAAGGATTGCCGACCGACTGGATCGTCATCTAGTCGGTCGGTGCCCCTTCTTATACCGGCTAATGAGCACCAAAAGTTCCGATACGGAGCGCGGGGCCCCGGGATCGATTCCTAAGACTCCTAGGCTTGATCTAATAGTAAGATACGACCGTTATGAAGTCCGTCACGAATGACATACTTCGAAATCGACGATCCTAAGGAAGAAACGAGAAAATACGACGAATCGATCGAAAATGAAAGCTACGGAGACGAAAACCACACATGAGGAGAAAATCAACCAAAACATATATTATATTATAATAAATCCAGATACATGAAAAGCAGTCGTTACATCCTCCCCAACTTAAGAAAAATTCCGTCCTCGGAATTTCCAAATACTCACGAGTCTGGAAACAAAAGTGGGAAACGCTCTCGCATCTCATCCTCATTCTCCCATGTAGACTCTCCAGGTGAGCCGTGTCGCCACATCACCCTCACAAGATTGACAATCTTGTTCTGAAGCGATTTCTGACGCCTGTCCAGAATCTGCACTGGATGCTGGTCATACGTCATATCGGGGCGAACGGTAATCTCCGAAAAATCCACCGCATGAGACGGATCGCTAATGTATCGACGAAGCTGCGACACATGGAAAACATTGTGAACTCCTTCCAAAGATGGCGACAAGGCCAAGCGATACGCTACCTCGCCAACCCTCTCCAAAATGTCAAATGGTCCAATGTATCGCGGGCTCAACTTCCCACGCTTCCCGAAACGAATCACACCACGATTCGGGGAAATCTTTAAGAACACATGGTCGCCCGGCTGAAACTCCAAAGGACGACGCTTAGCATCCGCCCAATGCTTAAAACGGTCATGAGAAATTCTCAACATCTCCCGAATATTCCTGACGATATCCACAGCCTCCACAATCATCTCAGGTCCCAACAACTCCCGATCACCAACGTCACCCCAACTCAATGGCGATCGACATTTCCTCCCATAAAGAGCGGCGAAAGGCGCAATGCCAATACTCGCCTAGAAGCTGTTGTTGTAAGAGAACTCCACCAAATGCAGATGGTCCTCCTACGAACCCTTGAAATCCAACATGCACGACCTCAGCATGTCTTCCAAAATCTGAATCGTCCTCTCGGACTGGCCATCCGTCTGCGGATGGTACGCCGTGCTGAAACTCAGACGCATACCCAAGCTCTTCTGCAAACTCTGCCAGAACTGAGATGTGAACCTCGTGTCTCTGTCCGACACGATACTCACGGGGACTCCATGAAGTCGCACAACCTCCTGCACGATTCACGTTACATCACTATCCAAACTAGGGAAAGGAAATAAAAACGGAGAGTAAAAGAATTTTACCTCCATATATCTCCTCGCTAGCGCCTCCGTGGACTGTCCCACTCGGAACGGAATAAAGTGCGCAGATTTCGTCAATCGATCTACGATCACCCAAATCGCGTCATTCTGCTTCGGACTCCGAGGTAGTCCAGTCACGAAATCCATAGTGATGTGTTGCCACTTCCACTCCGGAATCGGAAGCGGTTGTAGCAACCCGGCCGTACGCTGATGCTCCTCCTTCACTTGCTGGCAAACCAAGCACTTGGCTACACTCCGAGCCACGCTCCTCTTCATACCATGCCACCATTAATTCAGACGAAGATCCTGGTACATCTTGGTGCCACCAGGATGCACAGAATACGGCGAACTGTGTGCCTCCACCATCAGCTCCTCTCTGATATCCCCAGCTGGCACACACAACCTGGCTCCAAACCTCAGCGAGCCATCCTCATGAATCAAAAAGTCAGTCCGCAGACCGGCTTCCACCTGCTCCCGAATCTTCACCAGCTTCGGATCCTCAGCCTGGCCAGCCTTAATCCGATCCACGATCGTCGACTGTACCTGCATGTACATCAACGACGAAGCCTCTCCAGGAAGAACAATCTCCACGCCAGACTCGCAGAAATCCTGCTGCAATCTCCACTGCGAGGTCAAAATCATCACCACAGGAAGCCTACTCAAAGTATCCGGAACCACATTCACCTTGCCAGGGTGAAACTGCAAATCAATCTCATAATCCGCCATAAGCTCCAACCATCGACGATGTCGCATGTTGAGCTCCTTCTGAGTGAAAATATACTTCAAGCTTTTGTGATCGGTGAAAATCTTCACTTTCTCATACAGCAGGAAGTTCCTCTAAATCTTGAGAGCAAACACAACGGCAGCCAACTCCAAATCATGCGTCGGATAATTCTTCTCATGAACCTTAAGCTGACGAGACGCATACGCCACAACGTGCCCATGCTGATGCAACACACAACCGAGACCCTTGCCAGAAGCATCGCAAAAGATCTCAAATCCACCGCTGCGATCAGGCACAACCAAAATGGGGACAGTCGTCAACCTCTCCTTCAGGACACCAAAAGCACTCTCACAATCACCCGACCACACAAAAGCAACATGCTTCCGTGTCAACCTGGTCATCGGCTCGGCAATACGAGAAAAGTCCTTAATGAATCGTCGATAATAACCAGCAAGTCCAAGGAAACTCCGAATCTCAGATGCATACGACGGAACAGGCCACTCCCTGATGGCCCTAATCTTCTCGGGATCCACTGAAATACCATCTCCGGTCACCACATGCCCGAGAAAAGCAACTCGATCCAGCCAAAACTCGCACTTCGAAAACTTAGCATACAAACAATGCTTCCTCAAAATCTCCAACACCGTCCTTAAGTGCGAGGCATGCTCTTCCTCCGACTTCGAATAGATCAGAATGTCGTCAACAAAGATAACGACAAACTTATCCAAAAAGTCGTAGAAAATCAGGTTCATCAGATTCATGAAAACTGCGGGCGCGTTAGTTACACCGAAAGGCATAACCACGAACTCATAGTGTCCATACTTCGTCCTGAACGCTGTCTTCGGAACATCATCCTTCTTCACCTTCAACTGATGGTAACCACTCCTCAAATCCAATTTAGAAAACACCCTCGAACCTCCAAGCTGATTAAAAATATCATCGATGCGAGGCAACGGGTATTTATTCTTAATGGTCACCGTATTCAACTCCCGATAGTCCACGCACATGCGACGTGAACCATCCTTCTTCTTAACCAGCAACACCGGTGCTCCCCACGGAGACACGCTAGGATTAATATAACCCTTCAGCAATAGCTCAACCAACTGCTTCCGTAACTCTTCCAATTCTGCAGGTGCCATACGATACGGCGGCTTCGAAATCGGCTGCGCGCCTGGAACAAGATCGATAGAAAATTCCAAAGCCCGATCAGGCGGCAAACCAGACATCTCCTCGGGGAAGACGTCGCCAAAATCACGCACCACAGCTGGCCACTCCAGCTCCATCTGCATAGCCACAGCCTCCACCGGCCTGGCCCGAAATCTGACAGGACCAAGCGAACTGCTACCATGACTGAACTCAAATACTGGATGTCCGGGAATCTCGAACACCACCTTCTTCCTCCGACAGTCGATCGTAGCATAGAAGCTCGCAAGCCAGTCCATCCCAAGAACTGCATCATAGTTGATGATGTCGTGGACAATGAAATCAACAAAAAGCTCATGTCCACAGACCACCAACGAGCAAGAATTGCAACCACGATGCACCGAGACCACGCCATTCCCTGTAACGATGTTCCAACTCTTGGAAAGAGGGGACGTCGACAAGGAATACCTCTCCACGAAGCTCCGAGAAATAATGCACATCGATGCACCAGAGTCAAAGAGGACTCATGCAGGAAATGTGCACACCAAAACCACACCTAATCACTCAATTAACAATCAAACTCTATTCTAGCAAACAACCATGTTCAAGCAAACAACACAATCTAACAATCAAAACCAGCTAGGAAAGTACAGCTAGATTGAGGGTTACCTACGATAACCTCATCCACAGCCTTGCTCTTCGCAGCGGTCATCAGAAAAGCCTGCCTCCTCGGCGGAACAGCCTGCCGAAAAGCCTGTCCCTGCGGAACAAGAGCTGCTCCACGACCAGCAGGAACAGACGCTCGCTGCTGCAACGGCTGAGCTGCAACAGGAGCCCTCCGCAGCGGACCCGCATGCCGACAATCCTTCGCGACATGGGAAGCATCACCATAAACCAGACACTAGCCCAAAAACTTCCGACACTGATCCTTGATATGGCCAGGCTTGCCGCAGAAATGGCAAGTCTT
Source organism: Scilla litardierei (assembly GCA_030789695.1). Taxonomy (NCBI): domain Eukaryota; kingdom Viridiplantae; phylum Streptophyta; class Magnoliopsida; order Asparagales; family Asparagaceae; genus Scilla; species Scilla litardierei. The sequence continues at coordinate 90,217,798 of CM061133.1, forward strand.
CAGAATAGGCCCTCCCGGCCTCTTAAACTGAGCGGACTGATTAGGCCTGAATCCAGGTCTAACCACAGCTCTCGCCTGTTCCACAGGCCTCTTCCCAGCACCAACAACAGACCCTCTCCTCTGGTTCACGAGCAGCTCCTGCCTCTTAGCTGCTACTAGAACCTTCTGATAAGATTCCCGGTCAGAGGAGGTCACAAAACTCTGAAGTTCCGAAGCAAGCCCCTGCAGGAACCTCTGAGCTCTCTCCTCAGCATCCTGCACCATCTTTGGTGCAAACCGACTCAGCCTCATGAACTCTTGGTGATACATGTCCACCGACGAGTTCCCTTGCTTCAGATCGATAAAACGCTGCAGCATCTCCTCCCTGACAGCTTTCGGAAAGAACTCACCCTCATATCTGGCCTTGAAGGTAGCCCAAGCTATCGGCTCCACCAACATCTTCTCTTCTGCATCCCACCAATTCCAAGCATTATCCTTGAGTTGCCTCTTCGCCAAATCAACCCATCCAGCCGGGGTGATCTTGGCCATCTTCAGATTATCCTCAATGTTCCGAAACCACTCATCGGCAGCCAGAGGACCCTCAGACCCATCAAAATATGCGGGACCCAGCTCCCGAAATTGCTTCGCTCCTGGCTCAGAGCGAGGGGCATCCGGAAGAGCCCGGGCAGCTCGAGCAAGTGGAGCATTCTGGACTTGCAGAAGCACGCCCTGCTGCACTTGCATCATCTGCAACATCATTCGCATCATCTCACCGCTGGTGGGTTCCCGCTCAGGCTCCTCATCATGAGGGAGCGCACCACTACCCCCACCACGGGTGAAACGCCTTCCTGCCATCTAATGACACAGAGAACGAATCAGATTAGACTCATAGCTTGCGACTCGGACGTCGAACTTAGTTTATTGGACATTCTAATATTATTATTTCTATTCCAAAAATCGCAGTTACAGAAGGACCTGCATGGGCCACCAACAAAACCTGTCACGACCCGCTTCCCTAAAATGGAGGCGAGACGTGGAAAGGTCCGCACGAGAATGGTGCTGTGAAGCCCCAAACCCGATAAGCGTCAATAAAACATAAGCAGGTCCCTGTAACCACAACGGAACAACAATAATAATACAAGGAGAGACTGAAATAAAATCTCACATCTCAAATATTGTCCAACATGAAAATAAGTTCAGCATCCAGAAAAGCCACCAGGCTAAAAGAAAAGAGTCTAAAGGCCCAGAACAAGGCCAACAAAAGCAACAACATAACAAAGTATAGGTGCTACGCACCGATAACAAAACAACCGTCTAACAAAAGTAAAACACAACGAAGACACTAGGACTGGTCCCCAGTGTCCACGTACTCCCCGTCAAACACAAGCTCGGGCTCGGCGTCAGCAAACACCTCGTCCTCAACGAGGTACTCGGGCTCAGGACCTAACATGTGTCACCCAAAAGAGTAAAGGGGCACATGTCAGCAAGTCTAAAAGACTTGGGCAAGGAAACTGAAAGTAAGGCAACTAGCAACCTAACAGTTTTAGTATGCATGACATGGCAGTTATAACATGAGTGCACAATTAAGACATGATGAACAACAAGTACAAGAGTACAATTATCGGGACAAGACAAGAGCAGCCAAGCTACTAACATTCTCAATCAATTCACATTGTTTTGTAGGTGTTTACGCCCTTCAGCTGAATGGTACATCATTCACACCGATCGGCACTAAACACAATTCACGTTTCACTGTTGTTTGTAGATGTTTACGCCCTTCAGCTGAATGGTACATCATTCACACCGATCGGCACTAAACACTACCCCACCCCAAAGAGTTTACGCCTTACAACTGCAGTTGTTGATCAAACAGACCCCCAGTTGCCTGGCCGCTTAACCCTTACCCCATCCCGCACTAAACAAGCCAGGGTCCCTGAACATGAGCCCAGCAAGTGAGCCAGGGTTGCCCCGCACGGGAGCTTGTTTCTTAGTTCACAATTCAATATATCGAGCGTTGGGGTTAGCAACTCATTATGCTCGCTTCTGGTCACGAGCCAGGAACACAAGTAGTGTAGCGATGCTACGCAATCACGGGATCACCAAGAGAGTGCAATGACATGACATTTAATTTGCGTACCGTTAAAGGAAAGTAAACATGACATGGTAATTGTGCAACATGCTAAATGTCGGAATTAGCTTCGTTGTCAAGCTAATTCCCCAATTTGCGCCTAGGCGAGTATCATTTCGTCGCCTAGTCTCTTTTACGCCTACAACAAGCAAATGGCCTAAAACATGGCCTAAACCCTAAGTGGCAAGTTTCACTTGCCTAGCACCGGGGATGACGACCACTTCGTCACACGGATGCCAATCTACGGGGAAATCGCTGTTATGGGGGAACAAACACCAAACAACATGAAATTTATTAGGGTTTCATAAAAATATAAATAAGTTATAAAAACAACGGTAGATCGATTTCTTACCGAGAGGAGGCGGAAGAAACACTCCGGGGAACCCTAGGATCAGATCTGGAAAAGATTGGGGAAGTTTGGGGAAGCTATGGTTTTGGGGGATTTGGGGATTTTGATGGATTTGGTGAGATTTTGGGGAAAATGAGAGATAGATAGAGTGGATGGATGGTTTGGATGATGGATTTAGGGCTTGGAATGAAGGATTGAAGCTTGGAGGAAGATGGGGGCTCAAGGGGGAAGATTTTAGGGTTTTGGGTCGTATTGGGGAAGAAGAAAACGTTTGGGTTGGGTTTAAATAGGTTGGGCTGGCGGCTGCCCAGAAATTAGGGTTTCAACACTGGTTAGTCGGTCAAAGAGCAACCACTGACCGACTAGTTTGGCAACTAGTCGGTCGGTCGACCAACGCAGACCGACTAAGTGCAAACAGTAACTCCTGAACGAAAATAGGATTTAGAGTTAGTCGGTCCATGAACAAGTACTGACCGACTAGTTTAGCATCTAGTCGGTCGATGAACGTTCTTAAACCGACTAAGAGTAAACAGTAGCTCAACTAAAATTAAGATGATGTGTTAGTCGGTTAAAGAAGCATTGCTGACCGACTAGTTTGCAACCTAGTCGGTCAACCAACGTTCTTAGACCGACTAACGATAAACAGTAACTCCTGAGAAATTTAGAAAGCTAACTAGTCGGTCCAAGAAGGATTGCCGACCGACTGGATCGTCATCTAGTCGGTCGGTGCCCCTTCTTATACCGGCTAATGAGCACCAAAAGTTCCGATACGGAGCGCGGGGCCCCGGGATCGATTCATAAGACTCCTAGGCTTGATCTAATAGTAAGATACGACCGTTATGAAGTCCGTCACGAATGACATACTTCGAAATCGACGATCCTAAGGAAGAAACGAGAAAATACGACGAATCGATCGAAAATGAAAGCTACGGAGACGAAAACCACACATGAGGAGAAAATCAACCAAAACATATATTATATTATAATAAATCCAGATACATGAAAAGCAGTCGTTACAATTATAGTCGTTGGGATTTTTTTAGCAGTTGACTAGTCAATGTCAGTTGTACATCAGTTGACTGTATGAGCCGTAAACTGCCAAAATATAGTTGTTGCTGATTTCTTCCCTTTGGATTTTTGGCTGGTTTTATGAGCTTTTCTTGGCTTCCTATATATAGGAGATGGCTTAGTTCATTTAGAACTCTTGGTTAATATTGAATATCTTTGAGAACCAATAGTCACTCCTGATTTCTCACATTGCCCTCTCATGAGCACATTCCTCTTCATGCATTGAAGCTAGCTCATAGAGAAATTCTCCAAGAGATCTAATTCTCATTCCTTTCTTGGAGATGATCTTTCTTCTCTTCATTTCATATACTAAAGTGAGATGTATTAGGATTCATTCCTAGATGAGAGAAAGATCATCAAGTGCAATCAAAGTCTCATCTCTAGCACTTGAGTTTCACTTGCATGCCTTCTTCATCACATTGGTAAGATCATATCAAGTCATAGGTAAGTGTTGTTTCGTTTCATTTTTTGTACGATACCCTAATTCTCTTTGTGGGAATTAAATACTCTCATTGTGGGAGTTGGTTACTCTCTTTGTGGAAGTTACTCTCTCTGTGGGAGTTTGGTGTCCTAGTGTAGGACTAACCCTAATTCTTTGTGTGAGAGTTAGTAATTCTCTGTGTGCAAATTTGACCTTTGTGTAGGGTTGGTTGGGTTCTTGTGTAGGACAAAATCCTCTGTGTGAGGTATCTCTGTGTGAGATCGTATTCACTTCTCTTTGTGGGAATCATAGTCAGTATTGGTGTGGCTGGACGTACCCAAGTTTGGAGGAACCAGGGTAAAATCCTTGTGTTTTCAATTGTTATTGTTGAGCAATCTGTTTATTTTTCGCTGCTTATTATGCTGTAATTTTAGTAACTTTTAATTAAGCACTGTGCTTGCCATTACACTATTCCCCCTCCTCTAGTGTGTGTGTGTGTGTGTGTGTGTGTGTGTGTGTGTGTGTGTGTGTGTGTAGCCCTGCAGGGTTATTTACAATTGGTATTAGAGCCTTGGTTTGGTTGATTTTGCAAGCATGACGTCTAAGTCTTAACAACCCCTCTCTTCCTACAGTCTTCAAAGGCAAACACTTCTCAAAATGGAGAAAAAGCATGTTCCATTGACTTCATGTGCATGAGGAGTCAAAGTTGATTACTTCGGATGCTCAAGTTTGGAATGCATTGCTCAATGACATCTCTACGAAAATTGCAAAGAAAGTAAGTGAGTTAGAGACGGCAGATGAGATATGGAATTATCTTGATGAAGAATATGGTGGAGAGGAATCTTGAGATGATGAGAGCACCGTTGGTAATGAGGTATCTCGTAACTCTCTCATTCAACATAGTGATTTTATTGAAAAATTGTAATGCGTTGTTTATGGACTCTAATAAAGCTAAAAAGTTTATGCCTAAAGAGAGATACTCACTATCACACACATCTCAATCATCCAAACCTTGTGATGATACACGTTTTATTGATTTGAATCAAGAAAAATTTGCTCTTGATTCTCATGTGTGCATGTTGAGCAAAGAGAATTACTCTCTTAAAGCTCGTATTGAGTTTGATCGTGATTTTTACAAATATGTGAAAGAGAGTCTGTATGCATCGCATAATGTTGAACTTAATTCTTTGCATACCGAGAAAGATACTCTTCTTTCTCAATTGAGTGCTTTGAGAGATGAGAATGTTTCTCTCAATCTCCAAATGGAGAAGATGCACTTGGAGTGTGATTACAACATTTTGAGAGATGAGACATTGGCTCTCAAGTCAAAATATTGTGAGCTTAGCTCATGTCTATCCAAGAGGGATGAGTACATTTCTTCTCTTTTGAAGAAATGTGAGTTATTGTCTAACCAAATTGAAAATTTCTAATTGAGTAAAGAAAAGGTTTTGGGATCCTCTTCATTGAAGGTGAACAAACCAAGCTCTTCTCTTATAAGCACCCAAATAAATTTTATGGGTGAACATTCTAATTAGAAAGTCACATCCAACTCTTTTAGCCTAAAATCAACTATTATTTCGAAGCCAAAGAGAAATCATGCATATATGTACACCTCATTACATAAGAAGTTTATTCAAAAACCTATTGATATGAATGCTTATTCATATGTTGATATGCATGATAAATCTACCCATAGGAATAACTTACTTTGCTTGCATGCTAGAATTGATGATAAACCTTTGGATTCTTCATGTGTTCCTATGAAAGGTAGAATTGCTTGTGTGAATTCTTCTAATGATAAATCTCATGTTTCACACACGGGGCATACCAATGTTTATGTTCCACCTCATAAGCATGCACCCTCACCTCCTACTCCTGCCTTATCTAAAGCTCTTCTTAAGAATCCCAAATCACTTTCTTTGTGGATTCCTAAGAATGTTTCTAGGCTTGATAGGAACTCGTATATTAAATCATATATTCGTCATGTTATATTTTCATATGACTATATACAGAAACCAAACTCCACTTTTGTTTGGTTTCCACCTTTCTTGCACACTCACATTGTTATTCATTGCTTGGGTACCATACTTGTATGTTTACATTTTGTACCCATATTTATGTGAGTGTGTCTATTACTTCCATGTTTGCATGTCTTGTATGATTAGGGGGTGTATAGAATTTTTGCTTGCCAGCATTATTTTTCCATTCATATGTCACATTGCATGTCATTCATATTATGTTTGTGCATATGGGATGGTTATTTCTCTTGCCCTTGGTTTTCCTATTTGGCTATTACCCATCTTTTTGATATGCCAATGCGAAAGAGAAATATGTTATATAAAAATATACCTTGTGCTTTTTTATGCATTATTATCAATTGGTATGTTTTTGCAGAACATCCATCAATATGATTTGTGCTTTGCATGTTTATATTTTGTGCACATTTGCATATTAATTTGGGGAGTTTGTTAGCAAACATTGTTTATTTCAATGTTTATTATATTTTGACATAATTGATTGTCATTATCAAAAAGGTGGATATTGTTAGTTCTTGGGTTCAAGACTAACGTTGTTTTGATGATGATTGTAACGATCTGTATTTTTAGCTATGCTTGAGTTGAGTTCTATTATGAAATGTCTAGTATTAATATTTTTATTATGTTGTTATAATTAATATTGTATATTAAGTTATAATATTTTATATTAAGTTAGATAATAAAAATCAGTTACAATTTTTAATTCAAAGTTTAATTTCAAATTCAAACCTTTTAAAACTTTCTAATTAAATCCTAATAAAACTGTAACGGTCTATTTTTATATATCGTATGTCATACGTATTTAATTAGTGTAGTGATTTATTAGAGGTTTTATACGTTTTATTTACTGTTATAATTATTTTTCATAGCTCAGACATGCGATTTAATAATCGGGTTATTAGCTCCTTTAACTTGTGGTTGATGTTGATTGCAGGGGCGAAATCGTACTAATCAAATCACATTCTTAATCAAATCAATCTTTCGACTCAAATCTTAACACAATAATCTAACGAATCCTAACTAAATTGATTCTAGCTAATCCAATCATAACTAATATCCTAACCGAATGAATGATCATACCTAATCCTAATATATCAGATATCCCAACCGAATAAATCAGCATATCTTAATCGATCCTTTTTAATCAAATCCCGATTTGATCGATTCTCTAAATCGAATCTTATTCCCAAGTTTTTATTGAATCAATTTCCTAATAAGATCTTAACTAAACTGAATTCCTAAAGCAAATCAAATCTTAACCGGATCGATTTCCAAATCAGTGATAATCTGAATCTTAATTGATCTTGCTCAATCTTAATCTTACTTAATGAATCCAAATAAATCAAATATCTTAAATTGAATAGATTCTTTATAATCAAACCTTGACCAAACCAACATTTCTAATATCTTAACCAAATTGATCATTGATTCTCCCAGTCTGATCCTAACTAAATTGTTTCCCTAGATCCAATACCCTAACCAGTTATTATTTAAATCACCACTTATCTTTTATATAATGAATTATCTAACTAATCATATCATATCCTAAAGATTTCATATATCCGATTATATCCCAAACAATTCTTTTATTAGCTAAATCATATTCCAAATCCTAATAAATCAAAATTATATATTAATTTAACTAATCCTAATTATCTAAATCTTAACTAATTCGTATAAACCCAGTATCCCAACTAGCACACACCCAGGATCTCGATGGAATCCCAACAAACCCATGTTGCTCGACATATAGATAGCGGGCCCGCGTCTCTCGTAACCAACTGCAAACACCCACACGTGGCTTCATGTGCTCTCATTTCATCTTCAGTTTCTATCCTCCCGCTTAAAGGCTCATACATCAGCATTTTCAAGAGCATGCACCCAAACCCTGGAAGCCATCCTTCTTCTTCTTCAAGTCCCCGCATACTAGTTATCCCCATTGTTCTTCTGCTTCACCAAAACCCAACAGCAGCCTCTCGGCTTCCCATCTCCGAACACCTCCACCGTTTACACCTAAGCCCCAGCCCACACGCCTCTTGACCCTACCCCTTGTAGAGATATGATGCCCTCGAGGCTATTTATCTCTGTGTGAATAGCACAAACATCTTGTTCGAAATAACAGTAAGCTGTTTGGTAATTATTTATCTAGGTTATTTTATAATGTAGTTAGCATTAGACATTAACTTAGGTAAAATCCTGAGACTTTATGCAAGGTCAAACATGTATCGAGATGAGTATCTCGATCATGGAGAAATATTTGACCGTCTGTTGCATAAGTCTAAAAGGGTTCGTGGTCGTAGATGTTTCGAGACAATGATATCAAAACATCGGATAGACCACTGTGTCTTAGTCGTCACTGTTTAGCGGTAGCGATGATCTCATGATCGCTTGACTTGGCGAAGTCGAAGACGAGACATAGGTGCTCATTAGAGAATGAGTTCACTTAACGATCCACAAGAGTTATCATATGGTTATATTGACCAATCTGTCAATGATGACTCTGAGTGATGATAGGCTAGTTGGTCTTTTGACTTGAGGTCATTTTGACAAACCTATGTGTGAACGGTGCCACTTAGATCAACTGACCTAGCTTCGAGGCAAGGCCTGTCGAAAGGTCTTTTGATTGGGTGACACTTGAAGCGCATGAGGAGAGTAATGACCAAGAGAGGATTCGTCTCTTCCGGTCAATGGAAGTTAGTGTCTTAGGGTTAGTTCGGTCTTTAGTAAAATCTCTGGCCAGAGTTTGTTGGAAGAATTCCAACATTATTTGACTAAAGATCGACAGAAACTAACCTGAGTCAAGTTATTGGGGTTGACAGTTTTGACCGTACCCTAGACTTGATCTACACAACATAGTTAAGACAAAGAGACTATACCTACGGAATTCATCACGGAAACAGTCAGGGTGGTCCCAACAATACTCATGTCAATGAGTCAACCACATAATGGTGATTCCTGAAGCAGGGACGGCAACCACTGCTCGTGGTCACTGCCGTATAGGGCTTCGAGCCCAACCTGTTGTAAGGGTCAGGCTGTAGGGTCTCACACAGAGTGCGACCTTCATCTAGTAATAGGTAGAAATTAGTTAGGGAGAATAATTTGTATTTGATGCAAAGGAAGAGAAAATTGCATATTGATGCAAATGATATTTAAGCCTAGATAGGGGACTAAATTTGCATATGATGGAAAATAGATTAACTATGTTTTAAATGGCTTAAGACAATATTTAATAATAAGAAACGGAAGGAAAAGTTCACGGGTAAGACGGGAATGTCCCGGTCTAAACCCAGGCCTGGCCCGCTGACGCCCGCGTCAGACAGACGCGGGCAAGAGAATTGCGGGCCCGCTTTCATGCGGGCCCGCCCCATTTGTTCATGCGACAAAAGCCGCCCGCTGTTGCGAGCGACGTGAATTTTAATTGGTCCGCATTTTGATGCGGGCCCGTCTCAATTTGTCACTAGTGGGCCCCACGTGCCTAGGGTTGCGAACCATTGGCAGATTGTATTGACGACTGGTTTTAGTTGCGAAAATGTGACATTGGGTTGATCAGTGGACACTCAATTGGATAGTCAAACGGACTCGAATTGACGAACGGTTTTTTCCTATGCGTTCACCGTTGAACACCCTTCGAATTGATAGGTTGTATCAATCCTGAAGTTCAACGGTGAGGGAGTTAAAATTCACGGAAGTTTGCACTTTGTGAAAGGCAAACTAAATTGATTTTATTAACTCTAATTATTATTCCCACATCGGATTTTGAGAGAAGGGGAGCAGTCAGCTGCCTATATAAATAGGGGTCTGCTCTCCTCCTCAAAACTCGTCCCAAGCTCTAGATCTGAGCGGCTCTCGTAAATGTTAGAGCATGCTCAGATCTAGGCTTAAATTAATATTCTTCTATCTCCCTAAATTTCTGCCTTACTCTTGAGGGCTCTAGCAAAGCCGCAAAGGAGTTCGGATTCAGATCCGAAATCTAGGCGAAGGTTTCACTCGCGTGAAAGTTTCTTCAGCGCGTGGTTGGCTCGGAGACACGGGGATTGATCGCCTCGGGATGCAGAGCGGTTCGAGGAGCAGTTCGGGGAGCGGTTCGAGGAGCGGCTCGGAGTGGGACGGGAGCGGCTCGGAAGACGGTGCAGAACATCTTGCCTACCCCAGGGCTGAGATTCCGGGTATGTGTTTGATTAGCATTAGTTTAATTTAATCGCAGTAGGTTAGATCCTTCTTGGGATGGTCAGATCCATCCCAAGTTGGCATAGATCTTGGCTAAGGGTTTTCTACCTAAGGGCTAAGTTAAAATTGTTTTAACTGCATGTTAATTAGATTAACTAGATTATTCTTCCGCTGCAAACTCTTTTTCTGTCTATGTTCCGTCCGAATTTGGACGGGGATAGTATTTTGTGCCCTAAGGGTCCCGGAAAACCCTACAGTGGTATCAGAGCCTGGTTTGCGTAACGATCTAGCCTGCGATTATTATTAAACTTTGAAATGCTTTTCAAAATACTTTATAAAATGTTTTAAAGTTATGAGATGATTTTAAAATAATTTTTTGATGCCCTTTTAAAATGTTTTAAAATTTATGCTATATTTTTTAAAAGTGATTTTAAAAGGATTTTTGTTTAAATATTTTATGTGATAAAATTTTAAACATGAAAATTTTAAAATGGTGGTTTAAATTTATGTGATAATTTTAAAATTGACTTTAAGACTTTTTAAATTTATGCGATAAGTTTAAAATGATTTAGATGTTTAAAAATTCTATATGGTAAATATTTGAACATGGAAATCTTTTAAAATGATGTTTTAAATTTATAAGATATTTCTAAAACAGATTTTAAAAGTCTAAAATTGTTTATGCGATAAACTTTAGTATATTTAATTGTTAAATAGTTGTACACTTTCATTTTATGCGATAAAATTAGTGTAGCTTTATTTTAATGGCTAGTTCATCTTGTCCCTTATTTGATAACACAAGACAACCCTTTAGGTTAGCCATTAAGAAATGATTAAAATTTATTAATTGAATTTTAATCACATGCTATGTTTTAATAAAACATTAACAATGCTTCAAGACCTAATTCCTGATTAGGGTAGTCCTTTTAATGAAAATTTTAATTCTAATTGTTATTATTAATTCTCATTAAAGGACTTCGCTTTTGGCGTTGGTTAATAAATTTATTAAAATCCTAATAACGATTCGGATAGCACGTGAACATTATAGTTGATAAGGACTTAATAAAAGTTATTAAACAAATCTTAAAATTTTGCATTTAAGAATGCAACTAGTTGATAGGATTAATTAGTTGTTAATAAAAGTTGTTTAGTCTATGGCACCCATATAAAAATGACAAGCTTCATTCAATGGACCATGATCCAGTCAATGTGCTTGGCTAAGTTTGCTGGATCACCCTTTCGAGATAGTGATTCTGGCTTAGTCAATTTCCTGGCTGTGTTCCACTGGACTGCAATGTCGTGAATCATGATTGTATGACACCCTGGACTATATCTAAGTCAAATACGTTAATGATCTTTTTCAAGATTATCCATAGCCCTCCTTGTTTTAGGGGTTAGCAACTATAGGACCCGTGTTATAGTTGTTGAGATACACTCAAGCTGTAACATGGCAACCTTATAAAAACCAACTCCTTTGATACATAAGATGAAATCTTGACTAGACCCAAACCGTCGTATTACCATGCGTCGGCGTAAGTTAAATCAATGATGTAATCTGACTAGATGTAGTCTAAGTCCTGACCCAAACCGACGTGTCGTGAATACACCGAGCGGCGGGGAAAGTCAGGCTAGACAAGAAAACAAGGGTCCGACTAGACTAGACAATGTGATTTGGATGAGCACACGTATAATCACAAATGGCTAGGGGCAAAAACCGATAAGAGAGTCATATATGATATGATCAATGAAGAGTCATCTTCCGATCGCAGAGTCAAGCAACTTGTTGAGCTACACTCAAGGTTGTTATGCTCAGGGCGATTGGACCTCTTACCCATTAATTTTAATTCGATTAAATCGTTCGTTATTAAGCTTTGAAACGATCGTAAAAATAGTGGGAGGATATAGATAGATAAAAGCCATTCTACCTATATTTAATTTTGAACATATGCCAAAACTAGGGCAAGACTATGTTTACCGAAGGAATCAATATATAATATTTTAATGAAATCAGTTAACTGGTCTAATAGGTTGATTAACTGGTGATCTAAGTTAAATTCTAATTGATAGGATTAAACTATATTCTCGTTGACATTAAAATGACCTTCTAAAGAACAGACTTAAGAAATATGATTTCATTAAGTTCTGGGTCCAACAAATAAATTCACGCTACATGTCACTCGTCTCTATATGAGGCAGCTTGAACATATAGGATATTCGAAATATGTTTCTCCCTACAACTTGTCGAGCTACCCTCAAGGTTGTATGGATAAACAAATTTTGATCCGCAACGTTCAAGAATTCGATCAAACCGTTTGAGTCGAATACGAGTGCATGAGCGGTGCAAGTCTATGTATCCCAACCGGATTTTGAGACAAGCAACTTCTTGAGTTACACTCAAGATAGCAACTCTCAGGCGTTTGGATACATGAGATGCCTGCATAGCTATTTATTTATGTTGGGTTATTTAATATCTAAATGTGATTTAGAAAAGGAAGAAGGCACTCCGGAAAGTCAATCGAGTTAAATAGTTTAATTTATCATTAGTAAAGGCATAAGTAGGAGGAAATGAAAATGTGACATATTCTGATGTCACGATTTCATAATTATTGTTATACAAAAGGTTAACACACTTTTGACGAATGTCGTCACATTGCTTTTGGAGCAATGAGTAATATGTATAATGATAATATATATATTGAATGTTAATATATAAATGCACAAGATAGTAGCAAACTTATATGGCAAAATAGACTAGGCCGTATCGAGAGACTAAGCTTCACAAGTCACATACAGAGGGGTCTGACCTCTCATATTATGAAGTCTGTAGACACTTGTGAGTCTTATCCTCTTAAGATATAATGGCCGAAACCCATCTGTAAGACAGTGGGAGAATGAGTTGTCGAACTCAGTCTGGCACATACTGATGTACCCGAGTCTAGATTAACCAAAATAAGTTATTCGTATATTTTATTAAGACACGTGTTCTTGATGAAACATAAGTCTGATAAAATAAAGAACGAAATGACAAAAGTATTTAAACTGATTCGATTAGATCGAATGGTTAAATACTTAGCTAATTAAAACTTGCGTAATTAAAAGAAAATATGATTTTCTCTCAGGTCAAGTCTGTTAACACATCCATGTGTTAAAATTATGAATCACACTGAGTTAGACTTGGTGCGATCAATAGCAAGTGACTCTGAGTTAAGTCCTCCCTCTGGGTTAAGTCCCAGATAGTAATGCCTAGGTTTTGATAATGTTCTATGAGGACATTATCAATAAGATATTCATTAAATCAATCATTAGGAAGTTGTATAATTGCTCGAATTTCGTGAGACGAAGAGTCGAGTTAAACATCATAACTGATGATGACTTAGTCAACTTCTAGGATGAAATTCGGAGTAGTAACTCCGATTTAAAACTTGATGTACTTAGAAAAGGTCCGGTGCATAAATAAATTTTGGAATTTAGTTTACGTGTCCAAGGAAAATGTTTCCTCACTTTCTGCAAGTAAATCTTTAAGTTGAAAGATTGGTGCAGAAAGAAAATAGTGAAGTACAATCATGTTGGTCGAGTACGGTTTTCATATTAAATCCCATAAACGGATTAGGATGAAACCGTCTCGCCAGTAGATGTGTACAGATCTACTCGGACCAAACTCGATGTGAAACGCTCATGTTGACCATGAAAATTGGAGCATTCACTTATAAGTTCATTTTTCTAAATATGATTTAGACGAATCAACTTATATGAATTAGACAGAAGGTTTTCAAGGTCAGTGGGAGCGTATAAATTACATACGAGGCATCAAAGAAATGTAACATATATTTTGACAAAATAATCAAAGTTTTGATACTTTATCAGAAATAGATATGAGCCATTTATGAACATTAACTAATTTAAAGATTATTATCATAAGGTACGATGAACTGGATAAGATCCTATTAAATAAATATTATGGATTCCGACAGACCAAATGAATTATTTGAATGAGATTCAAATGGTTGGTCTAACATGAACATAGAAACCCCTTAAGTCTATGGTGTAGACGGTTTTAGCAGATCCACTCACGAAGGCTCTACCACATGAAGTCGGGAAAACTTAAGTGTAAAAACGGTATTAGATACCAAGATAAACGGGCCTGAGTGCAAGTGGGAGATGTAGAGATATGATGCCCTCGAGGCTATTTATCTCTGTGTGAATAGCACAAACATCTTGTTCGAAATAACAGTAAGCTGTTTGGTAATTATTTATCTAGGTTATTTTATAATGTAGTTAGCATTAGACATTAACTTAGGTAAAGTCCTGAGACTTTATGCAAGGTCAAACATGTATCGAGATGAGTATCTCGATCATGGAGAAATGTTTGACCGTCTGTAGCATAAGTCTAAAAGGGTTCGTGGTCGTAGATGTTTCGAGACAAGGATATCGAAACATCAGATAGACCATTGTGTCTTAGTCTTCACTGTTTAGTGGTGCCGATGATCTCATGATCGCTTGACTTGGCGAAGTCGAAGACGAGACATAGGTGCTCATTAGAGAATGAGTTCACTGAACAATCCACAAGAGTTATCATATGGTTATATTGACCAATCTGTCAATGATGACTCTGAGTGATGATAGGCTAGTTGGTCTTTTGACTTGAGGTCATTTTGACAAACCTATGCGTGAACGGTGCCACTTAGATCAACTGACCTAGCTTCGAGGCAAGGCCTGTCGAAAGGTCTTTTGATTGGGTGACACTTGAAGCGCATGAGGAGAGTAATGACCAAGAGAGGATTCGTCTTTCCCGGTCAATGGGAGTTAGTGTCGTAGGGTTAGTTCGATCTTTAGTAAAATCTCTGGCCAGAGTTTGTTGGAAGAAGTCCAACATTATTTGACTAAAGATCGACAGAAACTAACCGGAGTCAAGTTATTGGGGTTGACAGGTTTGACCATACCCTAGACTTGATCTACACGACATAGTTAAGACGAAGAGACTATAACTGCGAAATTCATCACAGAAACAGTCAGGGTGGTCCCGACAATACTCATGTCAATGAGTCAACCACATAATGATGATTCTTGAAGCAGGGACGGCAACCACTGCTCGTGGTCACTGCAGTATAGGGCTTCGAGCCCAACCTGTTGTAAGGGTCAGGCTGTAGGGTCTCATACAGAGTGCGGCCTTCGTCTAGTAATAGGTAGAAATTAGTTAGGGAGAATAATTTGCATTTGATGCAAATGAAGAGAAAATTGCATATTGATGCAAATGATATTTAAGCCAAGATAGGGGACTAAATTTGCAAATGATGCAAAATAGATTAAATGTGTTTTAAATGGTTTAAGACAATATTTAATAATAAGAAACACAAGGAAAAGTTCACGGGTAAGACAGGAATGTCCCGGTCTAAACCCAGGTTAAAACCGCATCGAAAACGGAGTTCAAACAAGCCCAATAAGTCTATTTAAAGTGTTTAAATAGAAGCCCAAATAAAAACCCAAGCCCATCAGCCCCTTGGGCTGATTAAATCAAAAGCGAGGGGGCAGGTCTGGTCCGCTGACGCGCGCGTCAGCCTGCTGACACAGGCTGACGCCCATGTCAGCGGGGGCCCGCGTCAACTGAAGCGGGCAAGAGAATTGCTGGCCCGCTTTCATGCGGGCCCGCCCCATTGGTTCACGCAACAAAAGCCGCCCGCTGTTGCAGGCGGCGTGAATTTTAATGGGTCTAAATTTTGATGCGGGCCCGTCTCAATTTGTCACTGGTGGGCCCCACGCGCCTAGGGTTGCGAACCCTAGGCAGATTGTATTGACGGCTGGTTTTAGTTGCGAAATGTGACATTGGGTTGATCAGTGGACACTCAATTGGAGAGTCAAACGGACTCGGATTGACGAACGGTTTTTTCCTATGCGTTCACCGTTGAACACCATTCGAATTGATAGGTTGTATCAATCCTGAAGTTCAATGGTGAGGGAGTTAAAATTCACGGAAGTTTGCACTTTGTGAAAGGCAAACTAAATTGATTTTATTAACTCTAATTATTAGTCCCACATCGGATTTTGAGAGAAGGGGAGCAGTCAACTGCCTATATAAATAAGGGTCTGCTCTCCTCCTCAAAACTCGTCCCAAGCTCTAGATCTGATCGGCTCTCGTAAATATTGGAGCAGGCTCGGATCTAGGCTTAAATTAATATTCTTCTATCTCCCTAAATTTCTGCCTTACTCTTGAGGGCTCTAGCAGAGCCGCAAAGGAGTTCGAATTCAGATCCGAAATCTAGGCGAAGGTTTCACTCGCGTGAAACTTTCTTCGGCGCGTGGTTGGCTCGACGACACGGGGATTGATCGCCTCAGGATGCGGAGCGGTTCGAGGAGCAGTTCGGGGAGCGGTTCGAGGAGCGGCTCGGCGTGGGACGGGAGCGGCTCAGAAGATGGTGCGGAACATCTCACCTGCCCCAGGGTTGAGATTCCGGGTATGTGTTGTAGGATCCTGTCAAAACGAGGATGTTAGGATCGAATAATAAAGTAGAGACTTACGCTTGCGTACGCGGCACCGTAATCTCTGAACTTTGCTCTCGGATTTGCCACAACGGTCGATACTTCGTCCCGGAGGATCGAAGCAGAGTTTCACCGTCTAAATCTCTATTTAGAAGAGGATTTTAATGGAAGGGAGAAGAAGAACATAAGATGCCTTTTGCAAACTTATGGCATGGAAAGTGTAGTTTGAATGCCTTACCCTTGGGTCCTATTTATAGGCTTTAGGGGTAGTTATTGTAGGAAATAACTAAATATAAGCCTATTAGCCTATATTAGCACATTCATTTATCCTCTTCTTCATTCACTTATCAAGTGCCTTTATGCACTTATAAAGTGACTTTTTCCACTTATCGAGTGGCTTTTTCCACTTATAGAGTGGTCCTTTTCACACGAGAAAAGGTTCCCTCCGCGCACGCTTTCGTGCACGCGACATCTGAGGTCCGTATACCCTCATACATCCCCTCATGGGTGTATTCATGTCGTCCATATCTAACATCTCTCACTCACACTTGAGGGGATTGTAAGGAAATATCTTTTCCTTTAACTCTTCTGTTTATCATACCGAGAAATAGACCGTGTGACCGTCATGCGCATAGAGTCCGCTGTTATGCACTTGTTAGAGATACACAACACTCCTCGAGGTGCAAAGTTGAGTAGATCAACGGATGCTTTACCCTAGATTATTTCTTCACATTTCTTATACTTTATATTCAATAATTGAATCCCATCTGGATTACAATTGGCTGGCCAGCTTTGAATCTCTAAAGTCCAAATGTTAATATGAAATTAATCTTCCTCTTCTTGTGATCCTTTTGATCTTGACTTGACTTGCTTTTCTAACATGCCCCGCCGGACCGAATTGACCATAGTCCATAAGCAACATGCTAAGATAGCAATCACCAAGTCAAATCTAAAGGAACCAATTAGAGTCCATAAGGGTAATGAGTTAAGACCCATGTGGTCTTTGGGTCTCACATAATAGTAAACACAATTACTATTCTAACCCAATGGTCAAAATTCATACGTAGTATGAATACGTATTACAACATCACTCCTTTCCCAGGGAGCGTATGTCTTAATGATGTTGTAAGGATGATAACCAGACATCATAATGTCTGACTTTGAGTCCCTTTTACTACTCAAATAATCTTCTGGACCCACATCCCGCATAAGACAGATAGGATTTCAAAAATCCTCTTAGATCTTTTGAAAGCATCCATATGATGCAGATCTTTCATACGACCATTTTGTTTAAGTCACGACTCTAAATCGTCCGTCTGACGATTTTGACTTTAAACAGGTCTCATCTTTATTTTATCCGTCTGATAGAATAAAGGCGGTTGCTCATATGAGAGAGCCAACCTTAATCTGTCCGACATACTAGAAAGTATAGCTGAGATTTCAAAAAATGTACACAAACATTTCTTAAAAATTCATATGCAATGTTGAAAAGAACTTATTCTTTTATTAAATTTGATCATTTACAGACATGGGAATTTACATTGGTACAACTCAGCTCTTACGCAATCCTTGAGATTATAAGTGTTTGTAAAACACATCTCTAGGGATCGCCTTCGTAAGCGGATCCGCTATCATCTCATGCGTAGATATGTACCTTATGTCTACCTTCTTGGTCTTATCATAGTCCTTTGCAAATTTGTAGCGGATATCTATGTGTTTGGTCTTACAATGGAATTTAGGATCTTTGACATAGGCTATAGATGCTTGACTGTCGCTATGTATAGGTACAGCACCTGAGTCACTTGCATCAATTAGCATGTCTAAGAACTTCCTAAGCCAAACAGCCTCTTGGACTGCCATGCTAAATGCTACAAACTCGGCTTCCATAGTTGAAAGTGCGATGCAGGATTGTTTCTTACTACTCCAGGATATTGCACCAGATCCGAGTAGAAAAACATATCCTGAGGTCGATCGTCGCTCATCGAGATCACCCGCCCAATCAGCATCAGTGTAGCCTTCGAGCCTCAAGGCATCTCCTTGATAGCATAAATCAAAGTCTGTAGTTCCTTTAAGATACCGCATTATCCTCTTAACCGCTTTCCAGTGTACTTGCCCTGGGTTGGATTGGTAACGACTTACCATTCCAACGGTAAAACAGATGTCTGGTCTTGTACACATCATAGCGTATATAAGACTACCAACTGCACTGGAATATGGAACTTTTTCCATAATTTCCTTTTCCTTTTGGTTCTTTGGACATGATTTCAGACATAAATTATCACATTTGCTTATAGGAGTATCAATGGACTTGCAGTCATGCATATTAAAATGTTCTAGAACCTTCTTTATATAAGTCTCTTGTGAAAGAGAAAGAAGTTTCTTTGAACGATTCCTTGAAATCTTAACTCCAAGGATATATGCGGCTTCTCCCATGTCTTTCATCTCAAAAACTGATGAAAGCCAAGCATTGATATCCATCACAAAGCCCTTGTCATTTCCGGCTATCAAAATGTCATCTACGTATAGAGACATAATAACATACTTGCTTTTAATCCTCTTGATATATACACAGTTATCTTCATCAAGCATGGTAAAACCATTTGATAAGACAACTTCTTGAAATCGTATATACCATTGCCTCGAGGATTGTTTAAGACCATATATGGACTTACGAAGTTTACAAACCGTATGTTCGTTTCCTTCTTTTACAAACCCTGTTGGTTGTTCCATATAGATCTCCTCGTCCAATTCTCCATTGAGAAAGGCAGTCTTTACATCCATCTGATGTAATTCGAGGTCTAAGCAAGCTACCATTGCCAGAATCAGGCGAATCGAGGTAAAACGAACAACAGGTGAGAAGGTCTCTTCGTAGTCTATCCCTTCCTGTTGCGTAAAACCTTTCGCGACAAGGCGAGCTTTATATCTGTCTATAGAGCCATCAGCCTTATGCTTGATCTTGAGAACCCATTTGTTTCCAATAGCTCTATGTCCTCTGGGTAAGTCAACTAAGTCCCAGACTTGGTTAACTTTCATGGATTCCAACTCTTCCTTCATCGCTTCCATCCATTTGTCTTTCGCAGGGCATGATACGGCCTGTTTGAAAGTAGCAGGCTCGTCATCATCTTGTAGTAAAGTCATAAAGGTTTGCGAAAAATCATCCTCAAATCTTAGAGGAGCCAACCTTGTACGACTACTACATCGTATTTGAGATTCTTCAAGTCCTTGTTGACTAGAATTTAGATCAATTCTAATATCACTCCCACTTGGAATGTCGTTAGAAATGCTCCCACTTGGATCATTATTCCCGTATGGAATAGGATTTGCGTCATTCGTATCATCCATTGGTGAAGTTTGAAACGTATTTTCGTCTTCACCAAGAATTCTCCCACTCGAATGAGGTAATCCTTCTTGATCATTAATCTCAAATAGAGATAAGTCCTGACTTATCTCGCCCTGTCTTGGAAACTCGTTTTCCAAGAAAGTGACATCCCTCGACTCAAATTCAATTAGACCTCCATTGTCTTCCTGACCAATGAAAACATAACCTTTGGAGTTTTCTGCGTATCGTATAAAGATACATTTCCTTCCCCGTGGCCCAAGTTTGCCATACTTATGAGAGGAAATATGTGCGTAGGATGCACATCCCCAAGGTTTTAAAATGTTTAAGTCAGGAGATCTTTGGTTCCACAACTCATAAGGAGTGGAGCTAACTGATTTCGAGGGTACGCGGTTCAAGATGAAAGCGGCCGTCAATAATGCATCACCCCAAAAGGTGATTGGCAAGTTAGCGTGCGCCATCATTGAACGGACCATTTCTATTAAGGTCCTATTTCTCCTTTCTGCAACACCATTTTGTTGCGGAGTATAAGGCATAGTTACCTGTTGAACTATGCCCTTTTCATCACAAAGTTCCTTAAAACTTGCTGATTGATATTCACCGCCCCTATCGGTTCGCAAGACCTTAATCTTACGATCTAATTGATTTTCCACTAAACTCATATAGTTTTTAAAGCATGTTAATGCTTCACTTTTGTGGGATATCAAATATATATGTCCGAATCGGGTGAAGTCATCAATAAAAGTGATGAAATAGGACTTCCCGCGTCTTGTCTTGACATTCATCGGACCACATATGTCCGAATGGATGAGCTGTAATGGAACCTCTGCTCTTGTGCCGATTCCAAACGGCTTGCGACAAGATTTTCCTACAAGGCAATGTTCGCAAGTCGACATATCAACCTTTGAAACATTGGATAGAAGGCCACGTTTGGCAAGTCTATCCATTCGTGTTGGTCCAATGTGACCAAGCCTTGCATGCCAACAAATTATATCAGACTCATAAGTCGAAGAATTTGTAACAAGGAAATTTTCATTACAAAATGAAGAGTCACACATTGTATTTAATAAAATAAATCCTTTGAATACATACCCAGTACCAATTAAGGAATTATTACAAAACAAGTCCACTTTACAATCATGAAAAAACCAGCTATAACCAAGACCCATTAACACGACCACAGATATAGTATTCCTTCGAATATCTGGAGCGAAGAGGACATCATGTAGTAAGATAGTGCGGCCGTTGTCCAAGACTAGCTTGCAAGTCCCAACGCCTTTCACTTCAACACGTGTGTTGTTTCCTACATAAATCCACTTTGTTCCTTGGGGTATCCGATGATACTCCACGAAGGACCGTCTGTCCCTTGCTATGTGGTTGATGGCACCTGAATCAATTATCCAAAATGGATTAGATTCCACAAGAAATATTGAACTAGAAACACATATGTAACTAGTATAATTACAAGTTACCTCGTCGATTCCACTCGTACACGAACGAGCATAGTGACCGAGCTTGTTGCACTTGAAACACTTGATCTTCTTCAAGTCTTTCTTCGTGTGCCATTTCTTGTGCCCACCCTTATGTTTGGGTTTCTTGGTAGACTCAGGTTGCTTATTACGTTCATTAGTAGACTTCGAACGATCTTTACATTTCTTTCCCCCCGTGTGAGGAACTAGCAACCATGTGCACTTCTGCACTTGGCTTGGCAGCCGCAAGCCGCTCTTCCTCTAACTCGAGGTGCTTGGAAACATCGCTGAAGGTCTTGATGCTCTCATTATGAGTGAGATGTATCTTCATTTGGTCCCACCCATTTGGTAGGGAACGCATGACTGCTTGGATTTGTTGCTCATCTGTGAGCACATGACCTGCATCCTTTAACTCTGAGATTAGATTCGCAATATGTCGCAGATGTTTCCCCATGGAATGATCTGGATGTTTCTTGTATGAATCGAATCTTATAGTTAAGGCACGAAGTTTGGACACCGATGTGCCGCCAAACTTCTCCTCTAGCTTGGACCATATGTTCATGGCTAGGTCATGCTCTTGAAAGATGCGCATTATGTCATCTGCCATACTGGACAATAACGTAATGCGGGCTATCTTGTTCTTCCGAGACCAAGCAGCAAAAGCTTCCTTGTCTCGTCTGTGTTGGGCCGTAGTGACCAACTCGGGTTCAATCATTACGTTCTTTAGAGTTTTGAGCACTTCTTGCTCCTCCAGAACGTACTGTATTTTAATGGACCATAGTTTGTAATTATCGACGTTGAGTTTTTCACCTCTGTTTAACTCAGCGACGATATTCTTTGAAGCGGAAGACATTTTACTTTTAAAATGCTGCAAAAGTCACAAAACCGAAGGTTTGATCAAAAACATTGCATTAAAAATCCTTAAAATATAATTCCCACTTGAAATGATAATAGAATATCCCATTTGGATAGTTCTAATTTCAACTCCCACTTGGAATGATATTTATAATTTGATAAGTTACTTTCGAAAAATATTGAAGGTGTTACTCTAGAATCGGAAAGGTCACTACGTTTCCAATCATCATCTAGAGTAACTTTCAATATTTCCCCATCACTTTATCAAGTAATAGTACTCTTATAGTACTTCGCAGCGGAAAAAGCGTTTTTTGAAAACGTATTTTTTCAAAAGCAAATGTGATATTTCAACTTAGTACCCTTATAATACTGGCGAAATATACGGCAATCCATGGCCATTGCCGGGATTGAGCTGTAGCCGTGTCAATGCCGGATCCCCTGAGGGGATTTTTCTGCAAGCCATCGTCGCCGGCTCCCGTATGGATCTAGGCGCTTCCCCCTTATAGGATAATTTTGCCGCAGACGACTGCCGTCGGCCCCGTATGGGCTAGCCATGCATGTCACATTCATGCAAGCCTCCCCCCAAAAACAGGGTCAACCGGGGCTCGGCACTGGCCGAGGTCGGCCAAACGTTCCACACTGGTCTGCTAGGGACAGCAGGGCCCTGGCCTCTGCCAGGGCAGGTAGAGCCCTGGCCTGGCCCGGGCGCCGGCCAGGGCCGGCCAGGCCCTGGCTCCCGGCCCAGGCCGGCCAGGGCCCCCTGGCCCTGGCCGAGGCCGGCCTGGCCAGGGCCCCCTGGCCCGGGCCGGGGCCGGCCAGGGCCGACCATGGCCCTTTGGCCTTAGCCGGCCATGGCCCATATGGCCATGGCCGACCACCCCCTTGCATGGGGTTGGCTGCACACACTCCCCCCCCCCCCCCCCGAAGGGGTGGTTTTCGTTGTCATTTGGCCGTAGCCAATCCCCTCCACATGGGGAGGGGGATGTATAGCCTCCATGGCCCATATGGCCATGGTGATCATGCACCAAAAGTCATCTTCTCCGATGGGAATAACCACCATCTTCTTCTCCGATGAGACACCCGTTCGTCGAGAAAGTAGTTATTCTCTAATGGCCGTGTGCCAAAATGAAAAAATAACATACTCTAAAGTTCACAAACTACACGCTCCATATGAAGAGAGCACCCATTCTCAATTGAATGGAGACTCAGCATCCATGAAGAGTGCGAGCTTGGCGATATGAACGGTCGGTTCTTCCCGTCACGGAGAGTTCCTGCCATATCTGTAATGACAGAAGACCCTAACGTGAAAAGAACAACCGTTGCGTTCTCTCCGTCATGAAGCGTTCCTACCATATCCATAATGGTAGGATACTCATTCGTGAAAAAGACAACGCCTCGTTCATCGGTTCGACGGGGCGACGATTTGACCGGGGCGAACCCATATGGCTCCGAAACCAATGTAGGATCCTGTCAAAACAAGGATGTTAGGATGGAATAATAAAGTAGAGACTTACGCTTGCATACGCGACACCGTAATCTCTGAACTTTGCCCTCGGATTCGCCACAACGGTCGATACTTCATCACAGAGGATCAAAGCAGAGTTTCACCGTCTAAATCTCTATTTAGAAGAGGATTTTAATGGAAGTGAGAAGAAGAACATAAGATGCCTTTTGCAAACTTATGGCATGGAAAGTTTAGTTTGAATGCCTTACCCTTGGGTCCTATTTATAGTCTTTAGGGGTAGTTATTGTAGGACATAACTAAATATAAGCTTATTAGCCTATATTAACACATTCATTTATCCTCTTCTTCATTCACTTATCAAGTGCCTTTATGCACTTATAAAGTGACTTTTTCCACTTATCGAGTGGCTTTTTCCACTTATCGAGTGGTCCTTTTCACACGAGAAAAGGTTCCCTCCGCGCACGCTTTCGTGCACGCGACATCTGAGGTCCGTATACCCTCGTACATCCCCTCATGGGTGTATTCATGTCGTCCATATCCAACATGTGTTTGATTAGCATTAGTTTAATTTAATCGCAGTAGGTTAGATCCTTCTTGGGATGATCAGATCCATCCCAAGTTGGCATAGATCTTGGCTAAGGGTTTTATACCTAAGGGCTAAGTTAAAATTGTTTTAACTGCATGTTAATTAGATTAACTAGAATATTCTTCCACTGCAAACTCTTTTTCTGTCTATGTTCCGTTCGAATTAGGACAGGGATAGTATTTTGTGACCTAAGGGTCCCGGAAAACCCTACACCCCTCTCGTCGGCAAAACCCCCATAAGCCCTCGTCACTCCAGCACCGAACCCAGGCATCTCTCCCCACTCCGGCAGCTTTCCATTCAAGCCCACGCGGTGACGTCAGATCACAGCCATCCTCTACCTGCTGAAGCCGTGTCGCCCCGAATCCGCGCCTCCCTTATCTCAGCCCCTCTCCCCCGTCTCTCCTCTCCCCTCCCCTGTTCACAGCCTCGACCACAGACCTACAGCACCCAGAGCTCCTCCAGCCTGCCACCTCGCCACTTCGTCAGACGCTCGAACCCAACACGCTGTACTCGCCTCCTCCGTATGCCCTAAGCACCCTCATTGGCGACCTTAGCCTAAAACACCAAGCCTCTACTGCCACACACTACGCATCTCTCCGACCTCCCTCTCCCTCTCCCTCTCCGATCACCACTAGCACCCTGCTCTCCCAAGCCCACACCGTCCTCTGTTCGAAGCCCGACGCCAAGAACCCACCGCCGTTCGGTCCTCGCTGCCGCCGCAAAGCGAGTCATCGTGCCCTTCGACCTCCTTTTACCCTCAAGCCTTTGGCCCCAACACCGGCCTCCCTGTGCCCAGTCGCCAACCCAGGAGCCTTCCAACCACCGCCTCCCCCAAACTCCGCCCTCTCCTCCTCCGTTCAAGCCCACCACCGCCTGATCTACTTCCCTCCTTCTCACTGCAAGCACCCAGGCGTCGACAACCTCCGACGACCGAGCCCGCTCTCCGATCCTCATATCGACACCGTCGACCTCAGATCCAGACCGCCGCACGCCAGATCTGGCCCCGCTCCACCGCTGCTAGACCCGAGCCATCACGACCCTTGAATCTCTCTCTGAATCAGAAGAAGAAGAAGAGGAAGCAAAGGTAAGAAAGAGGTGTGAAGATTGTATTATTATATTGTAGGGGTTCTTTTAAGTGAGGTTGATGTAAAAGATGATTTCATTAGTACGCCACTTTGGACTTAAACATTCAGAACTAATTATGAACTGGGTCTAGGAATTAGTAAAACCTATAGGTTAGAGGCTAGTAACTCTTTGTATGAAAATGGTATATCCGATGTATATACATGATATGTTGAACAGATATGTTGTTTAAATATTAGTTAGATGAGATGTTAGTAATTGGAGTTGACAGTATTAACGTTATTATTTATAATAACGTTAGTAAATCTATAAGTTAGTAATGTTAGTTATAAATAGTAAATGTTTATAAATTAGTATTAATAATACAGTGTATGTAATAAGTTATAATTTACTTTTAATTCTTTAAGCTTGACATCGCGTACCCATTGGCACAGATTTATCATGCCCCTTGTCACGTCCGCTCGGACACCAGAATCATCAAGTCAGGCAAGTGTGCATTTTACAGCTTTTTAAACATTGTTACATTTAATTGTTAAACCAAGAAGTTGCTAATATTGTTTTTTTATCATGCTGCCTAACACGCTGATAATAAACCGCATTGAACATATTGGATTGAATTGAACACCATGATGGAACAGAATACCTTGAAATCTTGAATTCGTGCTTTTTGATTGACTACTCCCGTCGGTCATATGTGACTAGTCTGGCTCGTGTTCCAGTAGGGTCACATGATGACTAGTCTGGCGCTTGTTCCTGTAGGAGAATATACGCCCATAAGTCAATTTATCCGAGAGTATACGTCTTGTTCATACTGTATATTGTACCTATTATTCTAAGTATAAATCGTTCGTATTAATATACTTAGATAATATCCATAGACTTATAGTTAGGTCCTTACGTATCTAGATGAGATCTCGATTATGAGCAAGTAAGCGACCGAATATAAACGTAAGTATTAAACGGTTCGTGGTCATAGATGTGTCGAGAACTGGATATCGACACATCGGATAGACCACTGTGTCTTAGTCTTACCTTAGGGTAATGATGATCTCATAGTCATTCGACTTGGTGAAGTCGGAGACGAGACACAGGTGCTCATTGGAGAATGAGTTCACTGAACGGCCAAATTAGAGTTATTAAATGGTTAACTTTAAGTGAACTGTCTTTAATAACTCTAGGGTGATGATAGGTTAGCTGGTCCTTATGACCTGAAGTCATTTCAATGAACCTGTGAGTGAACCGTGTAGCTTAGACCTATGATCTAGCTTTGAGGCTAGGCCTGCTGAAAGATCTTAGGTTGAGTTCCACCCGAAGCTCTCGAGGCGAGTAGATGACTGAGATGGGATTCGTCACTTCCGTTAAAGGGAAGTTAGTGTTACAGGCTCAGTACGATCTTTGTGTTAATCCTCGGCCGGGGTACGTTGTAAGAAGTACAACGTGTATACAACAAAGACCGACGTATACTGACCAATGTTGTCTAATAGGGTTGACAATAAACCATACCCTAGGCCAACAGGAACACAGTCTTGACGAAGGGACTATAGCTAACGGAGTTCATCACTGACACAGCCAATGTAAACCCAATGATGTTTTTGTCAAAGGGTCAATCACGTTATGATGATTCTGAAACAGGGACGACAGCTACTGCTCGTAGTGACTGTCGTCTAGGGGATCCGAGCCCCAACCTGTAGTAAGGTCAGGCTGTAGGGTCTCACACCGAGTAGTGTTCGTGTCTTAGTAATAGGAAGATTAATTGAGAGAAAATCATTCGATGATATTCACAAGTCAAGTTGTGAAAGTTAGTCACAATAGCAATAGGGACAAATGTTGCATTTGATATGATTAAACATGTCGTAAAATGGTTACGACAAATTTAGGAGGAACAAATATATTGGAAAGGGTTACCTGGATGACGGGATCGTCCCGGTCTAAAAACAGGTTCAAACCGCATCCAATTCGGAGCTCAAACGAGCCCAGAAACTCGAAAATAGTCCAAGGCGAAGTGGGTTAGACCCACTGGGCTAATAAGCCCATAGACAAAGGCAAACGGGCACAGCCCGCTGGCTGCAGCGGGCCAGCGCCCGCTACATGCAGCGGGCACGGCCTGCTCCTGCAGCGGACGCTCGCCCGCTGCCCAGCGGGCGGGCGGCCCGCCCTTGTCTCCTTGGGCGGGCGCGCTCGCTAAGCTTAGAGGTGTGCCCGCAACTTAAGTTAATTTTAGGGTTTTTTGAAACCCCAAATGACGGCTACGAAAATCGATTATTTGCCCAACTTTGGGCAATTGTTTAAGGGGTCAAACGAAGTCGAAATTCGTCGCCGTCGGTTCCTACGCGTTCACCATTCGAAGCTCTTCGGATTGATAGCTTATTTGGTGTCTAAAGTTTAATGTGCAAAGAGAATTAATTAGTTAAAGTTTGCTTTTATGAAAAGCTCACTTAAACTAAGAAATTAAGCCAAAGTGGCTTAATTGATTTTTCTCCCATTCGCAAAAGTCCCACATTGCTCACAACGAGAGAGTGAGTGCCGACTCCCTATATAAATAGGGATGCACTCTTTCGTTGAAAAACACACCAAGTCATCGATCGAGTAGCTCCAGACTTTTAGAGCAAGCTCGATCGACGACTAAACTTTTCTCTCTCTCTCTTTCTATTCTCCGGAGTAGTCCTAGCAAGACTACGAAGGGGTTTGGATTTTGATCCGGATGTCTAAGACGCGGGTTCTTCTCAAGTGAAACTTTCTACTATGTGTGATCGGCTCGGAGGCGAAAGTCGGTTTGGGCGGATCGGTTCGAGGGTGCGAGGCGGCTCAGGCGGTTCGAGTCAAGGCGGCTCGTCTACGAGGAGCTTCTGAAGACGGTGCGGTACATCTTGCCTGCTCCAGGGCCAAGATTCCGGGTATGTGGTTAAGTATTTTTAGTGTAGATTTAATTAGTCGCTTTAGAGTAGATCCCTCTTGGGGTGGTCAGATCCACACCAAGTTGGCATAGATCGGGCTAGGTTCTGGCTCCCTCAGAGCCAAGCTAAATAGTTTAGCTAGTCTAGAAATTTTGTTTTCTATTTCCGCTGCGCTTTTGTGCCCCTGTGGTCCGTCCGACTTAGGACGGACACAGACCCGAGCTCTGAGGGTCCGCCAAAATCCCAATAGTGGTATCGAAGCCACGGTTATGCTATAGATCTATTATAGCAACATTTTAAATCTTTAAAATTGTTTATTTTTAACATACAAACTATTTTAGCTTTATGTTAAATTAGTTTAAAATTGTTTTGTGTTTTAAAAATTGTTTTTACAACACGAAATTTTTTTTGAGACGCTTTAATTTTATGCGATAATTTTAAATGAATCTCGAATATTCAAATGCGTTATAAATTTTTTATGAGATTTAAATATTTTTCCGAGCATTTAAATGTTTATGTAATTTTAAGAAATATTTTATTTCTGAAATTTAATTTTTTCTTAAGTTACATAAAGATTAGAAATTTTAAAAAACTTTGTTTGAAAACTTTTAAATCAATTTCTAATGTTTTAAAAGGTGTTTTAAAATTTCTTTAGTTGATATGTAAATCATAGAAATATTTTATTTTTCATGAGATGAAAAGATAATTAGTTTCTTTTAAATTACATATAAGTTTCTAAAATTATTTATGCGATATTTTAATTTTAGAAATAATTGATTAAATTCTTAAAGCCTAGGTTTTAGAATTATTTGATAATTTTATACCTAATTTTATGTGATAAAATGTTTTGAAGCTTTAAAAATTTTATCTTCGAATTTAATTGTTAAATTTTAGATTTGCATGTTTTATTATGTAGATAATTTTAAACTTGCAAATACTCGTTATATGTCACTAGTTGAAACTTTCATTTATGCGGATAAATTAGTTGTTTGATTTTTTTAATGGACATATTGAATGATGTATTCATAAACCTTATTAGGTTAGCCATTAAATGTTTAAAATTTTATGAGATGAATTTTTAAATTAACTAGTGACATGTTATGTTTTATAAATAAAACAACATCAAAACCTAATACCAGATTAGGGTAGTCCCTTTGTTTGTAAATCATTTCATTAAATCGTTTAATTGATGATTTTCATAAAAGACAAATGTTGAATTGTTTTATAAAATCCTAATTAGATTAGGGTAGCACGTTGAACGAATGAACCTTATAGTTGATAAGGACTTAATAAAAATTGTTCAACCAATCCATAAAATTTCGAATTTTAGGATCCACTAGTTGATAAGGATTAACTAGTTTTCTTAATTAAAAGCCATTTAGTTGTTTGGACAAACATAGAATTGATGAAAACTCCTTCAATGGATCATGATGTCGGTCAATGTGCTTGACTAAGTTTGCTGGACCAACCTAGCTAGACTGGGTAATAAGTGGTCCTGGCTAAGTCAATTCCCTGGCCGCGTCCGCTGGACCGCAAGGAGTCGATTCATGACTGTGAAAGTCCATCGACTATACCTAAGTCATATACGATAATAATCTTATTCAAGATAAATCGTAGCCCTCCTTGTTTTAGGAGTTGGCAACAGTAAGAAACATGTTACGGTTGTTGAGCTACACTCAAGCCGTGATATGACAATCTTATAGATACCGATTTCTTGATTGACATCTTGACCTGACTAAAACCGTTGTCTCATCCTTCGAGCATCGGCGTAAGTCTAACCAAGAATGTAGTCTAAGTCCTGACCCAAACTGACGTGTCGTGCATACACCGAGCGGCGGGGCAAGTCAGGTTAGACACGAAAACAAGGGTCCGACTAGGCTAGCCATTATGATCCGGTTGAGCACACTCATGATCACAAATGACTAGGGGTAAAATCGATAGTGAATCATATTTTAATATGATTGACGACGAGTTCGTCTACCGACTGCATAGTCGGACAACTTGTTGAGACACACTCAAGGTTGTCAGACTCAGGGTAATCGGATCCCTCTCTCACAAATGTTATTTTGTAATAAATTGTTTATTATTATGGCTTTAAATAAATTTAGTGGGAGAATATAGTTTTATTAAAACCATTAAAACTATACTACGAACATATACAGACTAAAGTATCTATAAAATACAGAATGGATTCGGGTCTTAGATATATGGTTGAGAAGAACGTGCTCGATGGAACGAACTACAAAGACTGGCTTAGGAACATTAAGTTGGTCCTTTCCCTAGCCGGGATAGGATACATACTGTTCAAGGACGCTCCAGATAAGCCCGATGAAGACTCGACCTTTGAGGAAAAGGTAGCCTACAAATTGTACCAGAGGGATGCAGAGAAGGCCAGGTGCCTTACTCTGGCTTCGATGAGTAACGAGTTGCAGAGGAAGCATGAACATATGGATGTTCAAAGTATGCTTCTCAATGCACAAGAGTTATACGTCAAGCGATCTCGAGCTGCCAAGTTCGAAGCCACCAGCAACCTCTGGGGCACAAAGATGGAGGCAGGGCCCGTACAGGATCATGTTATCAAGATGATCGGGTATGTAGAGGACGCCGCCGAGTTAGGATTTGTCCTGGACAATGAGATGTCTGTGGACATTATCCTGAAGTCTTTAACTCCTGAGTTTAAGCCTTTCATCACTGGTTTTATAATGAACAGTCTTGAAACGGATCTTCCTGGTCTGATCAATATGCTTAGGCAATTTGAGGAGATTGAGAAGAAGCCGACTGCATTGGTTGTTGGCTCTGCTCCTTCCGACCAGCCGAAAGGCAAGGGTAAGAAGAGGCAGGTCCCGCAACCTGCGAAGGCAAAGAAAGGGAAGAAAAAGACTAAAGGGGCCCGGTCGAAATCTGAGTGCTTTCATTACCACAAGATTGGCCACTGGAAGAGGAACTGTAAGATCTATCTTGCAGAGAAAAACAAGGGGCATACTGATGCCTCCATCTCAGGTACAAATTCAATTTAATAAAATGAAATTATTTCCAATCGTATAGTATGAGATACTAAATACATCTGTGTAATGTATACATGTGGCTGAAATGAAGCGGAGATTGGGAGAAGTGCGGAGGACGGTCGGCAATCTGAGCAATCGTTGCTGCTAGGGCCGTTCAACGACTTCGAGAGACATGATCAAGACAGAGATGATACTAATTTTAGTTAAATAAAATGTATCATTTCTTTAAAGTTGAAAACAATGATTGAGTGTTCTACACTCAAAGTTTATTGGATAAACACATTACGGTTCATCTTAATGAATCCGTTGTTTTATGAATGTCTCAGGAATTACGTTTGATGTTGAGTTGAAATTTGATTGGCTTAAATTTTCTATGATTGTGGCTTTCTGAGTTGATTGTGGAAATTCTCGAATGATGATGCGAAGCTTTGGAAAATGTTGATTTTTTGAGCTGACTTAATGTTATAGTCAATTGGTAGTTAAGTATATGTTCCAAGAGCGTATAAGTTGTGTGCGATCACAATTATACGCATATTAAGATTAATTCTTAATAAACTGCATTTAGTTATTAAAGAGTTAATATTAAATGTGGTTAAGGGAAAAGTACAGTGTAGGACATTTTGATTGAGCAAGTCAATGCCAAGATTCCTTAAAACGACCTTGACTTGAGTCATTCGTCAAACCGAACCTGACACTAGTACATTCCATCTAAAGCATTTACCAAATGGTTATATCTTCATATTTATAATCTAAATTTGATTTAGATATAATATTGAAGTATTTAACCATGTAATTCTTAAAGTCAGTGGGAGCTAGCTCGTATACTTGGTTCCGGTCTTTCAGACTAAGTAAAAAGGATTTCCACCTTAAATAAATCATATATATATAGAACATTGAATCAAAATTGTTTTGATTTAATCGTATATATAGAGACTAAGGGTGTCGTATATGTGCTTGACATATTGACACAAGAAAAAGGTGGAATGAGCTGAGACTGACTTATAGAAATGTTAGACCCTACATCTAGATTGTATAAGCTAATTGTTAGCTATACAAAGATAAGAAAAATTGATCCAGATCATTTTTCCAAAGGATCAACCCTGTGTGATCAAGAGATGTATTAATTAATCCATTAAAATTAGTTGTAGATACTCGTTAGTAAAACCATTCTTAGATTTTGTCATATAAATGTCAATGTGACTGATATGCTATAGCGGTATGAGATACCGAGATAAATAGCCTAAGTGCAAGTGGGAGATGTAGGAGAATATATGCCCATAAGGCAATTTATCCGAGAGTATACGTCTAGTTCATACTGTATATGGTACCTATTATTCTCAGTATAAATCGTTCGTATTAATATACTTAGATAATATCCATAGACTTATAGTTAGGTCCTTACGTATCTAGATGAGATCTCGATTATGAGCAAGTAAGCGACCGAATATAAACGTAAGTCTTAAATGGTTCGTGGTCATAGATGTGTCGAGAACTGGATATCGACACATCGGATAAACCACTGTGTCTTAGTCTTACCTTAGGGTAATGATGATCTCATAGTCATTCGACTTGGTGAAGTTGGAGACGAGACACAGGTGCTCATTGGAGAATGAGTTCACTGAACGACCAAATTAGAGTTATTAAATGGTTAAATTTAACTGAACTGTCTTTAATAACTCTAGGGTGATGATAGGTTAGCTGGTCCTTATGACCTGAAGTCATTTGAACGAACCTGTGAGTGAACCATGTAGCTTAGACCTATGATCTAGCTTCGAGTCTAGGCCTGCTGAAAGATCTTAGGTTGAGTTGCACCCGAAGCTCTCGAGGCGAGTAGATGACTGAGATGGGATTCGTCACTTCCGTTAAAGGGAAGTTAATGTTACAAGCTCAGTACAATCTTTGTGTTAATCCTCGACCGGGGTACGTTGTAAGAAGTACAATGTGTATACAACAAAGACATCCGTATACTGACCAATGTTGTCTAATAGGGTTGACAGTAAACCATACCCTAGGCCAACAGGAACACAGTCTTGACGAAGGGACTATAGCTAACGGAGTTCATCACTGACACAGCCAATGTAAACCCAATGATGTTTTTGTCAAAGGGTCGATCACGTTATGATGATTCTGAAACAGGGACGACAGCTACTGCTCGTAGTGACTATCGTCTAGGGGATCCGAGCCCCAACCTGTAGTTAGGTCAGTCTGTAGGGTCTCACACCGAGTAGTGTTCGTGTCTTAGTAATAGGAAGATTAATTGAGAGAAAATCATTCGATGATATTCACAAGTCAAGTTGTGAAAGTTAGTCGCAATAGAAATAGGGACAAATGTTGCATTTGATATGATTAAACATGTCGTAAATTGGTTACGACAAATTTAGTAGGAACAAATATATTGGAAAGGGTTACCTGGATGACGGGATCGTCCCGGTCTAAACACAGGTTCAAACCGCGTCCAAATCGGAGCTCAAACGAGCCCAGAAACTCGAAAATAGTCCAAGGCGAAGTGGGTTAGACCCACTGGGTTAATAAGCCCATAGACAAAGGCAAACGGGCGCAGCCTGCTGGCTGTAGCGGGCGCCCGCCTGCTGCCCAGCGGGCGTGCGGCCTGCCCTTGTCTCCTTGGGCGGGCGCGCCCGCTAAGCTTAGCGGGTGCGCCCGTAACTTAAGTTAATTTTAGGGTTTTTTGAAACCCCAAATGACGGCTACGAAAATCGATTATTTGCCAAACTTTGGGCAATTGTTTGAGGGGTCAAACGAAGTCAAAATTCGTCGCCGTCGGTTCCTACGCATTCACCATTCGAAGCTCTTCGGATTGATATCTTGTTTGGTGTCTTAAGTTTAATGTGAAAAGAGAATTAATTAGTTAAAGTTTGCTTTTATGAAAAGCTCACTTAAACTAAGAAATTAAGCCAAAGTGGCTTAATTGATTTTTCTCCCATTCACAAAAGTCCCACATTGCTCACAACGAGAGAGTGAGTGCCGACTCCCTATATAAATAGGGGTGCACTCTCTTTGTTGAAAAACACACCAAGTCATCGATCGAGTAGCTCTAGACTTTTAGAGCAAGCTCGATCGGCGACTAAACTTTTCTCTCTCTCTCTCTCTTCCTATTCTCCGGAGTAGTCCTAGCAAGACTACGAAGGGGGTTAGGATTTTGATCCGGACGTCTAAGACACGGGTTCTTCTTAAGTGAAACTTTCTACCGCGTGTGATCGGCTCGGAGGCGAAAGTCGGTTCGGGCGGATCAGTTCGTGGGTACGAGGCAGCTCAGGCGGTTCGAGTAAAGGCAGCTCGTTTACGAGGAGCTTCTGAAGACGGTGCGGTACATCTTGCCTGCTCCAGGGCCAAGATTCCGGGTATGTGGTTAAGTAGTTTTAGTTTAGATTTAATTAGTCGCTTTAGAGTAGATCACTCTTGGGGTAGTCAGATCCACCCCAAGTTGGCATAGATCGGGCTAGGTTCTGGCTCCCTCAGAGCCTAGCTAAATAGTTTAGCTAGTCTAGAAATTTTGTTTTCTATTTCCGTTGCGCTTTTGTGCCCCTGTGGTCTGTCCGACTTAGGACGGACACAAAACCGAGCTCTGAGGGTCCGCCAAAACCCCAACAGTTCCAGTATATGTCGGTTTAGCATTCGTGGACTCGTGTAATTGGTTAGGCTGGCTCGTGTTTCAGCATAACACTTGGGTGGGGTAGTCCAATGTAGTAAAGGTCGGAATGCTAAATTGCACTCTATTTTTGAATTCGACTGACACCTGGCCGGTTCGGTGAGTAGAGAACCACAGGTAGCTCCCGTTGGCTTGGGTGTAATGCTAGTCACTTTACCCTCAGACATTGGGCTTGTCACTAGACACACTTGATTAATTGACACACTCTTTTACTCATGTTATTACTATTAAGAATTGCTGCTAGTTTCTCCTACGATTGACATGCTGGTCACTTTACACATTACACTTGCCATGCTTACTGCTTTACACATTACACCTCCTATGCCACTGCTTTGCACACTACACTTGCCATGTCACTGCTTTATGCATTACACTTACCATGTTTATTACTTTGCATACTACACTTACCATGCTCATTTACTTTGCACACTATTGCTATGCTTACTGCACTGTGCACCACATCTGCCCTGCCATACGTTTCTTACGCTGCCATGCTTTAATTATTGAAATCATGTTATGTCACTCACCTTGTCTTATTAGTGATTTTGAAAACCTTGCCAAGGGTCAACTTCTTAATATTTAAGTCTTGCCAAGCGACCCTTGCTGACGTATATTTCCTGTTTTTCTTGTGAAATATACGTCATGTTCTAGGCAGGTTTGTAGAGGAGTATGCTTAGAGACTGAGCAAGTGACCAGGAGTGTCTCGCAGCTGAGATCCCTCGCTGAGGAGTAACGTGCTTTCGCTGCATCATTGTACTTAGTTTTCTTTTAATATTTGTATGGGCTTTATGACCCTCTCTTTCCATTCTTTCATTGTTGTAACCATCTTTTGCGACCTTGAGATTGTAAATCAATAAATTATCTATGTTGCAAGAATATGCAAGTTGTGATCACAGACGCTTATTGAGCTTAAACCAAGGAGGAAGAAAAGAAAAAGTACATCCTTCTTGTTTTAAGCACATGCGGACCCGCTCACGTCTTCGCTCCCAAGTATAATGGGAAGCAGGACATGACATGTTTTAGTGGTGGCCTATGCAGGTTGTGCTTATGCAAAATACTTCAAACAACATAGGTACGAATACAATCTTGTTTCTCCAGAACACCTTTCCTTGAACTCTATCCCAGCCATGTTCCTAAGGATTCTTAAAGATTAGTTGACCCAATAGGTCCACCCCTGATCTCGTAGATACCTTCGACATTATATTCATATGTCGACGACCATAAGCCCAAAATTTTGATTCACTGACCCATTTTTCCCTCGTCATATCACATTCTGACTTTCCTTGTTTTGATTCGCGATACCTTCCACCAAAACGACCATATCTCCATGTTTCATTTCCTGAACCATCTTATCATTGCTTCAGTTTGATTCTCGCGGTCATTACATCTTCCCGTTAGTTTTACTGAATTCCAAGGACGGAATTCAGATAAGTGGGTAGGATGTAACGGCCTGTTTTTATATATACGTATATCATACATATTTAATTAGTGTAGAGATTTATTAGAGGTTTTAAACGTTTTATTTATTGTTATTATTATTTTTCATAGCCCGGACACGCGATTTAATGATCGCGTTATTAACTCCTTTAACGTGTGGTTGATGTTGATTGTAGGGGTGAAATCGTACTAATCAAATCGCATCTTAACCAAATCAATCTTTCGACTCAAATCTTAACACAATAATCCAACGAATCCTAACTAAATTTATTCCAGCTAATCCAATCCAAACCAATATCCTAACCGAATGAATGATCATACCTAATCCTAATATATCAGATATCGCAACCGAATGAATCATCATTCTTAATTGATCCTTTCTAATCAAATCCCGATTTGATCGATTCTCCGAATCGAATCTTATTCCCAAGTTTTTATCGAATCATATTCCTAATAAGATCTTAACTGAACTGAATTCCTAAAGCAGATCGAATCTTAACCGGATCGATTTCCAAATCAGTGATAATCCGAATCTTAATTGGTCTTCCTAAATCTTAATCTTACTTAATGAATCCTAATAAATCAAATACCTTAAATTGAATAGGTTCTTTATAATCAAACCTTGACCAAACCGACATTTCTAATATCTTAACCGAATTGATCATTGATTCACCCAATAAGATCCTAACTAAATTGTTTCCTTGGATCCAATACCCTAACCAGTTATTATTTAAATCAAAACTTATCTTTTATATACTGAATTATCTAACTAATCTTATCATATCCTAAATATTTCATATATCTGATTAGATCCCAAATCAATTCTTTTATTAACTAAATCCTATTTCAAATCCTAATAAATCAAAATTATAAATTAATTTAAATAATCCTAATTATTTAAATCTTAACTAAGCCGTATAAACCCAGTATCCCAACTCGCGCACACCCATGATCTCGATGGAATCCCAACAAACCCATGTTGCTCTACATACGGATAGAGGGCCTGTGTCTCTCGTAACTAACTGCAACAACCTCTTGTGGCTTCACGTGCTCTCATTTCATCTTTAGTTTCTATCCTCCCACTTAAAGGCTCATACATCAGCATTTTCAAGAGCACCCACCCAAATCCAGGAAGCCCTCCTCCTTCTTCTTCAAGACCCCACGTGCTAGTTCTCCCCATTGCTCTTCTGCTTCACCAAAACCCAACAGCAGCCTCTCACCTTCCCATCTCCGAGCACCTCCACTGTTTACGCCTAAGCCCCAGCCCACTTGCTTCCGGACTCTACCACTCTTGCCGGCAAAACCCCCTCAAGCCCTCCTCACTCCAGCACCAAACCCAGGCCTCTCTCCCCACTCCGGTAGCTTTCCATTCAAGCCCTCGTGGCGATGTCCGTTCATAGTCCTCCTCCGCCTGCTGAAGCCACGTCGCCCCGTATCCCCGCCTCCTTTGTCTCACCCCCTCTCCCCTGTCTCTCCTCTCCCCTCTGCTGTTGACAGCCCCGACCACAGACCGGCGGCACCCAGCGCCCCTCCAACCCGCCACCTCGCCACTTCGCCGTTCGCTCGAACCCAACCCACCGTACTAGCCTCCTCTGTACGCCCCAAGCTCCCTCACCGGCGACCTCAGCCCAAAACTCCGATCCTCTGCCACCACACACCGCACCTCTCTCCGACCTCCCTCTCCCTCTCCCTCTCCGATCACCGCTAGCACCTTGCTCTCCCAAGCCTGCACCGTCCTCTGTTCGAAGCTCGATGCCAAGAACCCGTCGCCATTCAGTCCTCGCTACTACCGCAGAGCGAGTCACCTGCCCTTCGACCTTCTTTTCCCCTTAAGCCTCCAACCCCAACACCGGCCTCCCTGAGCCCAGTCGCCAACCCAGGCGCCTTCCAACCACCTCCTCCCTCGAACTCCGCTCTCTCCTCCGTTCAAGCCCACCACTGCCTGATCTACTTCCCTCCTTCTCACGGAAAGCACCCAGGTGCCGACAACCTCCGACGACCGAGCCTGCTCTCCGATTCTCAGATCTACACCACCGACCTCAGATCCAGGCTGTCGCATGCCAGATCTGGCCGCCCTCCACCGCTACTAGACCCGAGCCATCGCACCCGTTGAATCTCTCTCTGCATCAGAAGAAGAAGAAGAGGAAGCAGAGGTAAGAAAGAGGTGTGAAGATTGTATGATTATAATGTAGGGGTGCTTTTAAGTGAGGTTGCTGTTAAAGACGATTTCATTAGTACGCCACTTTGGACTTAAACATTCAGAACTAATTATAAACTGGGTCTAGGAATTAGTAAAACCTATAGGTTAGAGGACAGTAACTCTTTGTATGAAAATGGTATATCCGATGTATATTATACATGATATGTTGAACAGATATGTTAGTTTAAATATTAATTAGATGAGATGTTAGTAATAGGAGTTGACAGCAGTTACGTTTATAATAACGTTAGTAAATATGTAAGTTAGTAATGTTAGTTATAAATAGTAAATGTTTTTAAATCAGTATTAATAATACAGTGCATGTAATAAGTTAGAATTTACTTATATATATATATATATATATATATATATATATATATATATATATATATATATATATATATATATATATAATATATATATGTAAAAAAAGAATGAGCGATTCTCGGAGCGAGGGGATTGGCGACGGCGGCCCTCCTAGGGTTCCGATCTCAGGCGACGGCGGCCCTCCTAGGGTTCCGATCTCAGGCGACGGCGGCCCTCCTAGGGTTCCGATCTCAGGCGACGGCGTGGATGTCAATTCTAAGGTGGCTGAGGGCTCTCAGGGCGGGGCTTGGACTACAGTGAATAGGAGGCGGCCTAAGCCTCCAGTTCGTGTAGGACAGCATCATCCTCGTTTGGGTCAATTTCATTCTCGTGGAGGGGCTCATCATCGACGACAGCAAGTAGCGGGGCCTATGGGTGCCTACAGCAATGAGCGGGGCCGTGTGATTCATCCGCCCCCCTCAGGTAAGGTGGTTTCTGCGGTCAGATCACAATTCCAACCTGCAGATAAGGTGTTTGATGTTTTGCCTGTGAGGGGGCCATCACATTCTTCACTTCCTACGGGTCCCAAGCGTAGCTGGTCTGAGATCTGTTCTTCTAAGAGATCCTACGGAGATTCAATTGGCATGACTTTTGTTCCCCCTAAGATTAGGGATGATGGCTCTTGTGTTGCTCGCGTTTCGGATTCTCTCCTTGTAAAGGGCTCTGAATTTTGGAAAACTACTTTAGTTGGGTATGTTCTTGGCGTTACCCCTTTGTTTGGCCAGATGCAGGCTTGGTTGGAGAGGTTATGGAAACCCACTAAGAAGGTGCAGCTGTACAGTAAGGACAATGGCTTCTTCTACTTTAGATTTGAGTCTGGGGAGGATTGTCATCGGATTCTACAAGGGGGCCCTTGGCTGTTTAACGGCAGATTGGTGGTGCTTAAATTATGGACCCCATCACTGCGTCACGATCGTGACATCCTCTCATCTGTACCTATGTGGATTCAATTGCATGGACTCCCTGTTAACATGTGGAACAGGGACATCCTCAATATTCTAGCCTCAGTCGTTGGGAATCCAATGTGCCTGGACCGCGCCACTTCCAGACTGGAGAGAATTACCTATGCTCGTTGCTTGGTTGAAGTGGATGCAAAGAAGGCCTTACCAAATCAAGTAGAAGCTGAACTTGATGACGGGTCCATCTTGATCATAGAGACCAAGTATGAGGTGAAACCCCCCGCTGCAGTAATTGCATTTGTTTTGGCCACTCAACTGCGCAATGTCCATTTACGTCAACTGTCGCTTACCAGGACAAGGGGAAGGGTAAACTGTTGACTGCTGATCCTATGGTGCCTGGTCAGTCTTCCAATGTCCAACCTGACAATACGGCACAGCTGTCTTCTCGGGCACTAGATGGGGAGGTGACGGGATATGCTGTTGATGGAAGTGAATTAAACATTGCAAGTCAGGCCAATGTCGATCCACATGAGTTACCTGGGGCATCCTCTAAGGTTATATGTCCCTTGCGGCAGCTGCTTTCAGCTTTCAGGTGCCTTCGATTAATGATGCATAGGCGGCGTCCTGTACACGATCCGGTCCCTTCTGTTCAACTTCCAGTTCCCCCAGTGCAAGTTCAGGTCCCTCCGTTTATTGCTGCTACAAATAATCCCCCTTCAGTGCGGGTTCACGTTCCCCCTGTGCAAGCGCCAGCGCTTGCGTTTAATACTGCTTCATGTTCAAGTTCAATTGCCTGTGACTCAAGCCCTATCTCCCCGACTCCTATTCCTGACTCTGCTCCTTCAGCAGATGAATTACCACATGAACCTGTGTATGACAATCCAAAATGGGCTGAGGAGCACATGATTCTGTTAAATTCTGCGGATTCTAGTAGGCTGAGGAAGCAGGTAAATTCTGCTGCTAGTATTGCTACTCGTAGGAGTAGTAGATTAAAATAGTGCTTAGTCACTTCATTCTACACCATTCTCTTATTATGTCTATG
Organism: Scilla litardierei; assembly: GCA_030789695.1. NCBI lineage: Eukaryota > Viridiplantae > Streptophyta > Magnoliopsida > Asparagales > Asparagaceae > Scilla > Scilla litardierei. Next base: position 90,258,725 of record CM061133.1, read on the forward strand.
CTGATTTGGAATACCCGGGGGTTGAACAATGCTGTGAGGCGGAGAGATCTCCGTGACAGGATTAAGAATATCGGTCCTTCTATTTTAGCTCTCTTGGAGACTAAGCTAAATGCAGATAGTGCCAGAATAAAGTCTTGCATCCCACAAAGTTGGACCTCTATGAATAATTTCCACTTGCATGGCGGGGGGCGCATTCTAATTGGCTATGATCCACTAGTGTGGACTTTGAGTGTCATCTCTATGTCTTTTCAACATATCACCGCTCTTTGTGTAAATGCGGGAGGATTCACATGTGCATTTTCTGCAATATATGGTAGCAATGTTGCAGCTGAGAGGAGATTCTTATGGGAACATCTGAAAGGTGATGCAGGTGATTTGAGAAATGTGGCTTGGATTGTTGGTGGGGATTTTAACTGTGTTCTATATGCAAAAGATAAGCTGGGTGGTCGCAGGGTGGAGACTAGTAAATTGGCAGAGTTCAATAACTGTTTAGCAGATTGTGGGCTCCAGAATCTCAAAAGCTCAGGTCAAAGACTAAGTTGGGGCAACAAGCGTCTGGGTCTGGGACGTATTGCTGCCCAATTGGACAGGGTCCTTTGTAATGATGTGTGGCTTAATAATCTCCCTAACTCCTGCTATGTCTATTTGGATCCGCATACCAGTGATCACTCTCCTATGAGTATCAATCTCCATACTAAGGTACATTCGGACCCTAAGCCGTTCAAATTTTACAACCACTGGATTAATCTCCCAGGCTTCTATGATTTGTTGGATTCCTGCTGGAAGCTGAACACCAGGGGAACTCGTATGTTCTGTCTGATTAGCAAATTGCGGTATGTTAAATATGGTTTGAAAATATGGTCTAAAGACCATCAGGATGCTAATGCTATTCTTCAATGCCGCAACCAGCTTGAGGCTGTCAGAAATCTTAATGCCATACACTCTACTGTTGAGCTTCAGGTCAAAGAACGTAAATTATCAAGTGAGCTGGCCCATCTTTTGGGGTTAGAGGAAGAGATGTACCGTCAAAGAAGTAGGCAGGATTGGCTTGACCTGGGTGACCGCAATACAAGATTCTTCTACAATGCAATGAAATCAAGACAGTGCCACAATAACCTATACCACCTGGTGGACAGTCAAGGGGTCCAGCGCAAAACTTATGAGGCCATTAAAGCTGAGGCTGTTATGTACTATGAATCCTTATATAATCAAAATCACTATTGGAATGTATTTCCTAAACTTGTGCCCAAGAAGAAAATTAAGCATGAGACGGCTATTTGGCTTGAAAGAGATGTCACACCTGATGAGATTAAGAAGGCGGTCTTTCAGATTGGGGCTTCGAAGGCTCCTGGGCCTGATGGGTATAATGGCTTCTTCTTCCAGCATAATTGGAATCTAATTGGTACTGAGGTTGTGGGTGCAGTACAGTCTTTCTTCCGCTCTAGCTCCCTTCTGCGGCAGGTAAATCATACATTCCTTACCCTGGCTCCTAAAGGTTCTAATGCTTCGTCTTTGGGAGACTACAGGCCTATTGCTTGCTGCAATGTCTTATATAAGATTATCAGTAAGGTCCTTTGCAACAGGCTTTACAGTTTCATCCAGGATCTTGTCTCCCCGAATCAAGCAGCTTTTCTTCAGGGGAGATTGATTTCTGATTGTGCCCTCCTTGCTCATGAGCAAATTAGGGATTTTAGCAACCCTATGGGATCCAGATCTTGTCTGAAACTTGATCTCAGAAAGGCCTTTGATAGTGTTAACAGGGAGTTCGTTTTATTCATCTTGCATCAGATGGGGTTTGGGCACAAGTTCATCGGCTGGATTCAGGAATGTATATCAACAGTTTCCTACTCTGTCATGGTCAACGGATCTCCTGTGGGATTCTTTAAAGGAAACAGGGGCCTTAGACAAGGTGATCCTCTCTCCCCATTCCTTTTTGTCATCATTATGGAATGTTTCACTCTATTGCTGGACAAGGCGATTATTAAAGGAGACATTCAGCCAATGAGAAGAGCTGGAGCTATATCACACCTGCTTTTTGCAGATGATTTACTTGTTTTCTGCAGGGCCACTCAGAAATCATTTAAGGGTCTAAAAAATTTACTTGAGGAGTTCCGTAATTTCACAGGCTTGGACATCAACTGGGACAAGAGTACTTCTATGTTCAGTAAAGGTGTCAGGAATCCGGGAGATCTGGCTGCATTGTTGGGAGCTAAACTTTCACATACTATTACTACTTATTTGGGTCTCCCTTTGTCTTCCAAGTACCCCAAGGCTCAGATGTACAATCGTCTTATCGACAAATGTAGAAAGCGTTTTAGTGGATGGACTTCCTCGTCTTTATCTCTTGCGGGTCGGATTGAACTGGTGAGAACTGTTATCTACGGCATGATAAACTTTTGGATCCAGGTTTACAGATTCCCCACTACTGTGCTCCGTACTTTAACTTCTATGTGCAGAAAATTTATCTGGGGCACATCTAAAGCATGGTCCTGGAGAGACTCTTGCAAACCTAAGGAGGAAGGAGGTGTTGGTTTGAGATTACTCACTGATTTGAACATCGCTGCGGGAATCAAGCTTACTTGGAGATTGCTTAATTCTAGAGGGCTATGGGCGGAATACATGCGTGACAAATACAAAGACTCTTCTAGATTCTATGGCGCTTTGGGAGCGGTAACCCATTCTGGCACGTGGAAGTTCCTGCTCCATTGCAGAGGTGTCTCACAGAGTATTATTAAGAGGAAGGTTGGGAATGGTATGAATACTTTATTTTGGCAGGATAATTGGCTCCCGTGTGGCCCCCTAAAATGCTTACACAATATTCCGGATGGGGCAAGTAATAAGTGTGTAGCTGACTATTGGAATGGGGTTTCTTGGATTGATGATCCTGATATCTCCAATCTCAGACCATTACTACAAAAACAGATTTTAACTGCGGGCATTGACTCATGGGAGTGGAAGCTGGGCTCGGCCTTCTCGTTCAAGGATGCTTGGGAACATGTGCGTCAGAAATCTTCTCCATTCCCATATTATAAACTCATTTGGTACAGTAAGTCTATCCCTAAATACTCTATTACACTGCTTCGAGCCTATAGTAACAAACTCCCCACTAAATCCCGCCTGGCAACCTGGATTGATCTCCCTTCTACTAATTGCTCTTTGTGCAATGATTCTATCACCGAAACTATTGAGCATCTATACTTTGATTGCACTTTCTCCAATTACATAATGAGAAGAGCCCTACTCAAGCTAAACTCCATTGGGCCGGCTGTATTATCTCTCAGCAATGTGGGCCGGGAATTTCTATCTGGTTACGGCAACAGAGGCTCTCTTGGGTTGCTTTGTAAAACTGTTCTTGCGACAGTGGTTTGGCATCTTTGGCGTGAACGCAATAGACGTGTGTTTGAAAATGTCACTAAAACCAAGATTGCGCTTTTTGAGGACATAGCTTGTGATGTCCATACAATTTTAAGGAACTTGGAAGACATTGATGATGAAGCTGCAACTGCTTATGCCAATTGGGATATTCAAGACAAAGGATGACTTGTTTTGTAGCACTAATTGTTGTGTATGTATTATGTTCCTTGTAATTTGGTGTGTGGTTCGAGACTTGTATGCGGGTCTATTTGTTTTAGGGTGACGACGCTTGTGTCCTATCCCCTAACCATTTAGACCGCATCCAAGTTTAGTCCACGTTGTACAGTCTTTTTAGTTCTTAATATATTACTTACTCTGCAAAAAAAAGTTAGAATTTACTTTTAATTCTTTAAGCTTGACATCGCGTACCCATTGGCACAGATTTATCACGCCCCATGTCACGTCCGCTCGGACACCAGAATCGTCAAGTCAGGCAAGTGTGCATTTTACAGATTTTTAAACTTTGTTACATTTAATTGTTAAACCAAGAAATCGCTAACATTGTTTTTATATCATGCTACCTAACACGCTGATAATAAACTGCATTGAACATATTGGATTGAATGGAACACCTTGATGGAACAGAATACCTTGAAATCGTGAATTCGTGCTTTTTGATTGGATATTCCCGTTGGTCATATGTGACTAGTCTGGCTGGTGTTCCAGTAGGGTCACATGATGACTAGTCTGGCTCTTGTTCCAGTATATGGCGGTTTAGCATTTTTGGACTCGTGTAATTGATTAGGCTGGTGCATGTTCCAGCGTACCACTTGGCTGGGGTAGTCCAATGTAGTAGAGGTCGGAATGCTAGATTGCACTCTATTGGTGAACTCGACCGACACCTGGCCGGGTCGATGAGTAGAGAGCCTCGGATAGCTCCCGTTGGCTTGGGTGTAATGCTAGTCGCTTCCCCATCAGACATTTGGCTTGTCACTAGACACACTTGATTGATTGGCACACTCTTATACTCTTGTTATTACTATTAAGAATTCCTGCCAGTTTCTCCTACGATTGACATGCTTATCACTTTACACTTTACACTTGTCGTGCTTACTGCTTTACACATTACACTTGCTATGCCACTGCTTTGCACACTCCACTTGCTATGTCACTGCTTTACGCACTTCACTTGTCATGTTTATTACTTTGCAGACTACACTTTCCATGCTCATTTACTTTGCACACTTAGGGGTGGCAATTTTCAGCCCAGCCCGATAGCCCGGCACTGGCCCGGCCCGATAAGACCGTGCCTGGGCCGATAATTTTGGCCCGAAAACCTTATCGGACTGGGCCGGCCCGGCACGACTCATTTTCGTGTCGAACCCGGGCCGAGTTATTCAGCCCATTGGGCGGCTCGGCCCGAAACAATTTAGAGAATAAACTGAATTAATAATGTTGCGCACTGAAAGAGGATAACCAATTCTCTAACTTAAATGACCCCCCATTGCAATCAATGCAATGCAGAGTTGCAGACTGTGCAGTGCCCACTCAGGCCACTCCCCACAATTAATTCAATATTAAATTAATAATGCATTTAATGATTGCTTAAGCCTTAAGGGTTCAGAGAGTTGGTAATTGGTTTGTTCAGTTGCGTCTGTTTCTCTTCGAAATTTCGAATCGATTTGTTTCTTTCTTTTCGTTACAATACATCGGACTCTCAGAGATACTTCAGGGAATTCGAATCGATGATAATCATGCTATCGATCCGTTCAAGTTCCATTAGAATTCTTTTCCAATTTCTATTTATAATCCCAAAAGGAACCCCCTTCTACAACAGCAGCCCGTCCCTACCGCCGACGCCTTTGAACTTTGGAAGTCTGGAGTTTAGACCGGCATTTTTCGTCGCCATCGCCTCCTCCGTTGCGCCGTTGGAGGGTTGATCCGAACGCCTTGTAAATTTTATTGTTTGATTGACAATTCTCGGTGACAAAGCTTGTTTTTTAAAAATATATTACTTAGCAAATTAAAGATAACCAACAGAGCTCCCAGTCCCTACCAAGACAGACGTTTCCTTTTGCTGGAATTGCACATGTGATCACATTAAGCGGGGCTCAGTGCAGTAAACACTTGCATGCACTCTCTTTCAATGAAAAGTGCAATAGTTTTTCGAATCGAGCTTAAAGAAATATCATTGACATCCTTTTCCAAAGCCTATACAACAAGGCAAATAAAATTTTTAAAAAATTAGGCAATGATAAATAAATATAAATAAAGGCAACTGGTGGATTGCTTTGCTTTAGCATTGCATGGCCGGCCCCTCCCAAATTCGAACGTGCATCCTTGCAAATACGACTCCATCAATTAAAAAAATTGTAAAATAATGTAGGATAAAATAACTCTTTCAACCCTATCGGAACGGGTCGGGCGGCCCGAATTTTTATCGGACCGTGCCCGGGCCGCACCGAAGTGGCCCGAAGTCTGATCGGGCCGGGCCGGCCCGGTCCTTTAAGAAATCCGGGCCGGGCCGGTACGGCCCGATAGACCGGGCCGACCCAAATTGCCACCCCTATGCACACTATTGCTATGCTTACTACACTGTGCACCACATCTGCCATGCCATACGTTTCTTATGCTGCCATGCTTTAATTATTGAAATCATGTTATGTCACTCACCTTGCCTTGTTAATGATTTTGAAAACCTTGTCAACTGTTACCTTCTTAATATTTTAAGTCTTGCCGAGCGACCCTCGCTGTTTCCTTGTTTTCTTGTGAAATATACGTCAAGTTCTAGATAGGTTTGCAGAGGAGTATGCTTAGAGACTGAGCAAGTGACCAGGAGTGTCTCGCAGCTGATATCCCCCGCTGAGGAGCAACGTGCTTTCGCAGCATCATTGTACTTAGTTTTCTTTTAATATTTGTATGGGCTTTATGACCCTCTCTCTTTCCATTCTTTCATTGTTATAACCATCTTTTGAGACATTGAGATTGTAAATCAATAAATTATCTGTGTTGTTTGAGTTGCATGCAAGAATATACAAGTTGTGATCACAGACGCTTATTGTGCTTAAACCGAGGAAGAAAAGAAAAAGTTTTTTCTTCTTGTTTTATGCACATGCAGACCCGCTCGCGTCTTCACTCCCAAGTATAATGGGAAGCGGGGCGTGACAAAAAGCTATAGCTAATTAGGTAGTATTTTCTCTTTCTAAATTCCATTTACTCCATCATTATTACCCAATTCAAAAAATTTCCTTTTATTCTTAGCATTATTACCAACCATTTCTAAACCTTCGTTTAATTTCCTTAGAATTAATCATACTAAATCAATACCAAATTAATTAGACCCTAACCGTAATACTCACCCATGCTGCCACCAACATCTCAAACTCCCTCCCTGTTCAAAACCCACCGCCTTCATAGTCCTCAGCCACCTTGTGGTAATAACACGTACCACCACCAACCACCGCCAGCAAGGCCTTCGTCAACCCCTTCCCCCTCGCCATCTCCCTGCCCTACTTCTCTCTTCCACCGGTAACCACACCCCAACTACAGCAAGCCTCACACACCACTATCACTTTCGCATCCCTAAATATCCCGCAATCCACGTCCCCACCTCTGACGAGCCTCCCTCTGGTAAACCAAAAACCGCACCACCCTCCTTTCACCACCTCAGCCCCCCCAGCGTCACCAGTAACGATCGAAAGCTCCTCCCGTCAACCTCCTCATCCACCAAACCACGACCCCGGGATCCGACCACCATCAGCTTCCTTCCCCCGACTAGAACCACCACCACTGATCACCCTGCCACCCTCAACCCACTTCACAACTGCACCGGCAGCAACATACCTCCCTCCACAGAACACCACCCCGCTGATCACTCCATATTTTACACCTTTTTTCTGCATGTTTGCATGCCGTTTTGATCGCCCATATCGCGTTTTTCACGATTATTCGACAATATTGCGATGCTTTTCACTATTTCTTGTTTTTGTCGTATTTCAGGAAATATGGAGCGATTCGGAGTGATTTTGAGATCAAGTGGATCGCAAACGCTAAGGAGTGTCACCCACGGCTCATTTGAGGGCCATTCAGCGATGGAAGATGGGTGGAAGAAGAAGGAACTTCGTGAGAGCGACGAGGAGGAAAAACGGAGAAGATTGGGCATTTACAGCATGCCACTCGCCCGAGTGGGGCATTCACTCGGCTGAACAAGAAACCCCACTCGGTCGACCAGAACAGATACGCACACAGCGCTAATTTCAACGTATACTCGACCGAACGAAGAAATCCCGCTCGGCCGAATGTGAAATCTCACTCGTCCGAGTGGTACAGGGAAATTGTCCAGAGAAAGGCCGAAGTTACTGGAATTTTCAGAGATCCTTTTGAGACCTACTCGACCGAGTAGAGAAGCCCACTCGACCGAGTGAAGAATCCCACTCGGCCGAGTGAAGCCGATGACACGAGCGCCCAGATTTTCAGATAGCCTTCTACTCTTTTGAAATCTGCTATCATTTCAGAGGATAAAGTATTTTTCTCATATTTTTTATGGATAATAGACTTCATGACGGTTCCACTCGGCCGAGTGAGACTTCATGGAGGTCAGATGAAATCTGGGGAATTTCTGCAAGTCGATGCTATAGTGCTGAAATTCGCATGTCAGTGTCACTCGACCGAGTGACATTTCCACTCGGCTGAGTGAGATTCCCACTCGGTCGAGTGACCAGTTTTTGCCAGTTTTTGACAGAGTGCTGTTTTCTGGAAATTCTGCAGGCATTCCCACTCGGCCGAGTGAGCTTTCCACTCGGCCGAGTCGCTGCTTGCCCAGAACTTAACTTACACGCGGACAAGATTTCGGGCGCGGGTTTCGGAGGGGGTTTAGGGGCTATTTGCTAGGGTTTTTTGGGGGCTATATAAGGGGTTTGTAGCCATCATTAGAGGAGGTTCCATGATGTTTTCTTAGACTCTATTTTAGAGGTTAGGCCATGCCCTAGGCCCCCTCTTGGATCAAAAAGTTTGTATTTGGATTGAAGATCTTCATCAAAGCTAAGTATTTTGTTCTTGTTATTTGAATCTTTGTTTTTCTATCTTTTTGTATGCAAGCAATGATTTTTATTGATTCTCATATCGTTATTGCTATGCTTGAGTAGATTTGTTGTTCTAGGGCTTGGGGATGAACCCTATGGATCTAATTTCAGATTTGTGATGAATGAATTTCGTAAATTACTAGAATTGCTAGGAGGTTAGGTTGTGACCGATTTATTACGGATAGCTAGGGATTTCCATCGATTGGGGTTTGCAAGAGATTGGATTCTAATCGATGGGAAGGCCTAGATATTCGATTTAGGTTTATAATCGAGATTCTCTTGACTTGGTTTGCAAGAGATTGGACCAAAGCTAGGATTTTTATTATAAATCTATACCCATATTCGTTTGCAAGAGATTGGACGAATACGAATTATCATAACCTAGATCGTAACTCGAGTTTGCACGAGAGTGGGCTCGAGGGGCGATTGAACGATGCTGTCGATCCTAATGCTAGTGGCTTAGGCTAGGGTTTGCAAGAGATTGGGCCCTATCCTAGGTTGCTATAGACCGGCAATAGCGTGAGAGCGTGAGCTTGGTTCTCTATTCAGTTACGACTAGTTCACCCCAACACAACCCTAGTAATATTGAGATTCACTATTTACAATGATGTATGACGATTCGTAGTGGGGATTCCCTAGCTGTAGACTCTTTTATTGTATTAAATTTGAATCGATACTTTATCCGACTTCTTTATCACCGATACCGACATCCACCACCATTTCCATTATATCATTCCATAACCATCTCCACCAATAAAACATTCGTAGTCAAACCAACCTAGGATAGATTGGAGCCAACACCACCTCCTCGTGTTCGATACCCGCTCGCCACTTGACCGTACGCTTGCGGTAAAACTACAATCGTTCTCCGGGTGTATATCCGGGGCCGATCAAGTTTTTGGCGCCGTTACCGGAGGTGTTTCCCGTTGGGTGCCAATTTGTCATAATTTGGTTGATTAGACTAAAAACAATTAATTAAAGAATTTTTCACCCCGCCACCATTATTATCATTTCTATATTCTTTTGTGCCACTGATATTTTTCTCCAGGTATTTATCTTTGTTGACCAGGTGCTATGGATTATACTACGTGGACCACAGATTTTGATCAGAGTGCTCAGATGGGAGAATACTTTTTTGAGGAAACGCACTGGCCCGAGCTTGATGAGAAACAAAGGATTTTTTTTGATGAGATGCATGCACACCAGATTGAAATACAAGCCAGGCTTGATAAGAGCAACCTTCAATTGGAATGGACGAAGTTGGTACTTGAAATGAATCCGCTCATGCTTAAGGTTGCAGAGATTTCCAAAGATATCAGTTCTGCTTCTTCATTTTATTGGCAAGAAGCACCACCGGTCATATTACCAGAGCCAGAATGTGCAGTCGTCGATCCCACATCCTATGATAGAGCTATTGCATATAAAGAATGGATAGACGAAGAGGCCATAAAGGAAGCAGAAATTGAGTCATATGCGCAGCCAGAGGAGGACGCATTTCGAAGATTATTGGAGGGCCTCTTCGAGTCAGTGAGGTTCACCGGTTCAGAGAGCATTACAGCAGGTGATGCATTTGAGCGACGATTTACAGATTTCGTTATGAACCATGTTTCAGCTGCAGGAACAATTAAGGAGGACATCCATGTCAGTCTTGAGGGGGATAGACTATATTTTCGGATTACTTGCGGGCATTCCCTTCCACATGATACATCCCCACAAGTTGACAGACATGAGCAGCCAGCATCACCATTCCAGAGGGAGCCTACATTGATAGTTGATGAGAAGGCAAAGGAGCACACTGTCGAGCCAGAGCATGCTTTTGAGGAGGCCTTACACACAGAGCTAGAGCTTATCACAGAGGAGATCGTACATCGGGACGAGGACACAGCCATTCATGAGGATCCCGAGCACTACCCTCCTCCATTAGAGCTCCTGCAGCCACCTCATCCTTCCACTGACGTCGAGGACTATCCCACAGAGCCTACCGCTCCCACTCAGGGAGATATTTTTACCCATTCCATTTCTGAATCATGTAGTCCATTCGATATTTATTTTGATTCAGATATTTTTGACATGTCATACCTTTTACAGCACACATACGATTATGGACCGGGGGTATGCTTGGACGTGTCACAGTTTGATGAGTCTATCGAGGAAGTCCACACATATGATCTAGATTTACATGAGCAGCTTAGAGAGACATCATGGAGACAGCTATCACAGCACGGGAGGATATTGGATTATTTCCAGGGAAGTATCGTCTACCATTATTTATTTCATATGTTTCTATAGACGATCCTCTTTGGAATACTTTTATTACGAGGGTGGATTTTTTGCAGCGAACTGATGCATCCTATTCTCTACAGGGTACAGGTGGAGTCCTTGTGGGAATGCTGGAGGATGCATTGCTGGAGTTCGTTGGTGTTCGTGGGCATACGCGCCTGGCAGAGCCACGGAAGGCACAGTTGGAGCAGTTGCCTGCTCCGGCAAAGATACTGGATCCGACTTTTGCTATAGGTGATATCAATCCAGTAGTGTAGAAATTTTTATGCTTTCAATAAACCCGAATTCTCTCGACAGCGAGAGGACCGTATAGATTTGCTTGAATAAATATCACCTCATATGACGGCAACAAAAATTTTTACACCCCAAACCCATTATATATATTAATCGCCCTCTTTATATTTTAATGTGTCACATCCTTTTTGCTCACCACCCATCGAGCATTTCTTTCAAGTGAATACTCACATTCTTATTCGTTTGACTCAATCTCGCCTAGCAAAGCCATGACATTTTTGATCGAGTCATTTGAATAGGATTGTTTAGCATAAGCTTGGGGGAAAGCGCTCTCATGCATCATTGCATGTGAATGTAGTTGCATTAGGATTTCATGTCATTTATTTCATCATTTTTCATTCACCTCCCTCATATTTATCGTTGTTCCTCATATTTTTCCTTTTATGATCACATTGAGGACAATGTGAAGTTTAAGCTTGGGGGAGTGCATTTCCATGCCATCTAGTTGCACTTTTACTTTATTTTTAGGGTTTTTTAGAATTTTTCAAAAATTTGGCATCATCTTTTTGATTTTTCCATCTTATTTTCCTTTTATGTGTGTTCATGCATCATATTGTGTGCTTGATTTTCTTTTCTTTCCTCTCTTTTATTTTCTCTTTCTTTATTTTCTTTTCCTCCTTTTGCTAGATGTGTTCCTTATGATGATATCTCTTATTGCTTTAGCAACCATCACGATGCTTATTATTACATGCCATGCTACTTAGAGTATTCCATAGTCTTGCTATTCACTTGTGCTTGCTTATATATTCTTTTGATGATTCCTCTATATGAATGCATGATATTAATTGAAGCTGAATGTATGGTTTAGTGTTTAGTATGCTTTTGTTGGAAATGCACCAAGATTCACGTATCATTAGTATATCTGAAGCATCAGTTTTATTGTCTTATTCACCTTCTGTTGCATGACTGATATGGTTGTAAACTTTACTGCTTGACTTCACTATTTATTGAAATGATTGAGAATATCCATGCTTACATATGAGTTTTAGTTGAAGTATTATTTTATTGAACCGTTCGTGCACATCTTAGAGTGAACCGAGTGCTACATTATTTCTTTCTCCACATATATCTTTTTATTCTCTACATGTCACTTGAGTTCACCTCCTAAAGCTACTTATATCGCATCTATTTCCAAAAATCCCTACAAAAGAAAAAGGTTGCTCCAAAAAGTCCAAAAAGCCAAAAAGGAGCCAAAAATCAAAAATACAAATCAAATTGCTCCTACAAAAATCCAAGAAGAAAAACGAGAAACAAAGTCCAAAATAAAAAAAAGATATTTCTCTATCTCATTATTGGAGCCACAAAATACTTGGGAAAACCAAGGCAAAAATCCCATTTTCACTATCATATTCCTTTAGATGTGATGACTCAAGCTAAGCTTGGGGGGTGAATTCATTTGACCATATGAGTGAGTATGACATTAGAGTGGAGACGTGCATGAATGGGAATATTCGATAATGCTTAGACTTTGCAAAATATATTAGATATGGAAATTTTTCATGATTTGAATTGAATATGTGAATGCCATGACTCTTATTCTACTCTCTATTGCATGCTTGGTGTGTATCTTATATGCTTCATTTATAACTTTTGATTGAAAAGTGCATCACCAAAATTTGTATATTAAATTCTATGAAATGCGTGATGTGTATATGAATTGATTGTATGAATTTAGAGAGTCCCTCTTATTGTTCTCAAAAGCTTGCAAGTACCATGTCTAAGTAAGATTTGAAATCCTTATAGCATGTGATTCATATTTTCCAAGTTATCGTGATGTATAGCTTATGGCTTGAGATCTGAGAGAATAATCTAGCAACCCCTTCCACCTCGTGTTCTTTCTTTTTCTTTCATTTCATTTCCTTTGTTTTCATCTCACGAGTTCGTCTCTTTACTTATCTTCCTCGAGGACGAGTAAGAGGTAAGCTTGGGGGATTTTGATCAGTCCATATTTTACACCTTTTTTCTGCATGTTTGCATGCCGTTTTGATAGCCCATATCGCGTTTTTCACGATTATTCGACAATATTGCGATGCTTTTCACTATTTCTTGTTTTTGTCGTATTTCAGGAAATATGGAGCGATTCGGAGCGATTTTGAGATCAAGTGGATCGCAAGCGCTAAGGAGTGTTACCCACGGCTCATTTGAGGGCCATTCAGCGATGGAAGATGGGTGGAAGAAGAAGGAACTTCGTGAGAGCGACGAGGAGGAAAAACGGAGAAGATTGGGCATTTACAGCATGCCACTCGGCCGAGTGGAGCACTCACTCGGCCGAACAAGAAACCCCACTCGGCCGACCAGAACGGATACGCACACAGCGCTAATTTCAACGTATACTCGGCCGAACGAAGAAATCCCGCTCGGCCGAATGTGAAATCTCACTCGTCCGAGTGGTACAGGGAAATTGTCCAGTGAAAGGCCGAAGTTACTGGAATTTTCAGAGATCCTTTCGAGACCTACTCGGCCGAGTAGAGAAGCTCACACGACCGAGTGAAGAATCCCACTCGGCCGAGTGAAGCCGATGACACGAGCGCCCAGATTTTCAGACAGCCTTCTACTCTTTTGAAATATGCTATCATTCCAGAGGTCAAAGTATTTTTCTCATATTTTTTATGGATAATAGACTTCATGACGGTTCCAACGCCACCAAGAACGCGTCAATCGGAGGTCATATGAAATCTGGGGAATTTCTGCAAGTCGATGCTACAGTGCTGAAATTCGCATGTCAGTGTCACGCGGCCGAGTGACATTTCCACTAGGCCGAGTGAGATTCCCACTCGGCCGAGTGACCAATTTTTGCCAGTTTTTGACAGAGTGCTGTTTTCTGGAAATTCTGCAGGAATTCCCACTCGGCCGAGTGAGCTTTCCACTCGGCCGAGTCGGTGCCTGCCCAGAACTTAACTTACACGCGGACATGATTTCGGGCGCGGGTTTCGGAGGGTTTTTAGGGGCTAATTGCTAGGGTTTTTTGGGGGATATAGAAGGGGTTTGTAGCCATCATTAGAGGAGGTTTCATGATGTTTTCTTAGACTCTATTTTAGAGGTTAGGCCATGCCCTAGGCCCCCTCTTGGATCAAAAAACTTGTATTTGGATTGAAGATCTTCATCAAAGCTAAGTATTTTGTTCTTGTTATTTGAATCTTTGTTTTTCTATCTTTTTGTATGCAAGCAATGATTTTTATTTATTCTCATATTGTTATTGCTATGCTTGAGTAGATTTGTTGTTCTAGGGCTTGGGGATGAACCCTATGGATCTAATTTCAGATTTGTGATGAATGAATTTCGTAAATTACTAGAATTGCTAGGAGGTTAGGTTATGACCGATTTATTACGGATAGCTAGGGATTTCCATCGATTGGGGTTTGCAAGAGATTGGATTCTAATCGATGGGAAGGCCTAGATATTCGATTTAGGTTTATAATCGAGATTCTCTTGACTTGGTTTGCAAGAGATTGGACCAAAGCTAGGATTTTTATTATAAATCTATACCCATATTCGTTTGCAAGAGATTGGACGAATACAAATTATCATAACCTAGATCGTAACTCGAGTTTGCACGAGAGGGGCTCGAGGGGCGATTGAACGATGCTGTCGATCCTAATGCTAGTGGCTTAGGCTAGGGTTTGCAAGAGATTGGGCCCTATCCTAGGTTGCTATAGACCGGCAATAGCGTGAGAGCGTGAGCTTGGTTCTCTATTCAGTAACGACTAGTTCACCCCAACACAACCCTAGTAATATTGAGATTCACTATTTACAATGATGTATGACGATCCGTAGTGGGGATTCCCTAGCTGTAGACTCTTTTATTGTATTAAATTTTAATCGATACTTTATCCGACTTCTTTATCATCGATACCGACATCCACCACCATTTCCATTATATCATTCCATAACCATCTCCACCAATAAAACATTCGTAGTCAAACCAACCTAGGATAGATTGGAGCCAACACCACCTCCTTGTGTTCGATACCCGCTCGCCACTTGACCGTACGCTTGCGGTAAAACTAGGGTTTGGGGATACCCGCTCGCCAATTGGTCACTCGGCCGAGTGGGAAATTCTAGGGCTTGGGGATGAACCCTATGGATCTAATTTCAGATTTGTGATGAATGAATTTCGTAAATTACTAGAATTGCTAGGAGGTTAGGTTGTGACCGATTTATTACGGATAGCTAGGGATTTCCATCGATTGGGGTTTGCAAGAGATTGGATTCTAATCGATGGGAAGGCCTAGATATTCGATTTAGGTTTATAATCGAGATTCTCTAGACTTGGTTTGCAAGAGATTGGACCAAAGCTAGGATTTTTATTATAAATCTATACCCATATTCGTTTGCAAGAGATTGGACGAATACGAATTATCATAACCTAGATCGTAACTCGAGTTTGCACGAGAGTGGGCTCGAGGGGCGATTGAACGATGCTGTCGATCCTAATGCTAGTGGCTTAGGCTAGGGTTTGCAAGAGATTGGGCCCTATCCTAGGTTGCTATAGACCGGCAATAGCGAGAGAGCGTGAGCTTGGTTCTCTATTCAGTTACGACTAGTTCACCCCAACACAACCCTAGTAATATTGAGATTCACTATTTACAATGATGTATGACGATCCATAGTGGGGATTCCCTAGCTCTAGACTCTTTTATTGTACTAAATTTGAATCGATACTTTATCCGACTTCTTTATCACCGATACCGACATCCACCACCATTTCCATTATATCATTCCATAACCATCTCCACCAATAAAACATTCGTAGTCAAACCAACCTAGGATAGATTGGAGCCAACACCACCTCCTCGTGTTCGATACCCGCTCGCCACTTGACCGTGCCCTTGCGATAAAACAACAATCGTTCTCCGGGTGTATATCCAGGGCCGATCACCCGCCGACAGCCATCATCCTCACCCCCGATCTCTCCTCCTTCCTCCCGACGGCCCCACAGCCCAGATCTGCCTCACCTCGCATCGTTGCACCCCTCCACATCTCTGGCGACAACCCCACTCAACAACACCAACCCCGTCGATGCCGACGTCCAAACAACCCTCACAGCCTCTCCTCCCGACATCCATCCCAACATCCCTCCGACACCACCTCCCTTTTGCCTGTCACCATTGTTACCTCCCCCGCCTCCGACATCCAAGCACCCACCACCTTCATCATCTGATGCCGTGCCTCACCCAAGCTCCGACCATCCTCCTTTTCTGATGTGCACTACGTCGCCACTGCATACCTCCGCTAGCACCTTGCAACATCGAGTTTTATTATTTATGTGAACAGTGTAGTGTACAGTACTCTATATAATACATATATATTGTAAGTTATATCACAATAATAGTACATTTTATAATTATATATATATATATATATATGAACATTAGTATAATAGGTTGTGTTGTATTATATTATATATTATAACTTATTGTAATAATATAAGTTACATTATAACTTCAAGTTATTATGTTTCGTTAGTTTATATAACCTATTAGTATGTAATCAGTATCTATATCACATACATTAAACAATGTATTATGTAAGAAGTTAGATTGAATGTTATTTTTGAGAATGATTAGCTTGATAACATGAATCTAATGACGCAGAAAACGTCCGCGCCTTCCATACAAACTCATCGACACCAAAATCATCGTAATCAGGCAAGTGTGTAATTTAATGCACGTGTTTAAATGTCATTCTGTTAGACGTTTTTACACTTAGCTAGTCCTATATGATTTAACCGTGACATCTTGTACACGAAAATGCCATGTGACATAATTACACTAAAACCCCATGTATGCACTTTCGTGAATTGCTGGACTAAGAATCCGTGTGCGTGTGTGTGGACATCTTTAAGTAAAGTGATAATACTTTGTTACGACATGAAATGCATAATCTGCTGAAAGTATATGAAATACTTGAATAACTTGATAATCATAGGACGTGATAGTTGGTTTGGCTAAATAATAGACATGCAACCAAGATTTGGCTATTCCCGTGGGCCGGTTGGCTAGTCTGGCTCGTGTCCAGTATTACAACTCATGATGGCCGTTTGGCTGATTCTGGCTCATGGTCCAAAAAGTACACGTGGGTGGGGTTAGGTTCGAGGGCACTAGCCGGCAGTAAAAGGGTCACCTTGTGGGGGCACTTGAAGGTGGATTTACTTACTAGCCGTCTAAAGACGAGAACCTTAGTTACAAAATTGAACACACTATTAAATAGCTTGAAAATGTTATATCGAACATTTTTAACATATAGAACTGCTACTGCTTCCATATGAAATAGAATTGCATTTTTCATAGAACTGCCATGTTTTAACTTTTTAATAGAACTGCCATGTTTTCACTTTTAATAGAACTGCGATGTTTTAACTTATAACTGAACTGCCATGCTAGTGTAATCTCTGGAATTTTAATTTCCATCATTATAAATGCTTAAACTGCCATGTAAAATATTTGAAAACTTGCCAAGGGTCTTAGTCATAACTTTTGCTTGCCAAAGACCCTTGCTGACATACATTTCTATGTTGTTATGTAATGTATGTCAGGTCACTAGACATGTTGCATTGAGGACGAGTAGATTGAGGAGACTGACCCGCTAATCCAGGAGTTCTCCCCGCTGCGGACTAGTTGCTGAGATTCACTTGCTGCTACTTAAGATTCCTTTTATGTAATTTTTGTAGGGTGTGTACCCAATTGTTGAACTCTGTTGATGTTGGCCATGCTTGAGGCCTAAATATTTTGTGTACTTCCTTTAGGGATGTTGGCTTAAATTAAACGTTATTTCTATTGCTATTGAATGCATGAAAGTTCCTACGATTGGTTTTTATCCACAAATGCTTATTGGGTTTGAGCTTCACGGCTCCAACCTATGCGGACCGGCTCGTGTCCTCGCTCCCAAGTATAATAGGAAGCGGGGCGTGACAATGATCAATAAATTATGTTAGTTGCTAATCAATCTTATGTTTTAGTCTCAGTTCATCTTAATGATCATCTGATATAAGACAAATCATAATGCTTGGAGGATGATGCAATGGTTATATTAAAGACCTCCAAGAGTGAAGGAGTGCTCAAACTTGGATGAAGCCAAGAAGATCATCTAATGAAGCCAAATCTTGGAGCATGAAGATGGATGGACATCTAGAGGAGCAATACCAATGCTTGGAGCTTGATGAAGGGAAGCTCGTCAAAAGGTGCCAAAGCTTGGAAGATGATGGGGAGAATTAAGGTATCATGAGCTTGAATACTTAGAATCTAGGAGATGAAATATGTAATCCATGTAATTTCAATTACTTACATTTCTCTCTTTTTGAGTCTAGGATTATTATAATGCCTTGATAGATGGTCATACTCTCATGCATATGCATTTAACCATCTTAGTGAGCCTTAGGATTATCATAGATATCATCCCATTAGGTTCAACATGCCTTAAACTCTTACTGGAGTTTTTGGCTCTCCCACTGATGACATCCAGGTGCCCGGTTAGCCTTTTACAGCTGAGTAGTATGGACAGCTCAAGCAACATTTTTATTGACTCTTACTTGAACTTTTGGAACAGTCGACTAAAGTTCAATTTACAGTCGCCTGTCTTCCAACAGGCGCTTGTGAATTGTTCTACAGTCGTCTGTACGTAACTTGCATTTTCTGGGATTCATACCACTTTGCAAGTCAGTCAGCTGACGTAGTATATACAGTCGCCTGTAAAATCGTCATCTATCGTCTGAAGACGATAGTGCGAAAGTTGCATTTTCTAGCTCCGTTTCCATCCCATGCGACAGTCGCCTGCTGAAGGATATTCGGGAACCTTCCCATGATAAAGGTGCGTGTGTAGTCATCTACAGTCGCATGTCCTGGCTCAGATTATAGCCGTTGGGATTTTTATAGCCGTTGATCAGTCGATTGTCAGTTGTTCATCAGTAGACTGTCTGTGCCGTAAACTGTTAAAATCTAGCCATTGCAGATTTCTTCCCTTTAGGTTTTTGGCTGGTTTTATAAGCTTTTCTTGGCTTCCTATATATAGGAGATGGCTTAGTTCATTTAGAACTCTTGGTTAATATTGAATATCTTTGAGAATCAATAGCCACTCCTAATCTCTCACATTTCCCTCTCATGGGCATATTCCTCTTCATGCATTGAAGCTAGCTCAAAGGGAAATTCTCCAAGGGATCTAATTCTCATTCCTTTCTTGGAGATCATCTTTTTTATCTTCATTTCATACACTCAAGTGAGAAGTGTTAGGATTCATTCCTAGAAGAGAGAAAGATCATCAAGTGCAATCAAAGGCTCATCTCAAGCACTTGAATTTCACATGCATGCCTTCTTCATCACATTGGTAAGACCATCTCAAGGCATAGGTAAGTGTTGTTTCGTTTCATTTTTTGTACGAAACCCTAATTCTCTTTGTGGAAATTAGATACTCTCATTGTGGGTGTTGGTTACTCTTTTTGTGGAAGTTACTCTCTTTGTGGAAGTTTGGTGTCCTTGTGTTTGCAATTGTTGATGTTGAGCACTCTGTTTATTTTCCGCTGCTTAATGTGATGTAATTTTAGTAACTTTTAATTAAGCACTTTACTTGCCATTACACTATTCACCCCGCTCTAGTTTGTGTGTAGCCCCGCAGTGTCATTTACACCTCATGTAGCACTAGCATATTGCTTAGGATGACGTCAGATGTCAAAAAACAACAAAGAATTGATTAACACAAAATTAACGCTGTTACATGAAATTAGAATAGCTTTATATATCTGAGGTATAGTAAATCGCATACCAGGTCGATCTGACAAATATGTAAGATCGTGTTCCATGAATTCAAAGACCATATAGATGCCCCCTTTGTATTTGCTGCCATATGAACATTCCTTAAGAAAGGTTGAAACATTAGTTTTTTACACCATGACAGAACCATTAGCAAGGAAATCAACTCGGACCAATTACCTTTTTAGACGTATAGTGATAGATTTTATAGAAGGAAAATGATATAACATTAACAAATCGGACAACAAAAATAGAAATGAATAATAAAGCACACCTGGCCTTCCCTGCTCATTTTTCTTAGGACCTGGAAATATGTAAAGGGGTTTTGGAAACAAAACCATACAAATTAAGTATAAATATTTCTTTGATAAAATTGATTTACCACCAAACGTTTGGCCAAGTGGTATGTCCCCATTCCCCTAGTCTTAGGTCACGGGATCAAATCCTGCTTGTGGCTTTTCGATTAATCGAAAAATTGATTTGAAAAGTCCCAATGGAAAACGACAAAGCTTTACTGACAAGAAAAGTAAAATTTCCAGGAGTACAACATGGAGAAGTTACAATCTCCTTCAGCTGAATAACATTGGCATGGTGAAGCATCTACAAAATTTTTATTTCATGTATTGCCGTAATAGGAAGCTGCATAAACATAAGACACTTCAGCAACCAACAATATGCACTCAGAAGACACTGATAAAATGATTTTTGAAACATTTACAATATGTAGAAGTTTAGAATGCAACTATTGTGCGGTGACATTTAAGGCATTTAGAGTATATAGAAGTTTAGAATGCGTCGAGGTTAGAATCATCAAGAATCACAATTGATGAGGAGATAAACTCCTATCTAATCTAGTATACATGTAGTATACATATGTTGGAACATAGTGACATATATAACTTCCCCCAAAATGGTGTAGAAATTGAATTGAACAAAAAAATACACATGTATGCAAATGCAATAAACATGCATGGTAAACTAATGATATATCATATGAAACAGAAGTGGAAAAATATATGAATCAATAAATAACAATAATTGATTATTTGAGAATGAAAATAAGATAGACGTGGAATATTTTTCCCAGGCGATTCGGCTTCGGTGAATTTTGCATGCTGAAATTTTTGTTGGTGCAAGCTATGGTCATCCAGAGCTGCAATTCAGTATAAATAGTATAAATTGTAATGCTAAATGCACGAGTACTATCCCCCTACCATGAATTTCATTGTTCATAAACAGCAGCAAGAAATCTAATATATAGCCATCTTCCCTCTATGAGATTTCTAAGAATTGTCATTATTGAACAAATGCTTGCTTCACGCTAAAGGTTTTCAATGCCAACTA
This sequence comes from Scilla litardierei, assembly GCA_030789695.1. Lineage (NCBI taxonomy): Eukaryota > Viridiplantae > Streptophyta > Magnoliopsida > Asparagales > Asparagaceae > Scilla > Scilla litardierei. The sequence goes on from CM061133.1 coordinate 90,279,819, forward strand.
GCCATGCTATAGTAACTTAAAAACCAAGGCACATCTATATATAAATTAACTCAGGTTGATGTGTAGACTAAAGGGTAGGCAAATAAAGACAGTAAAGTTGCAGGGTTCTTTCAAGGTGCTGGAGTTCAAGAAAAAATTGGACGTTATTCTATATTACCATATAAATTCCTTCATGAATCTCATCTTCCTCAATTTAATCGCAAGATGAAAGATACCACACCTATTTCATTATCCTCTACAATCTGTAGTCTTCACCCTAATCATACTACAATTGCAAAGGCCAAATAAATTCTACCAGTTGTTTTGGGAGTTGTCAAGTTAATAGGAGAGGATCCCTAGTAAGAAGAGTCACCGATTACTTCTAATTTAAAGAACCATAGTCAAGAAGAAGAGTAAAAAATAAAGGTAGGAAACGGTCATCTTACCAGTGTGATATTCCTGCACAAAATGGGGTTGCATTCAATCTTCAGTGACATCAATGACGACAACATTAAAGAACACATATTGCTGCAAAAAATAATATGCTTCATAAGGTCGTAACTTTATCATCAAAGATCACAAATTTACCAAAGATATTAACTTTATCAAATGGTAAAAACAAATTTTCACTGATTACCGACCTTTAGTTTCGAGATCTATACTAAAGGACATGATTCTGAACCACATAACGACAGCAATCTTCCTTGACTTCAGCTAGTTAATCATGAGAGTAAGTAGTACAATTGTAGTCATTGAAGTACCACAAAATAGAATATCAGAGCAAATATAAGTTATAATCAAATAACGTTGATTAATGTCAAAATAAAAAATACGATAAATATAAATTAAAACTAAAACTACATATCATATCTCGGATGATGTTTTTATTTTGTAAAAGGATTTATTTCATAAATCTCATAATAATAACCACAATCAATTGTATTGGTCTGAAGGGGGGCACAATACAATTCAAAAATGAAACATTAAATGAATGGTGCGGCATCCTTGTTTGATCTAGATTTGAGCAACATAATAAATTAGAAGTGACCGTTATACGTACATACATATATACGGATCTATGTGGTTTTGTTTGATCTAGATTTCGGGACATTGGTTCCCTTACAAGCACAGTAAATGCACAAAGCTCTAACAAAATAAAATAAATTTAGTCAACTCATTATATTCAACATATATCATATTTATGTATTGATATAAAACATATTTAACTTACTTGTCGAATGTATCCTTCATATTTCGATTATATTTCGATTTAGATGCAAGGATGTCAAATAATATATTGTCTCTGATGTAGCATTGATGACTAACAACACCCAATGACCACAGCAAAAGTAGTTAGCAAATTCTAAGTAACTACATTCTTAGGAATTCATTAAAGTAAATAATATTTATTAATAAGTTATTTACCATGTATTATATGGTGCCAAGAATAACTTCCCTGGCTCATTATATTCAAGAAGCGCATCGGCTATATACTTCGTTGGCACTTCCACTAAAGAAGATGTATCATATGGGCATAAGAATGAGATACTCCTTGTGTTTGTCTGTTGAGAACCAACTCATAGTACAAGTACCTTAAATAACGATTAAAAATAAGTTATCAATAATATCAATGTTTAATTGAAAATAAATTCTAAAAATTGTTTACTTAAAGTACCGGACATATACACAGATTATCGGACAATCCAACCATTCGTGTTGAAGAAGTTCATTGGCAATTTGTTAACTAATTAACTCTATATATGATATACCAAAAATTTCTCTCTTCATATCTATGTGTACCATCGCACCACCTTGAAGCTTTTGTGTAGCATATATCTGAAAAAAATTGCAATTATTAGAGAGATTATTAGCAACAACTGCAGGAGAGGGCTTCTGATGTTTTGACTCTACTTTTTCTTGTTTCTTTTTAGTAGTTGTACCAACTGCAGGTGAGGGATCCTGATGTTTTAACTTTACTTTTTCTTGTTTCTTTTTTGGAGTACCTAACTCCTTTGTTTTAACCGAATCTTTTCCATTAGATTTTGTGGGCACCTGGATGGGAAAGAATTTAAATGAATCATTTAGTTAGAAAATAATGAAACAACAATTTAAGAATCTAATGTATACTATAAGAAGTCTTACCGTAGAGGCCAAATCAATAAGGCTAATTGGCCATGCAACAAAAGTACCATTCACATCACCTACTACCATGACTCATGCATCCTCTATAGGTACTGATAGTGGTGCATCTGACTCTATCACATGTTCAATTATAACTTTCACATGATTCATGGGTAATGATATATTGTGTAGTTTTCTATCATCAAGAATATTGAAGAACTTTCCCTTCCCAACTATGTGATGTGTTGGGGATGATAAATAGAAACTGCGTGATGAGATGTCCTTAAACAAAAATTCACTACAAAAGACAGGGTGATTTATAGCGGTTATGTTATTAGCGGTTCAGAAAACCGCCAAAAATGTTTATCTTTAGTGCGGTTTCGACCCGCTAGTGCGAAAGGAACATGTTGTAGCGGTTCGAAACCGCTACAGTATTTAAAAATAATTAAACAACCGGCGGGAAGAACCCATGAAAAAGGAGGGAAAAGAGATTTTCGTCGTAGCGGGTCGCAACCGCTAGTACAACCGTTTGTAGTGGTTGCGAACCGCTACAGAAATTAACATGTTGACAAAATAAATAAATTACTTCTAAAACACCATGTTTTAATAAATTATAGCATCCACGCTTTTCGTTGTAGCGGTTTAGAACCGCGAATAATAACTTTATAGCGGTTCGAAACCGCTAGAAATAAGCTAGGTGCTAGCAGTTACGACCCGCTAGAACGACTCTGCATATACGCCTACCTGAGGCGAAATTTTATTCATCGATTTCGTCGATTTCTCTTCGGGTTTCTTTGATTGCTTCCCATTATTCGTTGATTTCGTTGATTTCATCGATTTCTTCGTTCGATCGCCTTTGAGTTTCTTCATTTGTTCCCAGATTTCTTCGATTTCTTCGAGCCAATATCAAATCCGAGCAACATAGTCTGCAAATCCCCTAAGGCTCTTCTGAGTTTTCTTTGATTTCTTTGGGCCGATCTCAAATCCGAGTGAGTTTCTTATATTTCTTCGAGGTTTCTTTGCTAGAATTGGTCCATCTCTGTAAGATTCATACTACTCTCTTGCAAAGATCTCTCTTTTTTTCTAATTTACTTGAAAATTTACCTTCATTTATTACTGTTTGGAAACTAAAAGGGATTTCGCCGGCGATGAATAAAGTAGAGCACTACTCAGTTCAGAACGTTGCCGGTGATGGCCATTGCATGTTTCGGGCTCTGGTAACTCCCAATTATGGATAATTTCCACCCGACTCATTTATGTTTAGTATTAAAGCTAGTGTCCTTTTGCATGTTTTCCTAATCTTCCCCATTGATTGTTACATGTAGGTGAATGGAATGGTGTAGAACAAGGGATTGACACTCTGCCAAAGGGAGGAGAGAGATGATGCAGGTAGTCGTGATGATCTACGTCTCGTTCTCTTCGTAATATGTAGATTGATGCAATCTCATAAATAATACATTTGCATGAGATAATTTGAGGTATCCAATGCAAAGAGTCCCTGATCATTTTTTAGTCGAGTATGTGGACACAAATTTTAGATATTAGGATTCCAACACTATGTATGTCTTTATGTTGCGGGCCAAATAATTATAAGATGAATTGACTAGCTATATGTTCTTCGGTTTGTGATGAAAGTTGGATGATACATTCATTTCATCGAAGAGGAACATCCACATGATATTAGTTTACAGTATTTCAAAACAAAAGAATGGACTAGTTTCCATGTTTCTCCTATTGAATGTGAACTTTTCACTAGGTTTTTCTTCATTTGTTGGTTGTTTTCTTTCTAAAGGAAAGGAATGGGATGATGTGTTTATTAATTTCAAGGCTTTTCTTAGTATAAATGAGCTATACTGGTGCTAGATGGCTGCATTGTTATCTGTTTACTTTATGAAACTTTGAATTATTACTGCTCTATTTTCCCCTTTCTAAATGAATATTGAAAGTAAGGATCAGTTTGGCTCTTGGAAAAGGGTTTCCAAAAATTTTCAGTAACTATAGAAATTCCTTTTCACCAAGAAATGTATTTTGCATTTTGTTTCTGAATTTTTAAAGGAATACCAAAGTATTTCCTGGAAAATATTGATTTTTTTGCAAGAAAAGAAGAGAGTTAATTTTCTCAAAGGTTAATCACTTGTTCATGCTAGCTTGACTGACTTTATTCCCCTCAAATTACTTTCGGTTGGTAAATTAGCTAGTATTGCTAGATTCATTCCCATCCCAATATTATGTTTGCACCATTTTTTCTCTTGAAATTAAGTATATTACTGCTAAAACTTCCATGTAAATTCACAACAAGAGATGCTATGGCACATCGATCTCTTCTTCTCATTGCCTACTTCACATGTCGGCTTTTATTCAGTTCTTCATGGACTGGATCCTCCACCCACTCCAAATGCTCATAGGTTTAGTTAGAAACACCCAATTCTCAATATATTTCTTACGAGGATGTGCGGATTCTCCTATTGTATTTTATGCCATTTGAATTTGATCCCCTCTTTTTTGGATTAATTCCTATGATTTTAAGTTTCTATGTGCATATAAAATCATTAATATGATACATGAAGTAAGCATATTTATATTCTTTAAGCAATCACTATTTTTTGACCTATATAATTTTTTTTCTTATTCTTATTAATGGTTATGTCACCTGTTTAGTTTCTACTGCACGAATTATTTTGCTTATTGTTTTTGCTTGCTTTTTTGATATTATGTTCCTGTATCAAAATGGTTTTATTATGTGCAAATGCTTATGTGTTCATAATACTTTCCCATTTGCAGGGTATGCTATATGCATATCATCTATAGGAAAGGATGTACTCAAATTGTACAATGTACATGTATGCACATTAAAAGAATTGTTTTATCACATCTGTTTTGGGGAAAATTTTCTTTCCTGATCATTGTATGTTTTTAATTTCTTATCCCCAGGATATCGAGGTCGAAACAAACACAACCCAAATAACATGCCGAATGTGGATGTGTGACATCCTATTGTTCCCCTTGTAACATTCATATTGGTTCACATATGAATTCCTAGTCGTATATGTAGTAACTGCAACAGTAATCTCAGAAACAAATATTTGCTAATATAACTTGGTGTTTTTTCATCAAAATGAAGAATGAAGCAATTCAAGTATCGGCCATAACAGCTAGAAAGCCTCCACTACCTTCCCAACCCCGTCCAAATCACGGTGAAATTTCTCCCTTTTTGTTTTTATCAAAACAACTTCTTTTTAACCAAAGAGCCTGCAACAAGATATAAATAGCTAAATTGATTTTTCAATACTAGTTGGACATAACTAAGACTTCAGTACAAGAAGAGGAGTAATTTATTTAAGGGGGAAAACACACGAAGCAATTTCCATCAATCTGCATTCTGATGAGTACATCGGACATCATTCAATTCACCGGAATGCAGGGATGCAAATAATCTCACATCCATGGAAACTTGGGAAATCTTACTGGTAATTTCTTTTCTCCTATGAGACTTTGCATGGTAACAAACATGAAGATCGATTAATTACTGAAAAAATGCTCATTTCTTTAGAAAGCAAAATATATACATTATATGAAGTATACAAATAACTGACCTTATGGTAGTAGGTAACTATATCATCGAAGTTGTCCTAAAAACAGAAGACATGATTCATGAGGAATGCTTCAATATATAGTTTCATGGACACTGCAAGAGAAGGCAATCATCACTATAAGAGAACAAAAAATAATCTAGAAAAGGAAATACCCTTCCTTTTGTCGCATAACAGAACATTTTCACATGTTTATTACCATTGCCTTGATGTGTTTATTAATTTCAAGGCATTTCTTAGTGTAGATGAGCGATACTTTTGAAATTGATAATTGGCAGTGAAATGAAGATTGGCATATGAGATGGGAAAAAGATGGCATCAGGTATGAATGGTTTCTGTGGATGTTCATACTCTTTTGGCATACTATGTACTCATTGATGTTTGAAAATTAAGTTACTGTGAGCAATGGTTATAAGAATGTCACTCTTAGTCATGCTTATACTACCGAACTGTTGTAGCGATGATATCTTTGTTGCAAATGGTTTGTTGTGTCGATATAATGATTGTGACACATTTACTTTAGTAGGCACAAGATGGCATCACATAGCTTCTTGTCTCTGATGGCTGGGTAGGAAAACATCGAGCTTTTATAAAGTGGAAATATGTGGAAGCAAAGATATGTCACTTGTTTTTAACACAGTTCCTAGGCTTTATAATTCACCATTTTGAATTGGATTTAGCTATTTGTTAGAGTTAAAAATTCACAGTGTCTGTTGATGACATCAATATGTTTACTTTAAATATTTATGGGCCATTAATCATTGTTTGCTTTATATGTCGGTTTCCGAGGTTGGATTAAGGTGCTGATACTTTTTTTGTCACCCAGACTCCCGCACTGCCTCACAAGTGGGGCGGATATGCACCAAATCGGGGGTATGGAAGGCTGACCCACACCATGCATCCAGGTTAGTCGAGAGAATTAAGCGAGGTAGCCACAGGTCCTCGATCCCTCGCCACTTGGGGGGGAGAGTAATGCACTTCCCACTCAGCAAACCCCCTCGGGGTCTAATGTACTGATACTTATGCATGTAAAATATAGTGGGGAGGCATTGGACAATTATAAATCTCCAATTATAGCTTTATATTTGTAGTGATGTTTATACATGCTAAACTAATTAATACTTGGTGTTTCGAGTATAACTGGCAAAATCTGCCATCTTTACCTGATATATTTATAGATTCTGAAATTTGTAATTGGGAAACATTGATAATGGATCTAGGCACCCAGTGTGTTATTTCCGTGAAGCTGTTCAATCTAGTTTGTATAGATTAATAATAATATTATTATTTTCCTTCTGGATGTCCTAATCTTTGTTCTCTGTTTCTATTAACTAGTGGTTTAGAGATGTTGAGAAGCTCACTAAAGCCCTCTTCACATTTGCTAGTCGGTTAGCCACTGTTATTATTTTTGTAGACGCGGTAAGGATTTTTTAAAGCGCAATGGGCAATCGTCTATATTGTCTTTCTGATTTAATTGAGATCCATTTCATGAGGATTTAGTGGTATTGTTTTCCATTATTTAGCAGCATTTTGGCTTACAAAACATTGTTTGAAGCTGGAAAACAAGGAAAAGAGAGCAAAAGTCTTTCACAAATGACATCAATTTTGTCTTTCGATAATTGCAAATTCAATGGACATGGCCTTCGACTAGTATAAGAAACAGAATGGTTACCATTACAATGTAATTTCTTACGTTATTTTAGTTAAACTAATTAAATTCTAATTGAAGTTCTAATTTCCTAATTAGCAACGTATTTTTACCCTAATAGGATTCTTAGTTATAAGTGTAAGAATTTGACATGTTTTAATTTTAGTTAGAAAGACCAAGAAAGAGGTGAAAAAAGAGCTTGCATGAATCAAACAAAGATGAAGTTGTATATCATGCTCCAGTCTTATAATATATAGTAACACATTAAATTATATATTCTTTGATTCATCTAAAAGTTCTGTTTCCATTGCATTTTGTTTTCAGCACAAGCTGAGCTCTCTTGCCTGAGATACCCAGAGTACTACAAAAATTCAGACGACATAAACCCCCGTGCCGAAAATTACAGTTGTAAGAGTAGTTACGAATATACGTTGATTTTGTTTTTTTAATTTGTTATGCTTTTCATCAGCTTAGTTGTGTTTTTTGTCATGGGGCTTGATTTTGTTCTCTATTATATTATGGATGAAAATATTTTTGGCACTTCCAAGGTTCATGCCAAGTAATTTTTTTGTGGTTGGTCAGGCAATCTTTTGTTATTGGACTACGTCAAATCTTTTCTCCCTTTGCTATGGTGCGGGTAAGTTTTATTGTTTGACTGTATCCAATTCGAATAGCTTTACCTAACACGAGCTATCTGTTGGCAAATAAATTGTTACCATCGTATTTTTACATGTGAGTAGTACTCAAGCACCATCCTATAAAGGTGTCGATGCATCATTATAATCGTTGTTGCTGTTTAAAAATTTGTGTTAACAAAATGAGACATCATATATTGCACAACTCTAGTTCATACAATTATAAGAATCGCTATGCTTTGTATTACAGTTCAACATGCACTCATTCTATGCTTAATCTGTGAACAAAAATGTTCAAATAAGAGAATGAGTAATCATAATGCACCTGTAAATTTCATTTTTTATAAACTTTTTTTACATGAAAACATGTACAAACAGTTGCTTCTGCAATTATATGTTGCTTAATTTAGTCCATTGCTCAACTATGTGCCAATGTGTTGCTTATGATCCCATATCTACAGCTCTTTGGGCCAGGCTTCACCATGTATTGCAGATTTACAGCATGGCGAGCTGCAGCAAACAAGATGTTTGATAGTTGAAAAGCAGAAACCAAGCAGTGTATCAACTATACACTTGCTGAAGGTTGAGTTGTGGATAGAGCATTTACTTACAATGTTTTTATATACATGTGTATATTATTCTCAATTTCTTGGATGTTCATAGGAATTTATGTTTAAAGTGATATGTATTATGAGAACGTGAAGTTTACATATATATGAGGGGGCTATGGGGCTGCTAGGAAAATGACGCTGAAGGAATTTAGTTAGAAAGAGAGCAGAAATGTTTGGCTTGTAACCTTGATAGCATACATTCGTTTGATGAAAAGTAATACTACCTTCTTAATGAGATAGTAGTATTTTTCTAAAGATTCTTGTACATTACAGATCTTATGCATAGTATAACAGGTTTGGGTTTGGACATTCATCAGATTAAGAATATAACTGCATGCATATTATTTTCACATTTAATTTTTTTTAAAATTAAGTTTTTCATACTGGCGGTTCCTAACCGCCAGTAACATTCTTTTGTATTTTTAGTTTTTTAATTTTTAAAAAAATTAATTTAGTATTAGTGGCGGTTCAAAACCGCTAGAAATTTACAATAGCGGCGGTTTGGAACCGCTAAAACACAGTTGCAGGCGGTTTATTTTTAACGGTTCGTAACCGCTACAAACAACGTTTCTCTCGGGTGATTTGGTAACGGTTTGTTAAACCGCTTGAAACAATATTAGAAGCGGTTACGACCCGCCAGAAACGCATTCGCAAACCGCTACTACCACTCGTCTTTCTTGTAGTGATTTCATAAAGAAAACATCAATTAATGTTGTTAATCATACATGAATGTATTTTGCTAATAATATCTTAGATAAATTATTTATAAATGCAATAATTTAATATAAAAACACTTACTTCAGGAATATTACAGGAAAGAAGGTGCAACTACCATGTTTGCTGCTTGTAAATAATTCTTTGGTGTGAACCATACTCTCCAATTCTTTCACCTTCTCTAAGAGCAATGACATTGTTTCTTTCAAGTCCGCGTTATCATTATTTATTCTGTGCTCTTCACTTTGGGAACAATCTTTTACTGGCAGCCTAAATCCATAACCTCTAATACGTCCAGGATACTCTGGGACATTTAAGACTAGAGAAAGTATATCATGTGAGTCTTGTAATTGCTCATGTGATATAGTTTGTGATATTGTCTCGTGGCACATCAATTTGAAAGGTAACATATACATCATTAGTGCTAAAATAAGATAATAAATAAAGAACAATAGTAAAATGATATCATACTTACGGTTTTCTCACACACTTGCTGAATGTTTTCATTATCAACCACTCATAACTTATTTACACGAGTGCCCTTCCACAAATCATGACGGGTATAGATGTGTCATTTGATCCTGACTACTTTAAATGTACATTTAGACAATTTAGACAATTAATAAACTAATTGAAAATCATTTCTAACATCTTGTACGCTATATCTTTGCATACTTACCATCTTTTGTTCAAGGCGTGTGTAACCCATACGTCCCTTTCTGTACGGGTACATATGATTTAATGCTCTTTGTCGATTTCGAGTGCTTCACATCTATTTAGGCACAAAGCAAAAATACAAAGTAATATGTTGAGTCAGATTCCTCAAATGAGTAACCTTACCTTAAATTCATCGCACTGACGTTTAGAAACACACGCTCTCCATTGATCTTTAGATATGAATGGATACTCATGTGGAGGATGCTCAATAAGACTACCACTTTCATCATAAACATAATTCTTTGTTAAGTAGGCTCTGAAATTTCTACAAAGTTTGCCTGCTTCTTTAAGAATATATCTCCGATGACTATCATCAACAATGAAAGATGTCTACAAAAGTGTGCTCAATTGTGTTAGTATGTTTGTATAAGAATAAAAAGGTGAGAGTATGTATATTATCTGTATCTCCTTCCAAATGTTCTCTTTCACTACATCTAAAGACGATGATTTCCAGTTATCGCATATTATTGGCACAATCTGTCGTGAAATGGTCCCAATATAACTCACAAATGTAACACTGTTAGGATCAATTGGTTGACCCCTATCATTCCATCCAACCTAATAACAATGATAGAATAAGAAAATGAATATATGTTGATGAAAATTAATATAATTAAAGAAAAAATTTTTGTAAGTATAATACCTTATATGATATCCCCTTACTTCGTGCACGAATAACTCCCTCCATAGTGGTCACTCCATGTTTAATAACATTTTCCTGAATATTGGGAGCACTACTATCAAGGGGAACACAGTTGTCATCACTAGATGACATTTATCTATAACAAAATAGAACAAAAGTAAATTGTTAGTTCACAGGAAAAGATGCAAGAAAAATAAATTAAGATCACTATACATAATACCACTCACTAGAGAAATTCATATGAACTTAATTAGGTTAATCTTTTCCTTTTCCTTGTTGGATTAATACTTGTTTGTCCCTTCATGACATGAAATGATGGATTGACCCAAATCCCCTCATCATGGTCATCTCTCATATAGAAACCATCATCTACAGTAGGATCAATATCAAGTGATTATGATGTCCTTAAGAAAGGATCATCCTAAGTAATGATATCTTTAAGACCTTGGCTACGAAAGTCATTTAATTTGTTATTCAACAATACAATGGACCACTTCACATCAGTGGGATCTGTGGCATAGAATACTTGTTGATCTTGCGATGATAAAATAAAAGGCTTGTCCTTATACCATGCCCTATTGAGATCCACCTGCATGACCCCTAACTCATCAATTTGAACCTCATTTTTGTCGTTTGCCCACTTACAACCAAATACGGTCAATCAAAACATGCCATAATCCAACTCCTATATGCGTTCAAAAACACCAAAGTATGACATATTTACATATATGGGATTTCTGTCTTTTGCAATTGAGATGTGCATAGATTCAGCTACAAGAGTCACACCACTATTTTGCATTGTACTTTGATCATCATGGTCTTTAATGTAGAATGTATACCCTTTAATTAGGTAACTAGTAAGAGAAAAAACATGTACACTGGGACCATTTGCTAACCATCTCAATCTATCTGAAATTAAAGCTTTATTTATAGCCAACTCTGCAAAGACTTGTTCTTTTAGCCATGTTATAAAAGACTGATTGTGTTCTCTTGTTATCCAATTTTCATTCCTATTGCGGTTTGAATTTCGAAGTAGTTCCGTGTGTCTTGCAGCTTACGGCTCAACTTCAACGTCATTGTTCAGAACATATAAATGTGCTTGCACCCACTCTGTCCTTGATATGATCACTACATCACCTCCCTTAATCCATTCCCCTGTTGTTCTTCCTATGTGATGAGACCTTGGAAGCCCTATAGAATCAACATTTCTTAGGTACTCGGTACAAAATTCAACAGCTTCTTCAACTATGTATCGCTCAACCATACAACCTTCTGGTTGACTACGATTTTTCACGTACCCTTTTAATATCTTCATATAGCATTCGATCGGGTACATCCATCTCATATAGGTTGGCCCACACAAATATGTCTCTCTAACCATGTAAACAGTTAAATGAACCATTATGTCAAAGAAGGATGGTGGTAAATACATCTCATGATCACACATGTGACAACAATATCTTTTTGTAATGCTGGTAACTTTCCAGGATCAATTACTTTACTACAAATTGCCCTGAAGAAGAAACATATTTTTGTGATGGTCACCTTCACCTTTTTTTGGAAAAATGGAACGTAAACCGACTGGTAGTAAATGCTCAATCAAAACATGACAATCATGAGATTTTAGACCTTTTAACTTGAGATATTTCATAGATATGAGGCTTCTAATGTTTATGGAGTATCCCTCTGGAACTTTAACTACATCGAGAAACTTACAAAAAACTTTTTTTTCTTTTCTATATAGAGTATGAGCTGCAAGAGGTCGATATGTACGCTTTCCCTTCTAATGTTTTTCATAAAATTCATAAATGTCTCTATCAAAAAAGTTGTTTTGAAGTAGAATTGATGAAAAACATGCTTTATTTGAAAAAATAAAAAGCGTACAGGTATTTTCGAGTCTTGTTGTGAGTTGCTCCTGTTCCACGCTTTTTATTCGACCTCGAGCTTTGGAAGCCTGTTTAGTCCACCACCTTGGTAACAGGTGACCTTGTCATCTTGCCTTTCTGCTTAGAGGATCCCTTTTTGCTGGATTGATCGGCAATTGGGTTCCTGGGATGTCCACGTTTGACCAGTGCGTTGATCTCCTTCTTCAGCGTCCAGTAGTCGTTAGTATTGTGCCCATAGTCGTTGTGGTACTTGTAGAACTTAAGATCGTCTCTCTTCTCATATTTGCCCTTCTTGGCAGATTCTTGGACCAGTTCTTTCCGCGGGGCATAAGCGAGGGCCTCCGTCTTGGGCGCGCTTGGACTCACATGAGTTGGATGCTCCTTGCTTTGAGGGCTTTTTTCTCTCGGTCTCTTGTCCCGAGATTCTTGACGAGTTCCTTGGGTAGGCTTTTCCCGTCTGGTGTCTTTGCGATGGGCAGGCATGCCCTTCCTATCATTTGGTTCTTCCACATCCTCGGAGATGGTGAACCGATCCATTATATTGAACTTCTCTGTGAGGTTGTTGGGTGGGAACTGGTGGAGTACCCTTCACAAGTGCTTGTTTTGCACTGCTTGAGTGAGATCCAGATGACAATCACATCTGGCATCTCCTCTACTTCGAGCCTTTCATTATTGAATCGTTGGACGAAAGTTTGGATAGATTCCTTCTAACTCTGCTTGAGTGTGAAGAGAAGTGAAGACTTCTTCTTAGGTCGATGACCTGTGACTAATTGCTTGCAGAACAAATCAGCAATTCGTCAAACGATCCGATACAGCTGTCGGATAGCCAATCGTACCAGCCTTCCGCCCTCTTAAAAGGGTAGAATGGAAAGCCTGACAGAGGTACAGCTCATCGGCTCCATGAAGCAGCATCACATTTAGATATTTACGGATGTGGGACCATGGGTCACATCTGCCATCATAAGTTGGCAGGGCCGGGAGTTTGAACTTTGGAAGAGAAGGAGCGCTGGTGATGTTCTCATTCAATGGGGTATACCGAAGTGCAGATTGGATGAGTAAGGATCTCCCTTCTCGGCCTTGCATGTAATTAGCCCCCGAAGATCGGTTTGGGATCTCATCTCTTCTCCCATATCCGCATGCAAGATTGAGAGGGTTTTAACCTGGGGGAGCCCCGTATATTACCTGATCCAGGATGTTATGGATTGCTTCCTTATAGTTGGAGGGACCGGGCTCTCCGTGGATAATGAAGGCACGATTGTCAATCCATCGTTCGTAGTGGACAGACGTAGGGGTTGTATTGTACGGGTTGATCTCTTGTCGATCCGACCTCGGATCTCCTTGATCCCTGAGCAAGGCTATGCCTCTAGTCAGTTTCAAGGTCGGGTTTGGAGGCGACAGTTGCTCATTTGTGAGCAGTGGATCCCCATGCGTTGGCGTATCAGTATCGCCAGAACGTCGAGAATCTTGTCGACCCGCTTCGCAAATTGGTCGAATTGATTCTAGGTTACCTTCAGTTCTTTTGTGTCCTTCGTAGGTCACTTTGATGGGACGTAGAGTCAACGGCATCCTCCACCAGGACACTGTTTGCTTTTTGTTTCTCCTTCGGACCTTGGATCGGTCCGATATTGTTGGGTCCAGCCGTCATAGCTTTTCAATCGCTTTGGGATGTCGAGTTGGTTAACGTTTCCCATATACTGTGCCAAACTGTTAAGGCCAAAAATGATAGATACAGTTGTTTAGCTGACATGGACCCTTTGTGCTGAGTCGAATCCTCGTCAGCGAGTTGAATGGGACCTTAGATTGCTAGAACCTGGGTCAGTTGATGGATGTTGATTGGGATGCGGTGCTTGATCGACCCTCGAGCAGCTTGTACGTCGATAGATCGAGGTTGGGAAGATCTGAAATGACCCTCACAGGAGATTGAGACTTGATGATCTACACCACAGAGAAATGTCAGGGGGTCGGATCTGGGTCCTGACCCAAATGCCCTCCGATACTTAAGTTAGTATGGGAACTTATGGAGGAGAGGAATCATGGAGCAGTTGAGATTGACCTTGGGGGTTCGTCTTAGATCTGACATCGCAAGCTCTTTAGTGGAAAAAATATATACTGAAAGAGTAGAGTCTATGTATTAGATCTCGTACCTTGGAAAATGGAACCTTTTGGTATTTATAGACCTCATGGGTCCTTTAAGTGACATTGGGGAGATAACGGTCACCTATTAAGGTACCACGATCTTCCCTCTTTAATAGGAGCGAGCATCGCCCTCGTCCCCGCCATAAATTGGGCCACCTGCAACCCCACGTTTGAGTGATGGAAGGGCAATGGGCAATTGGCTGGTAGGCTTTGACTGAGTCGATATCGGGCCTCCCTCATGGGCTCTGTGGGCCTTAGTCATCCGTCGGTCGAGTCATCTCGAGTGCCAGCCCAATGGTTCAATAATACCTTATCCCGTGCTTGCATTCGTTCACACAGCACACACCATGCCTCCGAGGACGCGGAATTGGAAGCTCCTGACGAATAAGCAAAGGACCTGCGATCTCGGTGCCTCTACTTCTCGTCGGAAGAATGCACGCCCTCCATATTCACCTCCATCTGCCACACCCTCACGTACACCAACTCCACCTCCATCTCACATACCATTAGCACTCGAGCCTCCACCCATGAGTGATGCAATACCCACACCTCCAGCCCAGCCACCCCAGGGCCCTTTAAAGACATATGGTATTATTTCCAAGGATAACATCCATCGCAATAAATTCGCGACCATATCGAGGCGGCCCATTACCCCCACTACGTTTGCAGACATTCTAGCCAAAGAGAGTTTAGGGTTATTGCAAGGGGTGTGTAGGCTGCACGACTCCATTGGCTGGGGGGATTTTCTATCGATGATGGAAAGAACCTATCGGTGTGGTGGGTTATTCACCCTCTTTGCTCTCATGTTAGGAATTGATCTTCCTGTCAGTCTCGTGGTAGCGATCGGCCTACCACTTTGACGTTTGACGTGCTTGAACGCATGCATATTATTAGGCCCCATGATCAGCTCCACTGGATCTATCTTTTAGGCCCTGTCTGTGAGCAGCATATGATTCTCCCTCATCCTGACCTGATTCGTATAGAGCCCATTCATAGGGATTGACTTCTTCCTGGCACACCCATTCCACCCATTCATGAGCTTGAGCTCAGAGTAGATGACAATAGAGAGCAGGGTGATAG
The DNA here is from genome assembly GCA_030789695.1 of Scilla litardierei. NCBI lineage: Eukaryota > Viridiplantae > Streptophyta > Magnoliopsida > Asparagales > Asparagaceae > Scilla > Scilla litardierei. Next base: position 90,295,579 of record CM061133.1, read on the forward strand.
CGATTGGGAACTTATCTCTGATGGAGAGACTGATATAGTTACAACCACTTTAGCCCCTGTAGAGAGCACCTCTTTCCCCACTTCTGTCAGTGATCCTACTACCGCACCCACCACCACACCAGCCGAGAGTGCTGGGGTAGTGTCCATCTGTCCCTGACATCAATACACCTGCATCATCTTCTGCACTGCCTGCTTTTGAGGGCATTCCTGTATTTGTCGCTCCCGCACATACCGTCGAGCACACATCTAGTGAGCCTGTCACTTCTGGTGTCCATGCACCTATGGACTCAATCCCTATCATCCTTATCATTTTCGAGTCCACGCCTATTGTGTCTGGGCTTCTTTTTGAGAGTGCTTATGTCCCTATCACTGTCATTTTTACATATAGCATCGTGGCATATGTCATCACTTTTGTCGTCATGACGACTGTATATAATGATATTCCTTTCATCCCCATATCTGCACCTGATCTCACTTCCATTCCTGTTTCCCTACCTACTGAGATCCTGCATAGATCACCCTTTCCCGAGTTTGTTTTTTGACCTCGTGCACCTGCACGAACACGTAGAGAGAGGGGTGAGTCTAGCAGTGCACACACAGCTGGCCATTCTCATAGCTCGGATGCACGTCTCACTGTTGTAGAAACTACTATTGCTGGTTTGAGGCGTGACTTCACCAACTTCACTCGGGCATTCTCTTCTTGCTAGCATTCCATGGAGCTGATCCAATGAGATGTGAGGGAGTTTTTAGAGACCCTTAGAGCACAAGGTGCACTACCAGTCACACTAGCACCAATTGCTCCAGTTACATCTTTAGTAGCTCCTTATGTAGTACCATCACCAGTATCTTCTGCATCACCATCCGATGCTACATCTGGTCCATAGCAGCGGGACCCATCACCACCTCTAGAGTGTGGTGCCGCTGACTGATTTTTTATTTTGCTCCAGTTACCCTATCATTTGTGGTGCCCATCTGTCCACACGGGGCCCAGTATCGCATAGCTTGGGGGGACACACTCCATTGCATCCATATCATTCCATCATCTGTATGCATGTTTTTGCATTAGGCATTAGGTTCATGCATTTGCATCAGCATATATTCTCCTTTTATTTTTCTTATTTCTAGGATTTTTATTTTATTTTCTTCCATCCCACCCACCCACCCATAGCATCATTTTCCATCTTTCGCATGTGTTCTCAGTAGTGCAGACACTGCTGTGTTTCGCTTGGGGAATGAGCACTATGTCTTTTTATTTTATTCTTGTCTTATTTTCACTTTTTCTCTTTATTTATCCATATTTTCACCCCATTTTCCTTTTTAGAATCATATTTTTTTCTTTCTTTCTTGTGCATGCATGCATGTTTTTATTTTGTTTTCTCCATTTTCCTTCTTTCTTTCGCTAAAATATATTCTCTATGATGTTATCTCTTATACTTTCACTACTGTCACCATGTTATATTTCATGCCATGTTACTTAGAGTATTTCATAATCTTGCTCTTCATAAGTACTTGAAATAAACCTCTTTTGATGATGCCTCTAAGTAAATGCATGAAACCTATTGAAACTGAATGTGTAAAGTAGTGTTGAGTATGCTTTCATTGGATAGACACCAAGATTCACGGATTATATGACTATATGAAGCCATGTCATTATCTCTTATTCAAACTCTTGTTGCATGCTTGGTTTGAAAACCTTTACTGCTTGACTTCACTGTTTGTTGATATGATTAGGAATATCGATGCTTATAAATGAGTTTAGTTGATGTATTATCTTACTGAACTGTTTGTGCACACTTTTGTGTGAACTGAGAGTTATATCTATTCCTTCTCCACATATATCTTAAATTCTCTACATGTCACTTGATTTTCCTATCGAAGACTTTTTTTTATCACATCCATTCCCATAAATTCCATACAGATACAAAGCTTGCTTCGAAAGATCAAAAGCCAAAAGGAGCCAAAAATCAAAAATACAAATACTATTGCTCCTACAAAAGTCCAAAGAGAAAAAGAAGAAACAAAGTTCAAAATCCAAAATAAAATTGCAAACTTCATATCTATTGGAGCAACACATATACTTTTAGGAAAACCAAAACCAAAACTCTTATTCCGCCAAAACTTCTTTGGATCTGATGCATCAATTCAAGCTTGGGGAAAAATCTTTTGACCAAAATGTGTGAGCATGACATTAGAGTGGAGTTGTGCACGAATAGGAAAGTTTGTTAATCCTGAAACTTAACGAAATAATTTAGTTATAGGTATTTCCTATGATTTGATATGAGTATGTGCATGTCTTGACTATTATTCTATTCTTTACTGCATGCATGGTATGAAATTTCTACGCTTCAGTTATAGCTTTTGATTGAAAAGTATATAGCCAATATTGTGTATATTTGATGATATGAAGCGCATGATGTGTAATATGCCAACTGTATGAATTCTAGAGAGATCCCTTTTCTTCGATCTTAAATGACCAAGTACTTCATTTATTTAAGATATGAAATCACTATGGTAGCATGCGAGTCATTTTTTGAGCCGTTGTGATATGTGGTGAATGGCATGAGATCTGATAGAATAGTTTAGCAAACTTTTCTTCTTTGTGTTCTTTTTTTCGAACTTCCTATTCATCTTCCTTGAGGATGAGTAAGAGGTAAGCTTGGGGGATTTTGATGTGTCTATATTTTTCACCCTTTTACTACATGATTTCATAGTATTTTCATCGTCCAAAGTTCACTTTTCTATACTTTATCGCACATTTCATGATATATTTGATTCTCGTAGAGATTTGTGGATTTTAAGTAACTTTGGAGCGATTTGTAGACATATTAGACCATGGACACATCTAAGACATCCGGAGCATCCATGGCGCAGTCTACTGGGTGCTTGACGAGGTGGAGAAGAAGATTGGAGGAGGAGAAGAGAGAGGAAGAGGAAGGAGAGCTAGAGGATGGAGCTCCAAATCGTATCAGTTTTTCCCAGTTACTCAACCGAGTGGACAAGTCCACTCGGCCCGAGCAGCTACGACCTAAAGAAGCTGCAACTCAGCTCACTCGGACTGAGCAGTTGAGCAACTCGATTGGGTGAACGCATGGTAGCACGATAAATTATAGAGCAAATTCGAGTCCAGAACTCGACCGAGGAGACCCAGTTACTCGGTTGAGTAGGTGAGGCAAAAGATGAAGACTTCAAAGACTTAGCCGAATGTGAAGAGCTTAAAGCCACTCGACCGAGTAGCGTTGCTACACGACCGACTCCAATATTCAATATAGCGACGTTTTTTAGGCTCCTAAAGCTCCTGAAGCTCGTCCGAGCAGACACAGCCACTCGACATAGTAGCCTTGCTACTCAGTCGAGTCAAATGCGAGACAACGCGATGATTATAGCCCAAGCATAGTGCTCTGCAGCTCAACTGAGTTGGCCATCCACTCGGTCCGAGCAACCAATTCTCTAGGCGAAGGTTCAAAGTGTCGATGGAGCGGCGATGACCTGCTCGGACCGAGTGGGATTGCCACTCGGTCGAGTAGGTCGGTGCTCCAATAAATTTCTAGCCGAGTTTTGTTTCTTTTGGCTAATTTTTGTGGGTTCCATCCCACTTGTATATAAACATCTTTTCTTCCTTAGGTTAGAGAGCTTCTTTTTGGGTTTAAATTTGGAGAGTTCTTGGAGAGCCGTCACTATTTTTCTTTTGAAGACAAAGTTTGGATTTTTTATTATTGTTCTTGCTTTGGAATCTTGAGTCTTAAATTTTTGAAGGTTAGTTCTTCTTTTTCATTAGTTTGGTAATGTTTTATACATCTCTCCTTATCGCTTTGATGTCTATTGTTGCGATGATGATCAATATTGCTATTGTTATTGTTTCTATTGCCTTCTCTATGGATCATGAGTAGTTCCTTCTAGGGCTAATGGATGAGCCCTAGGATCTTAGGACTTAGATGTAAAGCTACGATTGCTAGGTTGATTTGGTGAATAAGGGATGTGATTGGTTGATCTATTCAAGTTTATAGAAATCTCGTCTAGGGTTTGCGATCCACGATAGTGGAACTTGTCCTAGAAATTATTCAATAGGCTTGTTTAGGGTCATTAGTGAATTCACTTAGGTTTTGTGATCCATGATAGTGGCACGTGCTTTGAGGGTCTCTACTAATGCCTTATACTACTAATTGGTGATCAATGATAGTAGCATCAATAAGAGCCATCATATCACAGATCGAAACTCTAACCCACGATATTGGCGTGAGCATAGATTAAGAATAATTGTCTATCGTAATGCATGTATCACGTGCAAGGCAATCCTCGATGGTAGGGCTACGTATGAGATACGTTAGATGATTGGTACAACAATAGTTGGCTACGAATTCTACATTCAAGATGTGACAATCTCGTCCTATAAAACCAATCCAACCTAGAAATTAAAACCTGGCATCGACATCCGACAATCCTAGTGGTGACTCTTAAAGCCCTAGTTTCAATTATATTGATATTGCTTGTGAAATACAAACTGTGACAACCCTTTCGATACACCTATAGCCGACAAGATCTTACAACTCTAAGATAAGAACCCAAGACCTTAACTAATTGCCTCCATGTGGGTTTGACAACCTTTTTATGTTACGAAGCCTCGACACCGTGCACTTGCGGACTAGAACACTGAGCTAAGCATTGGGGCACAAAAGTTCTGGGCGTTTGTACCATTGACATTATTATTCTAGCAATTACTTTAGGGCTGGAGTAAGTCGTTGGGGTGGCCGAACCATGGTAAATACTGTGTACACTCTGTGATTGCTTCTGCTTTATTTTTGATGCACTATATTTGCTCTGTGATTGACTGATTGAGTAGGCCTAAGGTTTAATTCATTAAAATTTTCCATAAGCCTATTCACCCCCCTCTAGTCTTGGATTACGATCCAACAATGTATATGTCAACTTTTCCTTGAATGCTGCCATGTCTGTAGGTATCATATCTGCTACGGTTCCCAGCAGTATGCTTGAGCTAGGAACTTGCCTCCAGGTAGAGTTGAAAATTTGAAAAATGTAGGGTGAAAGTGGCAGAAAAAGGTGCTGAACATACGCCTAGTAGATATCATAAATCAACATCTAAAGTTCCCTTAACATATCGAATAATTCGTTTCACTAAATAAAGATGGGACTCTTTAGGACATGACTGAAACCTAGCACATATATATGCACTAAACATTAAATCGGGCCAATTAGATGTCAAATATAAAAGACTACCTATCATACCTCTATACATGCATTTGTCCACTTTCATTCTCTTTTCGTCCTTTTCCACTTTTACCGTCATTGCAATCGGGGTTGAACATTCTTTTGCAATCTCAGGCCCGAACTTCTTTAATAGCTCCCTTGCATACTTCTCTTGATTAATGAATATGGCGTCCTTACATTGTTTAATTTGCGATCCAAGCGTAAATCTAAGTTCTCCCATCAAGCTCATCTTAAATTCCATAGATATATAGTTAGCAAATTCCTCACAAAGAAAATTGTTAGTAGCACTAAAAATAATATCATCAACATATATTTGCACTACAAGTCTTTATATTTTGATGTTTAACAAATAAATTATTATCCACCTTTCCAATGGAAAAATTATTTTCAAGAAAAAACTTGCTAAGCTCTCATACCGAACTCCAAGAGCTTGTTTGAGCCCACAGAAACCATGTTTAAGCTTTTTAACATAATATGGATGGATGGAGTTTTTAATTTCAAGAGGTTGTTTGACATAGACTTCCTCAGATAAAACTCTACTTAAGAAAGTACTCTTGACGTCCATTTGGTAGAGTTTGATTTTCATGAAACTAGCTTATGCTAAACGAATCCATATTGCTTCCAATCTTGCGGCCAAAGCAAATGTTTCACCGAATTCCATTCCTCTTGGTTGTATCCGTGGGCATCTAATCTTGCTTTATTTCTATTCACATTGTCCATCGCATGATGTTTGTTTCTAAATACCCATTTCGTACATATGATTATTTGGTGTTAGGCTTTTGAAACAGTTTCCAAATTTGATTTTCTTTCGAATTATGACAACTCTTCCTGCTATGCAATAATCTTATAAGAATCCTCCAAAGCACTTTCAATATTATTATGTTCTAAAATAGATATGAATGCAAAGTTAACGATCAAATTAAAGCTACTTCTGGTGCGTATACCTTCCACGGTGTCTCCAATGATTTGGTCCTTAGGATGATCCCTCGCAAATCTCCAATACTTTGAAAGACCGTATGATGATGTAGCTTCCGCTTCCACCGTTGGTGTACTATCATTGATGTCTACTTATTCATTGGAATTACTCGTGTCTATGTCCAATTCTTCTATCACCTACAATGTCTGAGGATTCTGCAGCACTAGAAGATACGTCAATAGCACTTTTCTCATCAAATTACACATGCACAGTTTCTGGGATAGTAAGGTTTCTTTTATTGAATACTGAATAATCTTTACTATATGGTGAGTATCCAAAAAATACACTCATCAATTTTAGCATCACATTAATCCAAGTTTTTGCCTACTTTCAATATAAAGCACTTGCATCCAAATAGTTTAAAATGTGATAAGTTGGGAGTCAACTTTTTATAAAGAACATAAGATATTTTCTTTTAAATGTGTCTAATGGACACACGATTTAAAATGTAGCAAGAGATATGTATGGTTTTGGCCCAAAAATATAATGGTAATTTATAGTCATGAATCATGGTCATGGCCATCTCTTGCAAAGTACGATTTTTCCTCTCTACCACACCATTTTGTTTTGATGGGAAATTTCAGTTCTCTATTTTCTTCCACTTGATTTTTCTCTCCCGTGAGAAATTTTGCTTTGTACATAAAGGGTTTACATAGGGGTGGACTCAGAGTTCTTGTTCACTAAAAAGTCTAGTTGGCTTCTAGAGTTAATGTGCAACTCAAAGTTTGAGTACTACTAGTATTCATGTGCACATCAATCACAAGAGTTCAAGTGATACAATGAATTTGGATCAACTCCTATATAAACCATGTATGCACAAAGAAAAATTTTCGAAGAGAGAGGAAAATTAATCAAGTGGAAGAAAAAATAGAGATACGAAATTTTCCATCTGCACCAAACCCTAGCTAGCCGGCCCTACATCCATCAAGCTACATCTTGGCAGACCTCCTCTCTCCAAGAAAATAAAATTATAAGTAGGAACTCTCTTATTAAAGCAAGCAAGTAGGTCATCCTCCGACTCCATTCATAAAGAAAAGCAAGCTCGGGTCCCCTCCTTCATTAAATCATGCAAGCTCTATCCATCTTCAAGCAAAGCATCAAACGGAATTGCCCCATCTCCCATATTCTTCAAACAAGCAAGTGGCTATCATCTTCCATCAACAACAAGCAAGAAGGCTATAGCAATGCTCAGACTTGAGAACTCATGGGCATAACCTCTTTAGACACAAGCTTCCTCTTGCACCAAGAATCATGCACATAACAAGCAAGGGCTGAGCACAAGTACATCACATTGAATCATCTCCATGTAATCTTCTCCTGCAAGAAACCAAGTTTAGTAAGGAAGTCACATTGGCGCATGCCAACATAGACAAAGCTGAGAACTACAGAATGAAATTGGATGAAGAGAAAAAATAACTCAAACAGTTTGCTCCCTATTGAATCACAAATATATATTTTTATTCTCTTACTTTCTAAAACAGAATACAATCCCTTTTATTGAATCTTCACACAAAACATGTTCTTAAATGCAATAAAAGCAGAATACTAAACATCAGACCCTTGGTTACAAAACTCCTGAGAACTCCAAAAGACATGTAACCTTCATCATTAAAAAGCTATAATTTAAGAAGACATTTATTTGAAAGATCATGCACCACTACTTGCCCCTTTAACTTCTCATTTAATATTTCAATAAAAACTGTGTTTGAGTTATTCTTTAACAAAAGCCACACCCATCCTTCAGCACTACCGAGCGTAGCAGAGAAAATTCCAAGCCCCAATCAGTTTCCTTCTTGGTCGAGTGCAAGCCATCAATCCAAGTCATAGCCAACCTGTCCCTACCTCAGGCGCATAATTCATAAGGTCAGCAAGCCTTTCGAGCAAAGGCCAGAAGATCCAAGCTCTGATACGAATTAAAAAACACCATGTGGGTGAATAGGGTGTATGACATAAATTAAAAATTCAAGCGTGGAATAATAGAGAAAATAATTAGAGTATCACAATCATAGATTTTAAAAGGAGTTATACTCCGACCTCTCCCCAAGGTTAAAAACCCTTTTATAACCAAAAAGAAAAGCTTGATCACTCTTGCATAGGGCGATCGAACCATAACAAGATATAGTTCAAGGAATTTAACGCTCAACGATAATCTCAATGATCAAATATATAGTTTTCAACACCAACTAAAACTCTTAGCCATCAGGAAGTCAAATCTGGAATTTTGACTAGTGAAAACTGGTCAAATCTAGGCCTTTTCATATGTGACACGTTCATGCCAAATCTCCCATACATTTGGCATAGTCGTGCCACCTAAACAGTTACTTGTTTAGGGTTTCCCAGATTGTGGCACGGCTGTGCCACTTTTTGAAAAGGTTTGGCACGGCCGTGCCAAACCATGTTTTGCATCGTTTAGCGCCGTTTAACAAGAATGATAGAAATATTAAATTCATATAACTTGTTTGATATCACCAAAATTAAGTTTTGATCTTAGTTAGTGAGCTAACAAGGCCAACATGAAGATCTTTCTTCACCTCTGCTAAATCCATAGACACAACGATTTGTAGTTGAGTTCGGGCTCAAAAGGAGCTCATCTATCGTGGTGAGATGGTCACCACTGTGCGGCATCTATTGTACCATAGTAGATAAGCGGTGGCGTTTTGGACTTTACTGAAAAAGTTATGGTTCCGTAGATATTGCATAAGAATGTTCGCGCAAAGGTATATCTTTTAATTAACATTAATTTCAAGTAGGGTTTTTAGCATATTCGTCCCTTAAATCTTGCATATTTTGATATCCGTCTCTCAAATCTTCATATTTGCCCTTAAGTCTCTCAAAATTTAGTATTTAATCTTAATAGTCACTCTCACTAACTATCTGTTAAAATCTTAACAGAAATCGGAATATTCCGTTAGTATTTAACCTTAATTTGCCCAAATATGAAGATTTGAGGGACAGATATCAAAATACGCAAGATTTAAGGGATAAATATGCTAAAAACCCTTTCAAGTATTGCAGTTGATCTTAGTCATAACATGCTAGTTATAAAAACCTTGATTTTTTCGTCTTTCATTGCTTTGTTAAATAGTTTAGCATATCTATCATAAAACTTTACACAGACCTGATCCAAAGCATCGAGATCAGACTGGACAGGTGGTTGGGCTAGATGGGAGTGATGCCCGTGCTAGAAACCCAAGGAAGGTACCATCATGGGCCCTAGCCCGAGCGGGGGGCTTTGTTGAAGGTAGCACAGTGTCAGCAGAAGTTCAGCTCGACATTGCTTTTAATGCTGTAGTGGATTAGGCGGTGGATGGATTTTTGGAGAGGTGCCCTGGCTTAGTGGATATCCTCTCCATTTTGATGGATAAGACTGCTACTTCCCCGTCCGTGGCCTCTTGTTCCTATATTGAGGGGACACCTCATGCTGCCACTACCGAGCCTGCGGCTGACAGACCTGCCTCCATGTAGGATATGTAATTTTCGCTTTCGTATTTAGCTTGTATGCTTCTAATTGTATGTCGCTCGAATCGGCCCATTTTGTATACGTTGAAGATATTTTGAAGTGGTAATGTAGTTTTTGGAAAAAATTTAATCCAACATTATTCCTCCTTTTATTTAACTTCATTATCCCTTCATCGTACCTTCTCTTTATTCATATAGTGTTTGTTGGATGATTTTTTGTACTCGTTGGCGTGCTTGAACTCGAACTCAAGAGACTAACACTAAAGTCATAGTGTATCACTAGGCACCACCTACTGAGTGTGTGTTGGCCCCTTAGTCTCTCAGTGAGGGAGAGTTTGACTCTTTGGAATTGCACAATGTAATTTCTGCATATAGCCTTGAAGTAAGAAAAGCAGGCTCGTCGGTCGTGTCGGGATTACACACCGACTGGATCAGAAGTTTGGAGTTGCAACAGCAGGTGCCATAGAATAGGCCTTAGGGCTCTACTGAAGGCAGTATTGTTCAGAAAATTATCGCTTGAATGTTTGATTACCGTGTTGGGCAGCTAAAGTCAGATCAGCGAGGGCCCCAGCATGGGTTACGGCATTTGATTTGAACGTAGAATGACCTTGCGTGACTAGTTGTCTGGTTTGGACGAAGCATGACCACGCATGTTTGATATCTAGAGTCTCGCAGAGACCAAATCAGACTCATAGGTTACTGGATCCGACTACCAGAATGAGTATTCTCGCATCTGAGAGCGTGGACAATGTGTCGTCGGGCCGAGGAGGCTCCGTCGTTGTTGCCTGAAATGGATAGAAAACACGTCAAAAGAAACGGAGTGGTGGCCCTCTGATTCGCTTCCGATGATTAAGTAGTTCTAAGCAGAGGAAGGAGGGGTGATGGCTGTGTAGTAGCCATCGATAGGGTTTTGTGATGGTATTAGGAATTGTTTACGAGTGTTTTCTCACCGCAGGATCGTTGACCAGGGACTGAGTGGTCAACACGGTCAAGGGGTCGATGGTGACCCCTTGGGAGTGCCGAGCGCACGTGCACACAGTGCGGGCTGGAGATAGCGTCGGGGTCGAGCGTCGGATCCGAGCAGGGCCTCGGCTCCTGGTTGAAGCTGAGCAGAGGGGAAGCCTCGGCTCGGTTTCTATGGACTCAGCCTCGATCGGACGAGCGTCGAGGGATAGCCTCGGCGTCTCGATCAACTTCTTCCTGAATAGACGAGAAACTCGTCAGGGTGGCCGGACCTTGGTTCTGGCCATATCCCCTCTGATGCCTAAGTTAGATTAGGGTCTGAAGGATGCTCGGCGGGGTAGGCATGACTCGTGGGGAGATCGATGCGCTAACCCACGTCGTGAGCAAGGGGAGGGAAAAGGAATGGAGGAACGCCAAGGTCGTTGATGGTATACCTTCGGTTAGAATACCTGGGGTTCGATCTTTTGCTCAGTTGTCCCTCTGGTCCTTTTATAGGTGGATCCGCCGTGATTGCCTCTCGCCCACATTGCCATGCCATTCCCCATGATGGCGCCTGCCGGCATCATGGGGGAGCCGTTTGTCCCCAGTCACGGTGTCACGTCGTTCACCGTCCGCCACTATGCCTTCCAGATCTGCCCCCATCACGGTGCCTACCAGTGTCATGGGTCCACCTACTCCGGAGTTCCCTGACGAGCATTTAATTCCACACAAGCCAAGGGAGTGGCTTCTCTCGTAGATCGTGGGCCGGTCAAGCGTGTGTCGATTTGAGTGCGGTTTGAGTTAGAGGGTTCCCGGGGGCCTTGTCGATTGGGCCGCGTTTTTCTCGTGGGCCTCGTCTGGCGGGGCCCTACCTTGCTGGCAGGCTTCTCATCCACAGCTTGACTTTGGGCCTCCAGCCTTTGGGACTTAATCATTATAGCCGTATCAATTGCCCCCATCGGTCGTGTCAATCCCATCTAGTTGGCTCGGCTCGGCCGATGTGACTTCTGCTGATTTTGACAGGCGCGTCAGTCGAGGCCGGTTCATCAAATGGAGACCATCATTAAGCGGCCCGTTCAAATCCTTCTGGAGTTGGTCTCGAAGCGCCGTCGGCCCGCGGATGCTGCCACGTGCCCTCGTGCGTCCATCTCCATCGCACATGGGGCCGCCTTGAGGAAAGAGGTGTATAGAAAGGGGATCCGCCATCCTTCGAGCGAGGGTCTGCCCTTTTCAATCGTCTTCCCTCCTTTTCGTCTGGTTGAATCCCGATCGAGTTTCATCTCATGTCGTCCTCCTTTGTTGCCGTTTTGGGTTGCCCGGAGGACATTGCTGACCCCAACCCAGCCGACGGGTCCGTTCCGGCGGTTCGCCTCCATGGGGGCGTGCTTTCGGGGGTGCCTCCCGAGGTTCTTGGGTGTCCTTTGTCCATCTGTGCCACCACCATCGGGAATATGCGTACCATCTTCCTTCTTCCCCCCTATTTTGTCCGGGCCCCGGAATTCGACGAGCGAATCTGCTTTCCCCGGCCTCGGGAGGTCGGGGTTTATGAAAAGTGTTTTCGGTTTGGGCTTTGGTTCCATCTCCACCCTTTTATTTCCGAGTTTCTACGAGCCCATAGGGTGGCATTATGCCAATTTTGCCCCAATGACATTGGTCTCATCGTCGGGTTTGTCGTTCTCTGCGAATTGAAGGGGGTGGTCCCCTCCCTTCGACTCTTCGCCCAATTCTACCGCCTGAGCCACCATCAGTCAGGGGCCAGGATTTACATCAGCGCTCAGCCAAATAAGAGCCTGGTGCTGGGGATGTCGAGCTCTTTGAAGCTCTGGAAGGGTGAATACATCTTCATCGTTTTCCCGTCGGACGTGGACTTCCCGTTTCAATGGAGCAGCGCCTGCGCGCTGGCTCTCGAGCTGGGCGACCCCACTATCGCCGATCTTGAGGCGGTGAAGACCCTGTTGGCGGTTTTCACGAAGGATCGGAAAATTGACGTTCTCTTTGATGATCCTAATTTGCGGAAGACCACTTGGCCCACGGGTGAGTTCCATTGAGGTCTGTTGTGTTGAGCTATCTCGGCCAGTCCTGACCTTTTCCTCTATGCTTTTTTCAGGTGGGTTTGCCCTCGATTCTGCTCTGACCCCTCCTCCGGTCACGGTCCCTGAGCCTGCTCCGCGTAGGAGGGATCACGTGTTAGAGGTTTGAAAGAAACAGCCGCCTCCTAGCATGGGCTTCAAAAGAGCAAGGGGGCATGCCCCCTCTTTTCCCTTGCCGGGCGTCTCGAAGAAGGCCCGTCCCCAAGTTAAAGAGGGAGGTGCTCTGCTGCCCGAGGGTCGGGCTCCGCCCTTCCTGGCTGAGGTCACCTGGCCGTGGTCCGGGCCGTCATCGCCGCCACCAAACCCCCTCCCTGAGGTTTACGAGAGGTACCTGGGAGCGTTCCACTCGGCTCCCGTTGATTTGCTCCAGTCAGGCGAGGGCCTTCCCCGACCTCGCTTCCCAGTGGGGCCGGGGAGTCGGTTTTTACTGACTGTGGCTTTGCGACGCGGTTGGCTGAGAACTGCTGCCTTTCTTCAGACCAGGCTGCGTTAGACAGGGTTAAAGGTGACCGCCTAGCTACCTTCGTGGTCCAGGCTGGCCAGCAGGTGAGGTGTTCTTGCATACCTCCTTTTTGATACCCATATTTCATCCCGTCTTTTTTGATGCAGTTGTCCTCGGTGGGGCTTTCCATAAGGCGTCAATTCGAGGCCCTTTATCAGGCTGGGGCTGACGCGGTGCGGTCCGTCGAGGCCGAGGGAGTCGAGGACGACGCTAGTCTGCCGGCCGAGGCTCGTATCAAGTCCCTGGAGACTCGGATAACCGAGCTCTCCTCTGTGTTAGAGGAATCAGATCGGGAGAGGGCCTTGGCTTGGGTTGGGAAGTCCAAGGCCGAGGACCGGATTACCGAGCTTGTGGAGGCCGCCGAGGTGCGCACCGAAGCCGGCGAGGACCATGCCCCTATTGTTGCAGCCGACTCCCTGGATCTCTCCAGCCTTCTGGAAGCGACGGAAGAGATAGAGAAAGCTCTCCTAGTCCAGCTTGACGCGAGATCCAGAGAGGTCGAGGTGGAGCGGGTGAAGCATCAGCGCCAGGTTACCGTCCTCGAAGATCGGATCCGAGAACTGGAGGCGGTGAACCCCGCTCAGATTGCTGAGGACGCCGTGGAGGAATACGCTCTCTCTTTTGCAGCCCCAGGTATGTCTGAAGAGTTCGAGAAGGGGTTTGCCCGCTGCAAATCCGAGATCCAGAAGAGGTTTCCCCTCTCGGGGATCGATTTTAAGGAGCTCCGGGTGTACTCTGACGACGAGGGTGAGACACGAGTCGGACCCTCGCCTCTGCCGGGAGCCCCCTCAGGGCCGACAGCGGGATGAGTGAGGGAGAGTTGTTTGTTCGGTCATTGTGCCGTTGTGTAACTCTCCTCTCTCTTTTTGGAAATGAAGTCCCTTTTTCCTGCCTAGGACCGCCTGTCTTCCCCCTTGGTATGTGTCCATTTTTGGGACTTGCTGTCAATGAGGTGGTCACCCTACCAGAGATGTTTCCCCTCATCTTTGCAGTATGTTTGGCCGATCGTCTGGCTGGGGGTGCTATTCCTCAGGCTCACGGTCTGGTCGGCTCGCCCACATACAGGGGGAGTTGCCCCCGGCCTTACAGTGGGTTTCGTTGGGCTGTCTGCTAGGGGTGCGACCTCGCGCCTTATGACTGACCGATGAGGCCGACCGTTGAAGTCAACCTCTGATCCGACCTGCTAGGGGAGTTACCCCCAGCCTTACGGTCGGTCGGTTAACCGACCCGCTGGGGGAGTTGCCCCAGCCTTACGGCCAGTTGGTGTCGTTCAGTCTGCTGGGAGGGCAACTCCCAGTCTGATGACGGATCGACGGACCGACCTGCTGGGGGAGTTGCCCCCAGCCTTATGATCGATCCACCCCCTCCTGGCTGACCGGGGGGGGGGGGGGATGGCCCTCGGCCTGTCGGCCGATTGGGGGAGTCAACCCACTGGCCTTATAATCCTCTGCTCGGATGCTCACCCCGTGAGGTCCAGCTGAGTAAGTTTCCAAACATGAAGGCAAAACAGTTTTATTCGGGCAGATGGAGGAAGGGGAATACACTTGCGGGTGATTTCATTGATAATATTTGCGTAGGTGCTCGGCATTCCAGGTGTGGGTGAGGATCTTTCCCTCCGAATTGGCCAGTCGATAAGTCGTGGGTCCGAGGAATTCGATGACTTTGTACGGTCCTTCCCACTTAGCTGCCAGCCTCCCTTTACGGGCGATCTCTGGGATGAAGGCGGCTTTTCTGAGGACTAGGTCCCCTTGGCGGAAGCTCCTTCCCCTAACTCGGGAATTGTAATAGCGAGCCACTTTCTGCTTCTGGCGGATGATGGTGGCCAAGGCATGTTCCCGCCGCTCGCCTAGGAGCTCCAGGCCGAGATCCAAGCCTTCCGTATTTCTTTCCTCGTCGAAGTGTCTTATGCGGAGAGATTCCTCGCCTACTACGACAGGTACCGCCGCCTCGGCTCCATACGCTAGCATGAACGGGGTTTCGCCCGTGGCTTGTTTGTGGGTCGTTCTATATGACCATAGTATCCTCGGGAGCTCCTCCAACTAACTCCCCTCGGCGTCCTCCACTTTCTTGCGGAGGGGCTATATGATTTACTTGTTGGCGGCCTCTGCCATCCCGTTGGTCTGGGGGTGAGCCACTGAAGCGAAGAGGAGCTTGATCTTCCATTCGGCGCAGAAGTCTTTGAATCCGGCGGAGTCGAATTGTTTCCCGTTGTTCGTGACAATGGCTCGGGGGATTCCGAACCTGGAGATGATGGAGTTCCAAACGAAACTCTTCGCCTTCTTCCATGTTATGGAAGCGAGGGGTTCGGCTTCGATCCACTTGGTGAAGTAGTCCACCGCCACGATTAGGCATTTCCTCTGTCCTCGTCCCGAAGTGAACGGTCCAAGGATGTCGAGCCCCCACTTTGCGAAAGGTACGAGACTGACAATTGGAACGAGTTCCGATGGGGGGGATGAGCCGAGTTTGGCAAATCTCTGGCATTCCTGACACCTTTGGACATACTCCGTTACGTCGTGGACCATGGTTGGCCAGTAATATCCTTGTCTCAGGATCTTTTGGGTGATCGTCTTGCCTCCGTGGTGATTTCCACAGATCCCCTCGTGCACCTCCCGGAGGACGTAGTCAGCCTCCTGAGGACCGAGGCACTTGAGGTAGGGGAGGATATCCGTCTTCGTCCATCGTCTTTTGTAAAGCATTCCTTCATGGATCACGTATCAGGGTGCCTTCCTCTCCAAGGTTCGACGTTCGTCAGGGTCCGTCGGCACTTCACCATGAGTGAGGTATCGGACGAACGGGTCCATCCAGGTGGGGTCCCCGTCGATCGCCATCACCTCCTTCTCCTCAGTGCTGGGGAATCGGAGATTTTCCACGTAGATGGTGCGGCCCATCTCATAGGTCGAGGCAGAAGCTAGTTTGGATAGAGCATCCGCGCGGGTATTCTCCGACCGGGGAAGGTGAAAGGTCTCAACCTTCCTAAATTGGGACAGCTCGGTCTTGGCTGTGGCCAGGTAGCTCTGCATCGCAATTCCACTGTAGTTGGTTGATGATAAGTTTTGAGTCGCTGAGGAGCCATACGGAGTCTGCCCCGAGTTCTCTGGCCAGACTCAGTCCGTTTATCGCGGCCTCGTACTCGACCACATTGTGGTGGCCGGGAACTCGAACCGAAGCGTGTACTTTACGACACACCCCTCGGGAGATCGGATCACGATCCCGGCTCCACTGCCTGACCGGGTCACCGATCCGTTCACATGGACTATCCAAGTGTCCCGGTTCTCTGGATGACCAGTAAGAACGACATCAGTCAAAAGGAAGGATAGGGGTTGGGTTGTTACCGTGGCCGAGTTTTCTCCGGAGGAGTTCTCTCCTTCAATAGTGCATTCGGCGATGAAGTCCGCCAGGGCCTGCCCTTTAATGGCCGTGCGTGGTTTGAACCGTAGGTCGAACTCGCTCAGTTCCACCCCCCAATTCAGCATCCTTCCCATCCGATCGAATCTCTTGAGGTTTTGCTCCAGCTGAGAGTCGGTAAGGACTAGTATAGTGTGGGCTTGAAAGTATGGCCGGAGCCGACGGGCTGAGAGAACGAGGGCATATGCCAGCTTTTCCATGGGCGTGTACCGTCCTTTAGCGTCCTTCAGGACCCGACTGGTATAATACACCGGCCTCTGCACTCCGTCGTCCTCCCGGACCAGCACCGAGCTCACTGCTTCTCCCGTGCAAGCCAGGTAGAGGCTCAACATCTCTCCTTCTCGCGGTTTGGATAAGAACGGGGGACTGCGAAGATACTCTTTGAGTTCGACGAATGCTCGAGAGCAATCCTCGTCTCACGGTATCGTCTTCCTATTATCCGCCGGCTCCGCGATCGCCTTCCTCAGGTCCTGAAGAATGGAAGGGATCTTTCTGCCGATTTGGACAGAAATTGTCCCAGAGCGGCGATGCGTCCATTCAACCTCTACAGCTCCGTAATTGTCGTCGGCTCCCGCATGTTGATCAGCGCCTCGATCTTGTCAGGGTTAGCTTTGATGCCGCGATTGGTGATCATGAATCCTAAGAACTTGCCCGCTCTTACCCCGAATGTGCATTTCGTGGGATTGAGGCGGATGTTGTGTCTCCGCAACCGCTCGAAGGTCTCCCTGAGGTCAGCGACGTGATCTCCCGGGTCCTTCGACTTGACCAACATGTCATCGACGTAGACCTCCAGGTTCCTTCCTATCTGGGAGTCGAACACCTTGTTGACCATTCTCTGGTAGGTGGCCCCGGCGTTCTATAAACCAAAAGGCATCTTCTTGTAGCAGAAGGTTCCCTTATCTGTCGTGAAGGCTGTCATCTCTTCATCCCGGGGGTCCATCTGGATTTGATTGTACCCGGAGTAGGCGTCCATAAAGCTGAGCATTTCATACCCTGAGGCATTGTCCATGAGGTGGTCGATGCGAGGCAAAGGGTAGCTGTCTTTAGGGCATGCTTTGTTGAGGTCGCTGAAGTCCAACACATTCGCCATTTCCCGTTGGGCTTCTTGACCATTACGACGTTTGACAGCCACTCCGGGTACCAGACTTCTCGGATAAAGCCAGCGTCGCGGAGGCACTCCACCTCTTCGGAGGCAGCCTTCATATTTTCGTCGCCCAGATTCCGATTCTTCTGTCTGACCGGTTTGAAATTGGGGTCGACGTTCAGCCTATGCATAATCACTCGGGGGTCTACGCCGAGCATGTCATCGGGGGACCATGCGAAGACGTCAAGGTTCGCCTCTAAGCATTCGATCAATCAGCTTCTCAAGTCCGAGCCCAGCCCTGATCCGATGGAGACGTATCTTCCTTCGACACTCGTGACCGGGATTTGATCCGGCTCTTCTACGGGCTCGGGTCTCGGCCCGTTCCTTAGGTCAAGCATGGCCATCGTGCTGCCAGGTTGTTCTGTGGGTTTTTCGTCCGCTAGCTGGTAGCAGATCTTTAGCTTCCCCGCGTCGCCGTCGACTCGCCCGATCCCTCTCGGGGTCCGCAACCTTATCGTTCGGTGAAGAGTCGAGACCACCGCCCCAACAGCGTTGAGAAGCGGGCGGCCGATGATCCCATTGTACGCCGACCCGATCCTCAGCACCACGAACTCCATCGTCAGGGTCACCAAGTCAGGTGGCCCGCCGAGCGTGACCGGGAGGTGGATCGCCCCCACGATGGGCGTGGAGTGACCCGTGAAGCCCACCACGGGCCTCGAGCACGGCTCCAGGTCCTTGTTCTGTAGCCCCATCCTTTCTAAAGTCGACATAAATAGGATGTCGCAAGAGCTGCCAGTATCGACTAGCAGTCGCCAGACCACGGACGTGTCGATAACTACGGATACCACCAGCGCTTCGCCTGGCCGTGGCGGCTCCTTTGCCGCCCCCGCCTCGCCGACCCGGAGGGGCGGCGGTGGGCTCCTACCCCCATATTGCGGCCCTCCTTGTGGCCGATCCGAGGTTGCACATGCACCCCGGCCGGTTGCGTGCACCGGGGAGCGACGATCCCCTCCCGCCGTCCGTGGCGGGAGCCGACACCCGTCGCCGGGGGTCGCGCCCCCCCCCTCCGCTTCGGGGGATGAAGCCTTGTCATTGTCGGTGTGGTTGTTTTACGTGGGTCTTGGTTCGTTCCCACAGACGGCGCCAGATGTTTACGAATGTTTTCTCACCGCAGGATCGTTGACCAGGGACTAAGTGGTCAACGCGGTCAAGGGGTCGATGGTGACCCCTTGGGAGTGCCGAGCGCACGTGCATATAGTGCGGGCTGGAGATAGCGTCGGGGCCGAGCGCCGGATCTGAGCAGGGCCTCGGCTCCTGGTTGAAGCTGAGCGGAGGGGAAGCCTCGGCTCGGTTTCTATGGACTCGGCCTTGGTCGGACGAGCGTCGAGGGGTAGCCTCGGTGTCTCGATCAGCTTCTTCCTGAATAGACGAGAAACTCGTCAGGGTGGCCGGACCTTGGTTCCGGTCGTATCCCCTCCGATGCCTAAGTCAGATTAGGGTCTGAAGGATGCTCAGCGGGGTAGGCATGACTCGAGGGGAGATCGATGCGCTGACCCACATCGCGAGCAAGGGGAGGGGAAAGGAATGGAGGAACGCCAAGGTCGTTGATGGTATACCTTCGGTTAGAATACCTGGGGTTCGATCTTTTGCTCTGTTGTCCCTCTGGTCCTTTTATAGGTGGATCCGCCGCGATTGCCTCTCGCCCAAGTTGCCACGCCATTCCCCATGATGGCGCATGCCGGCATCATGGGGGAGCCGTTTGTCCCCTGTCACGCTGTCACGTCGTTCGCCGTGCGCCACTATGCCCTCCAGATCTGTCCCCATCACGGTGCCTGCCAGTGTCGTGGGCCCACCCACTCCGGAGTTCCCTGACGGGCATTTAATGCCCCCCTAAGCCAAGGGAGTTGCTTCTCCCGTAGATCGTGGGCCGGTCAGGCGTGTGTCGATTTGTGGGCGGTTTGAGTTAGAGGGTTCCCGTGGGCCTTGTCGATTGGGCCGCGTTTTCCTCGTGGGCCTCGTCTGACGGGGCCTTACCTTGCTGGCAGGCTTCTCGTCCGCAGCTTGACTTTGGGCCTCCAGCCTTTGGGACTTAATCATAATAGCTGTATCAGGAATAAAAACGCTAGGATTGATTTCGTGTACATCATGAAGGGGGAGATCCGTCGGTTTTATAGCGTTGGAGGTGGTTACTCCATCTCAGGAGATCCCCCTTGTACCCGTCAGCGGGTTTGCCGCGACTGAGTCATAACTGCTTAAAGCTGGCCATGTGCCCTCGTAGCAAAGTGTAGCACATACCCCTCTTTTAAAGCTGGATCTTATGTACGTTTTGTATGGATCCATTGATAACGGCCTAGAGGGACGCGGCCCTATTGCCTGAGATTGTGCCGCTGTGGTCACATTGGAGGATCTTGCCAGTTGACCAAGTGCTTGGGCCATGAAGTTGAAGGACGAATCAGGTGACAAGCTTGTCGCTGTTGGAGTATGTTGGTGAGGATCTTGCCACTTGCTTTCTAGGTAAACTCTCTAGCCAACTAAACATTTGCAGCAAGCCGCTCATCCTGACCTCTGAAGGCAATTTCGATTCCTTCATGATGATCAGGAGCGAAGGTAGAAAAATCAGTTCAATATGCAAAATATTCAGTATCCGCCGCTATCATATTCCTCCTGTACACTATTAGTGTGGTATATGATGCATGTATTATAAATGATAAGCTTGACAAGGTGGTTTCATCACTAGATTTCGAGATAAGATCATACGCAGGGGAGTAGATCACATAAATACTGGGTGATAAAAACGTGATATTATTACACGGCATTCAACATGAAGCTATTGGTTGCTTCTTATTGGGCCTAATTCATAGACAGCAGTCACTTCGACTCTTACTGGATCCCCCCCCCCCCCCCCCCCCCCCCCCCCCCCCCCCCCCCCCCCCCCCCGTCATGGGCCATGGCCGTAGTCATCGAAGACGAGCATGGTTGGTTAATCCCAAGGCGTTTGGGTGTTGCAGTCCAAATTTTCTCCGTAGCTCGTGAGACGAAAGATGTCACAGTATCTCATGTAGAAGCCCGTCCTGTACTCAGCCTTGTCGTTACGCCCGTTCCCACATTCCACCCCTCCATTGATAATGTTGGTGATCACCCCGTATCCTGGAAATCGTCTTGCCTGTCTGTCAGCTGCCGTTGGGAGCCACTTCCCGGTGATGACGTCATGGGAAGATGGCTTCGGGTCATGCCGAGTCATCCAGAACCACAATGCAGTCTGGAATGCGACGACCGGGTCAGTGGCAACCTTTTCAGGATGGTTCAGCAAGTCCAGGCCTAGTGCTTTTCCAGCTTTGCCGTAGTTGATGTTGCTACAGGTGTTCAAATCAAGACCCAGGTGGAGATGTTAGTGTTAGACTAGTGTTTTAATCTCAATGCAAAAAGAGACCGCTTTTGATTTTATACAAACTGTTGTCTTACCCTGTTATTTGAAATGGCCCCCGACCGTAATACTTTTTGCCTTCTGCGCATGGATACTCTTTGTTGTTCGGGTCGCAATTGGTAGACTGAATTTTCGCCTCTAGGATACAGTAACCCCATGTGTATCGCCATTCCGCTGCGCCTTCCTCCCAGTCTGCATACGTGTTCAAGTCCATATAAATAATATGTTGGAATGCCCCGATTTCAGTTTAGGCTTAGTGGAGGAATATTAATTAACAAGAACTTCATGAGTTAGCAATGCCAATTTTTGTTGGATCTTCATGAGTTCACTTGTATAATACGAGGTCCAAAAACCAAGCTTGGTGGTACGAGGGTAAGAAATTTCATAACAATACATATGCATTAATTGACATCTGGAAATATAGAGCAGGCAAATATCAAACTGATTACCAGTAGTCTCATGGGATGTTTGGCCCAAGAAAGCAGCAACCTCCATCTTCCATATAGTATCATTATCGCCAGTGGTACCAAACGCAGGGAATGAATCTGCTGCTTTGGTGAAATCATCATATTTGTAGAAGTTACGAGCGGGGCAGGCCGGATCGTCACGGCGCTTCAACATCAATTCAAACAGTTCACGGCTGATGGTATGTCTTATATCAGGGGTCCACGGCGGCGGGGGCGACGGCGACGGCGGCGGGGGCGGCGCGGTTGGCGGCGGGGGCGGCGACGGAACCTCCAGCAGGCAGTTGCTCTGGCAGCCTAAGCTGACGTTGCAGTGTTCATGCGTGGTTCCGCAGTACCCCAACTTGCTGCAGCAGAGCACGCCCGGGCAAAGTGCTCCGCCTTTCTGCCGTCCGCATTCGAAGTCCTCTGCGCTGGAGCACAAGGAGGAGGTTAGCGCCAAACTGGCTACAACCCAAAACCTCATCATTGCTTGTTTCCTGAGAACGCACTTCTATTTTATGCTTTGTGAGTGAAGAGAATGCGGATGTCGTGAACTTATATAGGCGAGGGCTGCATGGCATTGTAGAGAATATTTGAACCAGTTTTTATTTTAGTTTATTCATTCATTTATCTATCTTGTCTGCTTCTAATGTTCTCATCGAAAACACGGGGGACAATTTTTTGGGCCTTTTCTGGACCCTTGCTCTCCCCGTGGACCCTATCGGTCGTGGGTTGAATTTTGAACACGCCATCTACACATGTTTTACATTGCAATTAAAAATACCTGTTACTGTTGTGAACGGTTATTTAACCGTAGTTGGGTGAGATTCTGGGCTATCATAGAGATATGCTCATATCATTGTAAGCCCATATTTGTATTCCCCCAATTGCCTATAAATAAAGAGCTGGGGGCTCCTCCCCCAGTAGTTGATTCATAACACGTTATCAGCACGAGACTCTAAATTTTTTTTTCCTCTCCAATTTTTTTTTCCGTTCCTTGCGAAGGCGAAGGCAAGACGGGAGATCCACGAGCGCGGAACAAGGCTTCCTCCATCGAGCGTCGTCATCCGCGTAGGGCTTCGAGCAACCGTCGCTATATCCGGAGGACGGATATAGAGGTAAAAACACTAAAAACGATATTTTTAATCATACGTATGATTGCTCCTCCCCTAGATCTCGCAAGATCGATATGGGGATTATTTGTCGCCTTGAAAACGACGGACTTTTCAT
Organism: Scilla litardierei; assembly: GCA_030789695.1. NCBI lineage: Eukaryota > Viridiplantae > Streptophyta > Magnoliopsida > Asparagales > Asparagaceae > Scilla > Scilla litardierei. The sequence continues at coordinate 90,318,360 of CM061133.1, forward strand.
CCCAAAAATACAATTTTTAGGGTTAAACCCTAACTTTTAGCCCGTCGGCGGCTCGCCGCCGGCCTCCCCATCTCTCCGCCACCCCCGCCCGTAGCAGGGGACGTGCCCGCCGCGCCGCCCAAAGGGGGCGGCGACCCCCGCCGCCGTCGCCCCTGCAGGGGGGGCGGCGGGATCTGCCCACCGCCGCCTCCCCCTGCAGGGGGGGGGGGAGGGGGGCGGCGGCCCCTGCCGCCGCTTCCCCTTGCAGGGGGCGACGGGATCGCCCCGCCGCCGCGCCCCCCTGCAGGGGGGTCAGCGGCCCCCCGCCGCCGCGCCCCCCCTGCAGGGGGGTGGCGGCCCCCGCCGCCGATCCCCCCTTCAGGGGGGCGACGGCGGCGGCGCCCCCCTGAAAACTTAGTTTGCAGAACAAAAAAATCTAGTAAAGCCTATGGGCCTGAAGCCCACAGGTCGGCTGCGGGCTTCAGGCCCACATGCCGATTTATTCAAAAAAAAGTCTGTGGGCCTGAAGCCCACAGACCTGCTGCGGGCTTCAGGCCCACCGTCAGATTTCTTCCACACAAAAAAAGCCTATGTGCCTGAATCCCATAGGCCGACTGAGGGCTTCAGGCCCGCAGGCTGTTTTATCTGAAAAAAAAATGGGGGAGGCAAAGGCTACTAACAAGCCTCAAAAGGCTACTTGCTAGCCTAAAATTAATTTAAAAAGGGGATTTAAGGGCAAAATATTCGTGAAAAATCACGGTAAATTACGGGACAAATATCGGGCAGGCGAGGACTCTTTGGAGATTTTTGCGGGGCTTTTGGGATGATGAGGGAACCTGCTTTCCTCATACAAAAGAAAATGTTAATTTTGGGCTCTTATTCAATTTTATTCATTAAACCCATTCATTTCAACCCTTGCATCGTAATGATTTTTCCGTAAAAATCATCTTTAGATGCTTTACATCACTAGGCTTATTCTGTGGATATTATATGCGTGGTTGTGCATTGTATTTAAAACTTAATAATTAGGAAGATCCTGCGACCGCTCTGCCGTTAGTAACCTAACCTAACGGTGCATGACGTTGCCCAGTGGTCCAATAATTATTAAGTGATTAAATTATTTGTAATCAATTAATGGCGGTAATGGGGAGGTGCTGGCATGGCGCAGTGAACGGCGATAGGGATGCGGATTGAGGGGGCACGATTGGGGGCGGACGAGGGACGTGAGTCGTGGACAGTCACGACGGGAGGCCTATAAAAGGGCTGGAAAGACGACTGGACAAGAGACGGCATCTGAGGTAACTAAAACCTAAGGTACTCCATCAACGACCTTGTTCCCCCATTCCAAATTCCTTCCTCCCCCGCTCGCGCCGGTAGACGCCGTTCAGATCTCCTCCCGAGTCGAACCGTCTCCGCCGGGCCTCCTCATTCAGATCACTATCTGACTTAGGCATCGGAGGGGATTTGGCCGGAACCAAGGTCCGGCCTCCCTGACGACTGTTCTCGTCTACGCAGGAGGACATCAGATCCACGGGCCGAGGCTTCCCCTCCGCCCCTCGCCGGCCACGCATCAAGCGAGACGACCGAGGCTGCTCCTCGTTGCCCGTCCGACCGAGGCCGAGCACAACCGTCCGAGGCCGAGCGTTTCACACCGGGCCGAGGCTTCCCCTCCGCCCTGCGACCGGCCACGTAACCAGCGGGACGAACGAGGCTACCCCTCGTCGTCCGACCGCTGAGGCCGAGCACGACCGTCCGAGGCCGAGCGTCTCAACTCGGGTCGAGGCTTCCCCTCGCCCCCCTTGCGACCAAGGATCCCGATTCGGCCCAGCCGACGCGCTCCACGTCGTCCGCAACTCCGACTCGTGTCTCGTCTGCACCGACTCGACATACCCGAGGGACCCAAGCGGGCCCCTTAACCACGTTGACCGGGTTATCCACGGTCAACGCTTTTGTAGTGAGAAAACACTCTGAAACATCTGGCGCTGTCTGTGGGAACCGAACCGTCCCATGAAGAAACAAACCGCACCTGCAATGTCACGAGCCAGCAACGGAAAGAGACGCATGCCCCCCATCCCGGAGGAGGGGAATGGCGCATCCAACGGCAGCCTTGAAGACACGCCCGTCGGGAATCACCCCGCCTCCTCAACCGAAGGGATTAGCGGGTCAGAACTGGCCACACAGGGACAACTCCGGGCCCTGGCCCAGGAGACCAACGCGAGCATCCAGACGTTGGTCGCGGCAGTACAACAGCTTGTCGGCACTGCGCCAGCTAACGGATGCACGTTGGGCGACGACCATCGTTGGGCGGGGGGTCCCCCGCTCTTACGGTCCGCTGTGGTCGATAACCACGGGAACCAAAGACCGAACACGGAGCATCGGTTCACGTTGTCCGGCTCCCGTCAGGCGAGATCACGCGCCTCCTCCCCTCATCGTGAAAGGAGCCGAAGAGAAACTGAAGGCACGGGGGACGAATCGGTGACCGCGTTGTCTCGTCGACCACGATCACCCCACCGCAGGAGAAGCAATCAACACCACTCGAGAGACCGATCACGGCGGAGCGGGAGCTCCCGCCAGAGGAGCCGGGAACGCCGGGTCAGCCCTACCCCCAGTGTGGCGAGGGCCGTGGAGCCAGCCCCACCGGCGCCAGTGCCCCCTCCACCACCGAACGAACCAGAGGCAGGCGGGTGTCGAACCCCCGGGGGCATCCACGGAGACCGGTGCCCCCTATCGCCGAGAATAACCGACGCGCGGGTCCCCTCTCGATTCAAGATCCCGGCGCTGGGGAAGTATGACGGGATAGGAGACCCGGGAAACCACGTGATGGACTACGAGGGGGACATGTCCTTCCAAGGAACTGATGATGACCTGCTCTGCAGGAGCTTCTATTCGACCCTCAGGGAAGCGGCGAGGACCTGGTACCGCAGCCTACCCAGCCGCTCCATCGACAGCTTCGAGGAACTCACCCAGCTGTTCTGCAAACAGTTCATGGCAGGGAGACAGGTAAAGCCTGATGCTGAACATCTGTTTAACATAGTGCAGGGCCCAGCCGAGCCGCTCCAACAGTTCATGCGCCGCTTCAACGCGGAAAGGCTGAACGTGAACAGCCCTCCCGACCTTGTTGTCCAAACGGCCCTTAAGAAAGGGCTGCACCATAGAGGCCTTAAGAAATCTCTGCACAACGATCCCCCGAAGGACCTCCCCGGGATCATGGCGAGGGCCGAGCGCTTCATGTTGACCGAAGAGACCTTGGCCATTGAGGCAGGAAAGGCCACTCGAGGGACCAAGCGCGGCGATAGCGGACGAGGCAGCCCCGAAGGGTACCGGACCGAGAAGAGGCCGAGAAACAGGCAGTGGGGAGAGGGTATAAGGGACGCCACCCCAGACGCCGTCCTCGCTCAAGTACAGAAGGAAGAGCGCACCGATCGCCCCCCACCGAAGGCAAAAAGAGGTGGGAAGAATGGGGAGAAGTACTGCAAGTACCACAAGGACAATGGCCACGACACTGAAGATTGCTGGCACTTAAAGAAGGACATTGAGAAGCTGATGAGCCGGGGGCATGCCAGGAGTTTAGCTGACGAGCCGGCCCACGGAGAAGGGACCTACATGCAGCCGGACAAGGGAAAGAAGATCCACACCGTCCAAGGACCCCTCCGCATCATAGAGTGAGCAGGCGAGGTCCCTCCCCCCAGTCGTAGTCTAGTCCGGGGGATTATCTAGGTTTACATCCCTCTGTCTAGCTTTATTTCCTTTTCCTTTCCTCCAAATGTACTAGTCCGACAGGACCCTTAAAAGTACAATTGCATTCCCTTTTGTCTTTTCTTAATCTTCGACGGAATCAACTTTTCACTAAGGGTGCAAAAGAATGAAGACCGCCGCCTCACTGGAGGGGGAGGGGGAGCTTCGTCCTCGCCGACCAACTCCTGCGCTCATAAGTCTGGGGACAATTCCCCCAGCCAGCGCGGACGCCGACCGGTCCTAAGCCGAGGAGCTTCGCCCTCGCCGACCAACTCCTGCGCTCATAAGTCTGGGGGCAATTCCCCCCAGCCAGCGCGGACGCCGACCGGTCCTAAGCCGAGGAGCTTAGCCCTCGCCGACCAACTCCTGCACTCATAAGTCTGGAGGAAATTCCCCCAGCCAGCGCGGGCACCGACCGATCCTAAGCCGAGGAGCTTCGTCCTCGCCGACCAACTCCTGCGCTCGTAAGTCTGGGGCCAATTCCCCCAGCCAGCGCGGACGCCGACTGGTCCTAAGCCCTGAGCTCGTAAGTCATGGCGGTATTGTCTGACATCTGATCAGAGGGCGTCTGACTTCTATTCGAGGCCCTGAGAGCTCTTGCTGTTTTCTCGATTTCAGGATCAAATAACAATTCTTTATCTAAAGCTCTAAAGCGAGTGATCATGCACAAGACAGCTCAGAAAAACACCATGAGCAGCAAAATAACAATTAAAAAGAGTGAAAAGGGTGGAAAGATAAGGAATGGTGAGATTTGCTAGCAAACTCTTCAAAATAAAATAAACAGAGATACACCGTAACCGTCCCCGGCAACGGAGCCAAAAACTTGACGCACCCCAAACTTACACCTAAATTCCACCTACCTGTGTCTCAGTCGCTAGGCATAGTATGGTTCAAAGGTGTCAGCTCTGGGCTCTATCCGCAAGCAGATGGTGTCAAATTATAGTATATACGATTTTCGAATCCCACAGGTACAGTGACAGTGTATTGGGGTCTCAGATTATTTTTATATCTCAGAGTGAGATAGCAGTCAGTTTAAGAAGATTGGTTGTGATGGTATTGTTGGTTCGATAATAAAAGAAGCTCGGGCCTTAGGGATCACTGCTAAGACCGTCAGAGGTTGATCTTAGAATGGGATCTTTACGTTGCATTGGATTTAGGGGGTTGATCTCTCAACTCATACCACTCTCGTGGGTTAGAATTTCGAGGTTTCTCGGTGGCTCTCATTGACGCAATGTCGGTAGCCGTCAATGAAGCGATATAGTTCTTCGGTGGATCCCCTCAAGGCACGAGCCGAGCGTGGTCACGAGCCTTGGTTGGATCCACTAATTCCCTATCTAAATCCCAAAGATACTCCTTAAGCTCATCAATTCCACCGATCGTGGGCATGATCTTTGTACGAGTTCTCTTAGGGATTCGGATGGATCGACCAAAATGCTCCCCTTTATTCCTAATACAACCTAGAGATCCATGTCTACATCTCTTTCCTAGAGTCTTGGGGCTAACCCATCAACCCTAGGGGAGACTACTCACACATATCGATTACGACGAATAAAAATGCAATTTTTAACGAAGAAAACATCGTAGCAATTGAATCGAGCGAGAAATAAATATCTTACGTACCGAAAGCAAGAAAGAACGATAACCGATAGGGATCCAAAGAAATTCAGCGAATTCCAAGATGCAAAGAATAATAAAACGTGATCTTGCTCCAAAAATAATTCAATTCTCAAAACCTAGATCTAGATCCAGAATAGTTTTTGATCTCCTCTTTTCTAAGCTCAATTCAAAAACATAATAAAAGCTCTCCTCTTCTCAGTCCCCAAAGTCGCCTCCTATAGCCTCGTCTGGGCCCCCACGAAAAATCACTTGAAAATCTGGATTCTGGGCCTGCATGTCGTCGACCGAGTCAGTGACTTGGTCGAGTAGACGAGTACTTGGTCGAGCAGGCGCATTAACCGCTTCTTGCTTGGGTGAAGGGGTCTGGGCTGCTCGGTCGAGCAGCCTACTTACTCGACCGAGCTGTCAGTAGATCGGGCCTCCTTCAAAAAATGTTGCTCTGCCTACTTGGCCTGAGTAGGCCTTGCTCGGTCGAGTAGGTTGCTGTCTCGGTTGAGTAGGTCCTGCTCGGTCGAGCAGGATGTTGGTGAGATGGAGCTCAAAAGTATGTCAACTTGGGCCGAGTAGCCACTCTGCTCGGTCAAGTCGGATGCACGTTCTGTTGGCTTTGTGTATCAGCTCGACAGAGCAGCTTGTGCTACTCGGTCGAGTCGCCTGGGAGAAATCCAGAACTACTCTTTCCTCTTGTCAGATTCTCCTCCACTCCTCCCATAAACTTTCAAACCTCGACAAACTCCTATAGAGGCTCACCAATGGACTCACGGGCATGCTGGGTGTGTCCATATCCAAAAATGGATTTGAATCGCTCCAAAATCCCTGAAAATCCACAAAACTCTACGAAACTCGAAAATATCGTTAGAATTGGAATATCGTAAGAAAATGCAGGATTTGGATGTGAATGCGACATGAAATGCAATAAAATGATGCTATGACAAGATGGAAAATATGGACACCTCAACGACCTCCCTAGCAATCCGCTTGGAATCCACCGCTCCCAGCTCCTGGATCCGACCCTCGAGGACGGCAACTTGGCACTGGTCCTATGTCCGCTCCTTTTTGGTCTCCTGAGAACTCGCGTTGAGTTTAGCCAGGAGAACCCGCTCTCTTTCCTCTGCCGCCTCCATGAGGCTTGCGAGCTCTGTGGCATCGGCTTCCACAACTGGGCCACTACCCCCTCTTGCCTCGACAGCCTTCATCAGCTCGGCTATCTGATCCTCGGCCTTCGCCTTCTCGGCCAGTGCTAAAGCCCTTTCCAGCTTCGACTTCTCCAGGACGGCTGAGAGCTCAGTCATCCGAGTCTCCAGTGACCTAGCAAACCCCTCGGCTACCTAGATCACCTCGCCTTCGTCCTCCTCGGCCACATGCCTCTGGCCCTGACCTACCATGGACTCAGAGAGCGCCACGAATTGACGTTTCATCAAAAGGCCAACCGAGGACATCTGCATCAGGAGGAAGAGATGAGTTGAAGTCCCTTGCAAGAGACAGAACGCACGAGAAACCTCACCTGTTGACCGGCATGTATCACGAAAGCCGCAAGCCGATCACCTCTCACCCCGTCCAGCATGGATCGGTCCAAAGGAAGATAGCAGTTTTCAGCCAGCTGGGTCGCCACCCTGCAATCAGAGAAGACAGACTCCTTCAAACCCACGGGAAAGAAGGGGCTGAGAAAACCTTCCCCGGACCTCGACAGATCGGCCTCGGCTGGCCGGAACACACCCAGGGACTGTTCGTAAACTTCCTGGAGCAGTCCCGTCGGAGGAGGCGAGGGACCGACCCAGGGCCACGAGTCCTTTGTCTGGGAAGGCCGGGTGAGATCCTCAAGGGGAGGGGCACCCTCGACAGTGGCAGGGACCCGGGCCTTTTTCCGCTCGTGCCTCTCTGAACCGGGCGGAGCTTGCCCCCTCGCTCTCTTAGAACTCGTTCCAGAAAACCCAACCCGCGGTTTCTTTCGGACTTCCAACACGTGGTCCCCCCGCTGCGGGTTGGGACTCGGAACGGTGGCTGGAATAGGGTGCTGAGAAGAATCTTGGCTGAACCCACCTGCACAAGAGGACAAGATAAGGAAACAGTCTCACCTGAGAGGGTCTCGGACAGTAGCTCCCCTAAACTCAGGATTTCAACAAAACTCATCGATGGGCCACACGGTCTTTTGCAGGTTTAGGTCGGAGAAGAGGACGTCGATATTTCAATCTGCGGCGGAGACCAACAGTAAAGTGTTGACCGCCTCAAGCTCAGCATCGGTGGGGCTCCCTAGCTCGAGGGTCAGCAAACTCGTCACCCCCCATCGGGCTGGGAAATCCACCTCCGACGGGAAACCAACGAAGACATACTCTCCATTCCAATGCTTCAAGGAACTCGGTAGCCTTAGCACCAAGCTCTTCTTCGGTCGAACACTAATGTAAAGACAAGCTCCTGACTGATGATGGCTCAGGCGAAAGAATTGGGCAAAGAGACGGAGGGACGGCTCAATCCCCTTCAGCACACAGAGAACAACAAACCCCACTAAAGACCCGACGGCATTGGGGCAGAATTGGCATAGGTCAAGCCCGTAAGCTCGTAGAAACACGATGATAAAGGGCTGGAGAGGGAATCGGAGCCCGAACCGGAAGCTCTGTTCGTACACACCGACTTCACGAGGGCCGAGGAAGCAGATCCGCTCGTCCTTCTCAGAGGCCTAAGCAAAACATGGAGGGAAGAGATAGGCGGAGCGCAATGCTCCAATCGAGGTGGCGCAAACAGACAACTGCCATCCCATTACCTCAGGGGGGCACCCCGTAGAGCTCTCCTCCGTGACGACGTACCACCGTGATGGAACCACGAGCTTGACCTGGATTGAGGGCGGCTGTCGAGCGTCCCGAACCAGCGGTCGAAGAGGAGGAGGACATGAGGCAGCATCTGAGGACAATCCGGGGCAGCTGTGAAGGATGGGGGAAGAGGATGACGATTGAAGAAGCGAAACCCTCGTCTGACAGACGGCGTCCTCCCTTTATACTGCCCCCTCGAATTCTTCCACCCCCACGCGAGCCGACCACATGAGCAGACACGTCGACATCCCGTGAGGCATAGCGATTCGAATTCTGCACTCAGGGGCGGGAGGAGTTCAACCGGGCAGTGTCATGATGGCCCCCATTTAATTGCATTGTCTCGACTGATGTGCCTGTCAAGATCCACACAAGTCACATCGCCAGAACCGAACCGGCAGAATCCGAACGGCACGAGCGATGGGGGCAATTGAAACGACCATTTCGAGACTGCCCGAGAATGAATGGCCCAAGCCTACACTTGAAGCTAGAGGACCCCAAAAGGAGATCGGGTTGACCGTCAAGGCACTCACAAGGACTCAGAACCGGGTCGACCACGACCGGAACGGTTGCCCCGTCAGCCCACATCGGTGGGAGCTAATCGCTCCTCAAAACATGCCCCCTTAATGGCCATTAAGGGGCCCCATTAACCCACCCACATGCCGCATGCATGCGCCTTCAAAGAGACGGATCACATGCATGCGCCTTCAAAGAGACGGATCATGGGGGCGCGGAGATGAGGGGACGTGGTGGGGGAGCGATCGTGGGACAATCCCTATAAAGGGATTCTAGAGACAACCGAGAGAAGGATCTCTCCCGAGATACTAAGAGACTACGGTATTCTACTCAAAGGTCTTGTTTTCCACTCCGCATTTTCCACCTATAACTCGGTCCGAGGATACGCATATCGACCACCCTGTGAGCCATACCGGTCCCGCCGAGCACCTATCAAATCCGTTTTGACTTAGACATCGAAGGGGACTTGGCCGGAACCAAGGTCCGGATCCCCTGGCGAGCTTCTTCGCCTCTCCAGGCTAAGCAAATCTCGCGGCGCCGAGGCTACCCCTCAGCGTCGCCTCGACCGAGGCCGAGCGCCCCAGCAACGAGCCCGCTCACCCCGGACGAGCTTCCTCATCTACCAAGGCCGAGCAGATCCCGCGGTGCCGAGGCTGCCCCTCAGCACCTCATTGACCGAGGCCGAGTACTCCCGCCAACGAGACCGCTCGCCCTCAACTCGCCGAGGCGAACCTTTGGAGAGCCAGCGTGAGGATCAAAGCTACCCCGTCGGGCAATCACATACTTGACGGACCCTGGGGGTCACATGTGTCCCCTTGACCACGTTGAATATCTGTCCATCGGTCAACGATTTAGCGGTGAGAAAATACCCGTAAACAACTTTATTTCTCAGGGGGCAATTGCCTACTACACAAAGTCGGAGAATGTCAATGGGGGCAATTGCCCCGCTTTGCCCCCACCTGCCTCTGCCACTGCATGTAAGTTTCAAAAATCCATTCTTACGCTATGGATGAAAAAAGCCTTTGAAGTCTTCAAATTTATCAAAATGAAAAATATGAGTAGTATATCAGCTGAAAGGTTTATGTGCTAAAATTAGGTCAGAGCAAAAATATTTTTGGGCCCAACTCTGCAAGAGTCACACGTGAACTCCGACCCACGACAGGAAAAAAAAAAGGCTAAAATGACGTACAATTAAATCTATTTAAAGCTAGTCTTCCTGTTGAGAGGATGAAACTTTATCTCTTTCTCTACTTTTCCTCTCTTAAATTATAATTCTTATATCTTATATTTTAACTTTATCTCTTTCTCTCGCAGAAACCACACCCAGAGTTCGATTAATTATCGTTCTTATGGTTGTAATATGCAAATTACAAGTCCCTCCATGCTATTATTGGCACCGTCTGTGACAACACTGATTCAGCCATATATCATACCTAGAATGCTAAGAGCTGAGCTTATAACAGTTGGAGAATGAGCAACAACAACATAGCAGTTGTTAACAAGCTCTCATGTCGCTACCAACATTTCCTCTATCGGCCCCATCACCACCGTCACCCTTGCCCCCATCCCAGCCACCTCGCATGAGTCACGTGATCATCGAGGCATCCTACGTCTTAAAGCAACCACCAAGCATTATTCAATTTACTAATGCTACATGTCATATGCATATACACACATGTATAACCCGAATGGCGTGGTTATACGAATAGTAGTGATTTGCGTTGTGTTCTTTGGGGTGACTTAGTCAATTTTTATATTTTTCTCTGAGAAAACAACCCAATGCTTGAAGGGATTCACTACAAGGGCTCCATTTCGTCTGCTTCGTCTTTTTCCTGGTGGATCCCCTTGACTTTGGTCAATAATATGTATATTTCTACGCATGTTTCCGATCACAAACATGCAGACACAGCAAGGGCCAAACTTTGTGAGTGGCTTCACACGCAACAACCAGTTGCAAGCATTTAATTAAAAAAAAATTATTAGTATATACATTGAGAAGTATATGTATGTTAATAATGGATTTTATACATAATACATCTTAGCTTTGTTTTTTCCGAATCGACAACTTACCCGACAGGCACGAAAAAAACATTCATAATGATGGGCTAGTTTTATACTTGAATGCTACTATCATGATATCATCCTGTTGTTAATTATTTATTCAGAATTAAAAATAGTGCCCTGCATTATCATTATCGGTATTATTATTTTTATTAATACATTAATTACCTAGCTAACCAGCTTGCACCGCTGGCATAATGCCATATTGTATATGGCTATAATTAATGTGATATGTTTTCTAAATTATGCAGGAAGCGGTATGCCGAAGGCGCCCGCGCCGAAGGCGCCCGCGCCGAAGGCGCCCGCTAAATTTCTTTACGCTAATTTGTTGTTCTTTTAAATTTTGGGTTATGACTAATGTGCACACACACACGAAAGTTTATAACACATGAGCGTCGAAAGGAGCCGAGGCAGGTCCCTAACCCCAAGTTCAAATCGCTCTAACACTCTAGTAGAATGTGTCGTGCAGATCACGTGATCGTCCAAGCATAAAACCAGCATATCCCATTTGGATCACCACGTCATCGTTACAGTACATGTTACTTTAACCAATTTAGTCATCATTACAATACATGTTATTTAACCAATTTACTCCTTGAATTCATTTAATGGCAAAAGTAATTCTGTGACTAATAAAGAGAGTATTATGGAAAAACTATGAAAGAATAAGGTAGTTTTATAAAAATGATCCATAAATTAAACTTGCATGACAGATTTACCGTTAACAAAGATAGTGAAGAAAGTTGAATGGAACAGAGTATAAGGGCCTGATTCTTTTGTTGAGAATGAGATTGTGGAAATTTAATAGGGTGTGAAATCTTAATGTGAGGAAAGTTTGGTTTTGTATTTCTTTTGGTTAGAATATTGGTTGAAAAGTAGGTTTGAGAATTTAATGTAGGGATCACACAACTTCCTTGTGTTTCTTTGGTTTTAAAAGTTTTATGGTAAAGTTTGATGTGTGGTCCAAAGTGTTGAAATAATAAATTAGTTGTAATTATCATAATTTAATTAATTTAAATTATTTTTAAGTTAATTGACAATTTAAATTATTATGTTATTTATTGAAATAATAAATATTAGTATAAATTTTAAATTTTAAACTAATCTAAATAATTAAAACTAACCTAATTATTTAACTAACCTAATTAATTAAAAATAAACACATATTCCACGGAAACGTATTTAATTAAAATTTAAAACATATCCGACGGAGGCACTGTGCTGAGGAGCGCATAGTGCCTCCGATAAGAAAAATTTATCGAAGGCATTGTGCACTCCCTACTGGACAGTGCCTCCATTCGTAATTAAAAATAAAAAATAAACACGTGCCTTCGATTGGCCCCGAGAGAGGAGAGAGAAATTGCGGGGCCCACTCGTCCCTTTCTCAACATTCTCTGTAATCCGCGGATTTTCCGTGGATTTCGCCTCTGAGAATATATGCCTTAGCGAGTCGCCGGCGGGGAGCCACATGGTTCTATTTTACGTGGGAATTTTTGGACGAAAGAAACAAACCATGAAAGCAGAGTTGAGAATGTGGAATAGTGGGTGAATAGTGTCATGGACAGTTGTTTTGGGCCACTTTCTAGCCAACTTTCAACAAAAGAAACATGCCCTAAGATAATACTATGTAACATAAGGAGTTAAGAGTGGTATTGAGAGAAATCATGGGCAAAGATAGTTTTGTGAAAAATAGCCAAAAAATAAAATGAAAGGGAATGCTTGGTATATTCCAGTGTCACACTAGACTCTTGGTAATTTCCACCGTGGGGCTACAAATGTCTTCGTTGTCTGACATCGGCGCATGGTTCGGCCAACAGGGCCAAGAAATTGAAATATTGCATGGTGTCAAAATAGATTACAGGGGAAGTGATAAAAGAATGCCTACGTATTACTAATCTAATCTACGCAGAAGTATGTGCTCCGCGTTGATCATGAGAGATCCCAAAATGGCTTGTCCCATGTCCTAACTCTTACGCCGTTCTACTCTTTCCAGTATTAAAACAATGCGTACGTGGTGTCATTGTCTTGCGTTGGCCCCCAGAGCCTGGTGCTGAAATGATTACCTATTGACAAATAAGGTTACCTATAAGGGTTTTTTTTTTCATATTAGTCCCTTAAATCTTGCATAATTTGATATTAGTCCCTTAAATCTTAGAATTTTGAGTTTAATCCCTCAAATCATTAACTATAACCAAAATAGTCTCACACTCTAATTTTCTTTTAAAAAACTCCGTTAATGCTGACGCGACTGTTAGTGCTGACGTGTCCATGGCAGCATTGACGTTGATAAGGGGGAGGAGGGGGGCGGCGGTGAGGAGAGGGGACGAGGGGGGATCGGCGGCGGGGAGGAGGGGGAGATCGGGGGGATCGATGGGGGAAGGGGGTTATGGGTAGGGGGGATCAGCAGTAGGGAGGAGGGGGATGATGGGGATGAGGTGGCGGGGGTAGAGCTCTCCCGGTGGCAGGGAGGGGGATGAGGGGGATGAAGGGGGTGGAGGAGGAGGAGAGCGGTGGTGGGGAGGAGGGGGATGAAGGGGGAGGAGGCGGGTGAGATCGGCAGGGAGGAGGGGGATGATGGGGAGGAGGAGGGGAGGGGGGATTGGCAGCAGGAAGGAGGGGGATGAGGTGGCGAAGGAGGTGGGGGATGAGGGGGCGGAGGAGGGGGAGGTGGGGGATGAATTGGGAGGAGGAGGGGGGAGCACCGGCGGGGATGAAGGGGGATGAGGGAGAGGAGGAGGGGGATGAAGGGGGAAGGGGATGGGGAGAGCAGCGGCGGGGAGGGGGGGCGGCGGGGAGGAGGTCCGCCTCTGCCTCCGCCTCCACCTCCTACCTCCGTCTCCCCGGCATCCATTCTCCATTAGGGCTTAATTTTTAGTTAATTAACACTAATTGTTAATTAATCGTTAATTAATCTAACTGTTTAACAGAGTATAGGATGTGGGGACTATTTAGGTTAACGGCTTAAGATTTGAGGGATTAAACTCAAAATTCGAAGATTTAAGGGACTAATATCAAATTATGTAAGATTTAAGGGACTAATATGAGAAAAACCTTACATATAATGTAACGCTCCTCTTCCCAAAAGACACCGGAAGCGAGAACATCATGCGGTCCGCTTGAACTGGAGCGGTGAAGCTCGAGTTCAATGAGCGTCTGTGATAAAAACTCAGAGGAGAGGTCCTTGCATTTGCATATCATAACAATCAGAAACATTTCAAAAGACAAAACCACATCCAGAGATATAATATTCGTACACGAAATTAAACAACAAGCCACAGCTGGGCGAAAGTAGCAACAAAGAACGTACACAAGGCAACTACAACGTCTAGAAGTGAACTAAGGAAAGCAGTAAAGTGTGGGTCCACTAGTCCTCCGCTGGGACAGGCTCGGCGTCAGGGGCGAAATCCTGGCTCTCCAAGTCAGGAGTCACGTATGGATCCTCCGGGTACTCAAGCTCAGAATCTAACATACATCCAAAAACATGAATGTATGTCAGCAAGGGGTCTACAAGAAAGAGTTAGCAACCCAAGACAAGATGTACAACCGATATGAATTTAAGAGGCATTTACTATTTAAAAGAGATGACTGCAGCAAATTTAACAAGACAATTATATTGAAACGAAAGTAACAACCATAACATGCAGTTCTATACAGTTTCAAGAATTAAAGTAAGGTTTTTCCTTGAGTTTGTTAGCATGTCAATTTTCATGAGATCAAGTTAGCGTTGCAAGTTTCATGTCAATAGTTCACATCTATCATAGGGTTCTCGCCTTTGGGTCGTGATGAGTAAGTCGTTCTTCTCACAGGGGTTTACCGTGATTGATGCTAACCCACCGCATGTGGGTGGTGCTCTTGAAGAGAGGAACCCTTCATACGCCTAGTGGCCGCTCAACCCTAACCCCACCCCAATTTTGTGCTGGAATACGAGTCAGCCTAGTCGACTCACACGACATCACGAATTCACGATTCCGCCTTCGAGGCGCACGATTTTCACGATGTCCCAACTTGTTAAACATTTCAAGACTTGCAGAAATTTAATGTTATCAATATTAGTTTCTTATTATGACAATTCCAATCAGTAGAAGTGGGTTGAATAACATTTATGTCAATTTTAACATAATGTTGATCATAAGATTTACCGAACAAGGTAAAGAAATGATTTTTCTTCCTTCTTGTTTAAAATTAAAGTATATTGTGTGATATGCCGTTGGATCACAAATTTCGTCCAGATTGTCATGGCATCATTTTCATGCGTCATTTCACGTATAGTTTTCATGTTAAACAACAATAAGTAAAAACGATGTAAAAGTCCTAAAACCTCAAAAATTCATATCTAATTGTACACTTGCCTGTTTTTGGCGTTCTTGGTGTCGTCGGAAACGTCTCAACAGGTACTACACTAGCTGATGACGGTTCACTGATTTGACAAAACATAAAATCAGATTAAGCGTTTTTTGATCATAATAGCTTTATAAAGAGCCTACGACATCTAATCATCCGTTATATTAGGTTCTAAATTACGGTGAGGGTTATATATTGTTTAAGGATATATCTACTAACGGGAAGTGCAGCAAAGGATCGGGATGTAGCGACAGCGATACAGTTCCGAAACGGCGATGCCTACGGTCTGAACTCGTTGCGGCATCGAGGAAGAAGATGGACAGCGGTGTTTGGCGGCTCTGCAGGTAGTTGTGAGGAAAGCAGCGAGTCCCCGGGGCTGTAGACGTCGGATCTGAATGGCTGGATGAGTGTACGGGCTGTCGGAGGCTCCCGTGCGTGGAGAAAATGGAGGCGTGGCCTGGCGTCGGATCTGCAGGTTGTGTCGAGATGGGAAGAAGGCCGGAGGGAGGTTGGTAGGTCGACGGGTTCGTGTGGGAACTGCAGCGACAGAGCGAGGGCTGCATGTGGCGTGCGAGCGGCCTAGCGGCGTGGGGTTGCTCCGGTGACAGGGGCCGCAAGCTAGGGTTGTTCGAAAGAGAGGGAGGGGGTCTGCGAGTTGCCGCTGGGCGAGAAAATAGAGAAGGCGGTCTGTGCAGCGTCACGGGGAGGAGAGGAGTGTTGAATATTGGACTCCCCGGATTTGGTTTTGATGATGAGCAAACATAAATAATCCATGAACTAACAATTTGTGAGCGCAGTATTGGAGATCGTCGCCAATTTCACGAGAACATTCAAAGCGACATCTCAACACTTTCCAAAGCTCATATTCATGCCTAAAGCTTCGTTGAAGCTCTTGCGATGCTCTGGAAGATATGAAGATTCAATCGAAGCTCTCGAAGACCGTTTATTAAGGTTTTATTTATAGTCTTTTAGCTTCGATATATAGAATGTTAAGCCTTGAGTATATCTTACGTCTATATCTTCTTTACGCTCATTTCGTAGCTCTAGGATCCTTGCACAAGTTCATTCTAACTTCCTCGAAGCGTCGCGCTTCGATTCGGATTTGTATGTGCATGTTAGTTGGTACAAGATCAAGTACTGACCGACTAGATGGTGATCTAGTCGGTCAGAAACTGTTCTTGGACCGACTAGTTTGATTCCTTAATTTCTTGGACTTTACTGTTTACAGTTAGTCGGTCTACGTTGACTCACCGACCGACTAGTTTGTGAACTAGTCGGTCAGTGATGCTTCTTTGACCGACTAGTTGTGACTTACTGTTCATGCTAAAATTCTCCTAAGCTACTGTTTATCGTTAGTCGGTCTAAGAACGTTTGGTGACCGACTAGTTGACAATCTAGTCGGTCAACTTTTGTTCTTGGACCGACTAAGTCAACTTGCATTCAGACTAGTTCATTTTGCCTCTTAGTCGGTCTACGTTCATTGACTGACCGACTAGTTGTGAAACTAGTCGGTCAGAAAGTCTTCTTGGACCGACTAGATTTCTAGGTCTGAAATTCTCTCTTCTCAGATCTACTCTTAGTCGGTCCACGTTGTTTGACTGACCGACTAGTTGATGATCTAGTCGGTCAGTGATTGTTCTTTGACCGACTAAGTCTCACAGATTTCTATCCGTTGGTGAATGACCTAACTTGTTTTCATGGGACCCTATAAATACGAACCTAGGTCATTTCTATCTAGGTTAGAGCTGCCATTAAGAGATTCATTGAGTTCTAAAGAGATAGCCATTCTCCCTCAAATCTAAAGCTCTCTTCCTCACAAGAAACCCATTCTCTCTCATTTCTAGATCTAGAGAGAAGCTTGTTCTTGGTGAGCTCTTCAAGCTATTGCTTGATCCAAGTCTCCAACTCATTCCTAGGCACCGATTGCTGGTCATTTCCTTGGTGCTAGGTCTTGGTGACTTCATCTTCCTCAAATCCTTCATTTCACCATTTGGGTAAGAAAAACTCAAGGTATAGGATTTTGTGGTAAGATTGTTTATTTCATATTAAACTCTTTAATATTGCTTTGTGATTCTCTCGGTTGTGAGAGAAGGTTGTGATCCCGGGTTGTGGGATTCACTTTGCCATTGCATGTATGATTTGATCTTGTGAAGGTTTTTCACAAGATATTCATAGTGGAAATCTTGAGTTAGGGTTTCTAACTCAAGTATCCGAAGGGGATCCGGGTGGTTGGGACGTAGGATCACCGGGAACAAGTCGGGGAGACTTGGGTGGATCCGAACCCATTAACTTCGTTTGTTAGCATTGTTAATTTTGTGTTGTCATTCAATTTAAGCTTCCGCAAATTGATTTGGTAGTTGTTTGCAATTTAACTTGGAATTATACTCCTTATTATTTTAAAGTACTATTCACCCCCCCTCTAGTACTTGTGCAGTAGCTGGTAGGGCATTACATTTGGTATCAGAGCCAGATACTCAGCTATGTCTGCCAACGACAACAAGACCGTGCCTCCACCTTCCAACTATGACACCTTCAGGAACCGTGAAGGAGCGTCATCGGTGATGGAAGGACATTCCTCTACGAGGCCTCCATTCTTCAACAGTACCAACTACGGGTACTGGAAGTGCCGGATGGAGCCTTTCCTCCGGAGTGCATCCTTATGGAGGACTACAATGAAGGAATACATCGAACCCAAAGAAGAAGACTTTGAGAAATGGACTACCGCGGAGGTCGCCGCGGAGGTAAGCAATGCCAAGGCAATGAACGCCTTGCAATGTGCATTGGAGCCCGAGGATTTCAATAAGATATGCACATGTAAGAGTGCATATCAAATTTGGAACTCCCTCCTCATTCTTCATGAAGGGACGAGTAGGGTAAGAGACTATAAACTCGTAGTCGTAAACAAAGATTACGAAATGTTTCATATGCAACAGGGCGAGAAGATGAAAGATTATTACGCTCGTTTTGTTGACATAATAAACGAGTTAGAGGCCCTCGGCAAGTCCTACACTTAAAAGGAGAAGTGCTCAAAGACTATTGAAGGACTTCCCTCTTCTTGGGAAAAACGTACCTTCGCCATCGAGGAAGGTAATGACATGAATAAATATACCGTTGTTCAACTAATGGGTACTTTGATGTCATACGAGGTACGCAAAGATAGCAAGGTGAAGTTACAAGAAAAGATGAAGTCCTATTTGAACCTAGATGCGCCTAAGAAAAAGGCGATTGCATTCAAGGCGGCTTCATCCACCTCTACCGATGATGAGGACTCGGAAGAAGAAATGGACATGGAATCCATTGCACTCATGGTAAAGAAGTTCAATCGCTTCTTCCGAAAGGGTAACTTCAAACAAAAATCTAAGTTTACTTCTACTAACGCCTCTCCACCTTTGTGCTTTAAATTCAATAAGCCAGGACACATCAAAGCGGATTGTCCTCAAAACAAGCAAAAGGAGAAGTGGAAGGCGCCGAAGTTCAACAAGTCAAAGAAGTACAAAAAGGGGTACAAAAAAGGACTTGTCGGAACAACATTCACCGACTCCGAGGATTCCTCAAGAGGAGAGTCGGATGATGAGCACGTGGAGCAAGCACACATGTGTTTCATGGTAAGAGAATAGCACGATCAAGGATCCTCCTCTTCCGATGATAGTAATGACGAAAGCGATGAGGTAACGATGGATGATCTTAGAAATGCTAACTCTCAACTTTGGTCAAAATACACTAAGTTAGTAAATAGATATACTAAGGTAAAAGATGACCTAGCTAGCATTCAAACATCGCCTAAGAATATCATCACCAACAACGACACCGTTGTTGAAGAGTTAAGAAATGAGATTGTGAATCTCAAATCTAAACTTGAACATGTTAGCATTGAGGATGCGGAAGAACATGAGATAGCGGATTTAACTTCTCAAAACTCGACTTTGAGTATTGAGAACGAGAATCTTAAATCTCGTGTTTATGTGCTCACATCGCAAGTATCCAATTTGGATACTTCTATGCGTTCTCTCAAAGAGAAATATGAGAACACATTGGGCCGAATTAACAAATTCAACAAAGGTAAGGACCATTTGGATAAAATCCTAAGTGACTTACTTCCGGCCAATCACCACATTGGTTTGGGGTACACGATGGGATGTCCATCCAAAGCGGTCACTACCTTTGTTAGGCCAACTTCCGGTGACTCTACGAGTGGTAGCAAACACTCTATTGGTAGTTCATCTACCAATGGTGCTTCCACCTCGTCCACGCCCTCTTTTGGAAAGAAACCCACTTTGGGTGGACCTCCAAAGAAGGGGCATGCTTATATGTACACCAATACCATGCCACGTAGGAACACACGTCCTACTCCACCATCTCACACATATGATGATTTTTATGCAACACATTCTCGGGCACGTGCACACCATGTGAGACAATCTCACGCACGTGTTCCCACACATGGATATGTTCACCCACCGTATCATATGAATAATTCTCGTCGTGCACCATTCCATCATGTCCCATATGCCTATCCACAACATGCATCACGTAGAAATCAACGTCGCATGCATGCACCCAATAGGATGATGGCTCCCAAAATTTTCACTATTTGGAGCCCAAAGGACACAAGCATGGACGAAAAACAAATGTATATGAATGCTTATTTTTCGGATGTTGTGCATAGTAGGAATTATGTGGGGAAGTCTAAGTCCAATTGACTTGGCTTCCAAAGGTCTAATCCCTTGGACCCAATGACCTTGGGTACCATGATATGAAAGTTTCTATCTTTAGGTACTCAAGGAAAAGAAAAAGAAAAGGAGCAACAAATATAAATTTAGCTCCAAAGGGAATTGGATACTCGATAGCGGGTGTTCAAAACACATGACGGGTGACGCTAAATTGCTCTCCGGAGTGGTTCCCATTGCGAATGGAAACCGCGTCGTATTTGGAGGCAACGAGAGCGGAACCATCATAGGTGTTGGTAAAGTCGGTAACCCCTCTAAACCCTTAATTAGTGATGTTTATCTTGTTAGTGGTTTAAATCATAATCTTATTTCAATAAGCCAACTTTGTGACAAAGGTTACAAAGTTAGTTTTGCGAAAGGATTGTGTCATATTTTAAGAAAAGATAATGATAAATTATTATTTTCCGGAACTCGTCATAAAGACATTTATATTTTGGATCTTCCTAAGTCATATGAACAATGTCTCGTTGCCAACACAAGTGAACAACACTTATGGCATCGACGCTTTGGACATGTGAACTTTGGAACACTTTATAAGCTTTCGAAATTAAATTCTATTAAAGGTTTTCCGAAGCTTGTTTTTGAAAAGAAAAGTTTTTGTGATTGTTGTCAACGTGGCAAGCTTCCTAAATCTTCATTTAAACCTAAGAAAAGCATCTCTACTAAACGGCCACTAGAGCTAATACATCTAGACTTATTTGGGCCAACTAGAGTAGCTTCCTTAGGAAATGCAAGGTATGGACTTGTCATCGTAGATGACTATTCAAGATTTACTTGGGTATTTTCATTGTGTAATAAAAATGAAGCTTTTGAAAACTTCACAATTTTTGTTAAGAAAGTACAAAATCTCTTAGGAACCACCATTGTCACTATTCGTAGTGATCATGGAGGTGAATTTGAGAATGAGTCTTTTGAGACTTTTTGTGATGAAGTTGGTATTACTCACACCTTCTCTTTCCCTCGTGCACCTCCTCAAAATGGTGTAGTTGAGAGAAAGAATAGGACGCTAGTGGAGTGTGCTCGCACTATGCTTGATGATAGCCAACTTGGCCATCAATTTTAGGCGGAAGCGGTACACACCGCTTGCTATGTGTTTAATAGAATACTTTTGA
The DNA here is from genome assembly GCA_030789695.1 of Scilla litardierei. NCBI lineage: Eukaryota > Viridiplantae > Streptophyta > Magnoliopsida > Asparagales > Asparagaceae > Scilla > Scilla litardierei. The sequence continues at coordinate 90,339,249 of CM061133.1, forward strand.
GGCCCGGCACTAAACAAACTTGTTATGAATTGTTGTTTGGTAGGTTGCCTCAAGTTAAACATTTTCGTGTTTTTGGTTCGAAATGTTTTATTAAGAACACATATGGTAGTTTGGACAAATTAGATCCAAGATCTGATGAGGGGATTTTTGTTGGATATTCTACGCGTAGCAAAGCCTACCGGATATTCAACAAACGAACCTCAACGATCGAGGAGTCGCTTCATGTCTCATTTAATGAAGGATTTGTTCCAACTAGAATTTCAAATGATAATGATTCTATGGATGTTTTATGTGATTCGTTTGATAATTCTAAGTCTAATGATTTTATTGATTCTATTGAGACTAACCCAACTAATGAAGTTGTTGAGAATGTTCCTAGTGATCAAGGTATTCCCAAACGGCTTCATTCGGTTCGTGACCATCCCCATGAGCAAGTCATTGGCAATATTCAAGATAGTGTCAAGACGAGATCGCAAGTCCACCACTTCGCAAATTGTGCCTTTGCCTCATCGATAGAGCCAAAGAATATTAATGAAGCTTGTGAAGATAGCGCTTGGATCTTAGCCATGGAGGAGGAGCTCATTCAATTCGAGAGGAATGAGGTATGGGAGCTTGTTCCTTTGCCATCGAAGAACCACACCGTCATAGGGACAAAGTGGATCTTCAAGAACAAAACCGACGAAAATCAAGTCGTCGTCCGGAACAAATCTCGGTTAGTAGCTCAAGGCTATCGACAAGAGGAAGGTATCGATTTCGAAGAATCCTTCGCTCCGGTAGCTAGATTCGAATCAATTAGATTATTATTGTCTTTTGCATGCCATAAGAATTTTAAATTATTTCAAATGGATGTTAAAAGTGCATTTTTAAACGGAGATGTCGTTGAGGAAGTTTACGTTTCTCAACCTCCGGGCTTCATAAATGAAAAATTTTCAAATCATGTTTTTAAACTAAAGAAAGCTCTTTATGGTTTGAGACAAGCTCCTCGAGCTTGGTATGATCGCCTAAAGAATTCTCTTTTGGATTTGAATTTTAAAATGGGCGAAGCCGATTCTACACTTTTTGTTAAGCATGCGAATAATGATATTTTATTAGTTCAAATTTATGTTGATGATATCATTTTCGGTGCTACTAACTTCACTCTTTGCGAAGAGTTTTCTAATGTTATGAAGGAACAATTTGAGATGAGCCACATGGGCGAACTCAAATATTTCTTAGGTCTCCAAATTCGCCAATTGAACGATGCAACCTTCATCCACCAAACGAAGTACACGGTGGAGTTGCTAAAGCGATTTGGAATGGAGAATGCCTCCGGGAAAAAGACTCCAATGAGCACGACTACGCATCTCGACAAGGATACGGGTGGTAAGGATGTAGACATTCGTCTATATCGAGGTATGATAGGTAGCTTACTTTATCTTACCGCAAGTAGGCCCGATATTATGTTTGCCGTATGCATTTGTGCTCGTTATCAGTCTCTACCTAAGGAGTCTCACTTAGTAGCGGTAAAGCGTATTTTTCCGTTATCTAAGTTACACTTTAGATTTTGGATTACTTTATCCGAAATCTAGTACATATGAGTTAGTCTCATATAGTGACGCCGATTATGCGGGATGCAAATCCGACAGGAAAAGTACTAGTGGCACTTGCCATTTTCTAGGAAATTCTCTTGTCTCTTGGTTTTCCAAGAAGCAAAATTCCGTATCACTTTCAACCACCGAGGCGGAATATATTGCCGCCGGTGCCGCTTGTGCCCAGATTCTTTGGATGAGACACACTTTGAAGGATTTTGGTATTCACTGTGATACTAGCCCTATCATGGTGGATAACCAAAGTGCTATCTGTCTTTCAATGAATCCGGTGCACCATTCTCGATCAAAACACATAGATGTCCGACACCATTTCTTAGATGATCATGTTGCTAAAAAGGACATCATATTAGTGTACGTTGAAACCCAAAAGCAAATCGCCGATATTTTCACGAAACCCCTAAAGGAGGACTCCTTTGTGCGGTTGCGTCGAGAATTGGGGATTATGGGTGAATCCGAGATATAGGATTCATATTTCATTCAATTATATTGCATGCTATTCGATTTCGCGATATTTTGTTCATGCTAGATTAATTGAATTTTTGGGAATTTTATGTGATATATTTGAATTTATGATCGAATTCGTATTTGAAAGTCGTATTTAAGATTTCGACGTTTTATGGGGTAATTTAGATGACTAATGAGTGAGTTATGATGTTTCATCCAAGTGGTTTGTGAAGAGAAATCAATTATCAAGTTTTGGACTCTTCTAGTCGGTCTAAGTTCACTTGTCAACCGACTAGATGCTCATCTAGTCGGTCTGCAAATGAACTCAGACCGACTAGATCAAGCCTATATCTAACTCCTATCTTTTTCTTTCGTTAGTCGGTCACAGTACACTTACCGACCGACTAGATTGAAAACTAGTCGGTTAGTGAATATACTGCGACCGACTAATTCTTGCCCTAGAAATTCTTCTGAGCCACTGTTTCGACTTAGTCGGTTCTAGCTCATTGACCGACCGACTAGATCGTAATCTAGTCGGTCAGTGCTTGAACTGTGACCGACTAAGTGTGTTAGGGCAGTTGAGTCTTTTTGATTCCAGACCGACTTATACTCTTATTTCGTTCGACTAAATCATTTTTTAGTCGGTCTCCTCTCAGCTCAAACCCGAAAACCCCCAAACCCCCACTCGAAACCCTTTGACTTCCGGCCTTCTCTCCGTCGATCGCCGCCGTCCGCCGCCGTCGACTCCACCTCCTAGGTATCTCCCTCCCTCTCCTAGGTCGATTTCTTGCCCTAGGGTTCAATTTCTCCTCCTAGGTATTCTAGGGTTTCGGATTTAAGTTGTTTTCATCTTAGGGTTTGTGTGTTCGGATTTCTTTTGATTTCTAGGGTTTGTGCTAGGTTGTTTTTGGTCTTATCATCGATTGCTTGTGCTCGTAGTGCTATGGCTAAGACGAGAATTCCTATCGCCTCTTCCGGGGCTTCTCCTATGACCGTAGGGCCTTCCGACCCTAGGAATCCCCCGAAGCCTAAGCGTCGTGCCAAGTCAACCCAAGCGTCTCCATCATCGCCTCCTCCTAAGAAGCCTAGGACTGCCATAGCTAAACCCCGCAAATCCAAGACCAAAAAGCCCATTCTTCAATCTCCGGCTACTCCTCCCGATTCCGACTCTGAATTTATCCCAGAGGATGAGCCTTCTAGGGAACCCACTCCACCTCCGAAGACCCGTAAGGCTAAGGGTAAAGCTCCTATGCCAGTCGGCGGTGTAGACATATCGTTGTGCCGCGATGACCCTCAGTGTCTCGCAGCGTACAACCGTATAGAGCACTGTCCACTGTTGTTAGAGCATTACGTTCAGTTTTCTGATTTTCTCGGCCTTGTTGATCTTCTGTCCTATAGTGGTCTTCTAGATTATCTCCGATTCGACCCCAAGGCCAATCCCAAACCGTATCCTCGCCTAGTGAAATTTTTCTATGCCAATCGTATTCGAGGCCAGTACGATGCTAGCCACTGCATTGAGACGACTGTCTTGGGAACTCCTATAGTTCTCACGGCAGAAATCTTGGGGGGGGGGGATTCTTGGTTGTTCATCGTGTGGTCTCCTCCCTTCGGACATTTCCATCGATGACATTTCTTCCTTGGATCAGTCTATTCTTTCTGAGATTTTCCAGGTTATCCCCTCCGCATTCATTGGTGTTCCTTCGAAATCTTTCAAGCCGAATGCGTGGGTTCTTAACCTGATTTTGAAGTCATGTCTCCTCCCTAAGTATGGATCCTCTTCACTCCCATCCCAGCCGTTCTTGAAATTGATCTACGCTCTTTTCTTGGGGTGCGAGATTAATTGGGCTCGCGTGATACTCGATAAGATGGATTCTTTCGAGTGTATACGCAAGACCAATAAGTCTGCGCACATTCCATACCCTTGCCTGTTGACTCTCGTATTCCGTCATTTCCGAGTTCCTCTCCCTCCTGACGATGAGCGTCCCTTGGGTACGCCTCTGAACGCGACGGCCGTGAAGAAATCTCTAGCGGCACTTCGTCACGTGCAGAGGTCTATCGCATCTGCTTCTCAGGCTTCTCCGTCCGCTGCTGCAGCCCCCTCTCGTCCTGCTACATTGGACGATGTCGTACGCCTTCTTCGTCGGCACAAGTCACGTTTGGCTCGTACCGAGGAGGTAGTCTGTCGTATGGCTCGTCTGATGGGGATTGATCTTCCTCCTTCAGTTTCTGAGGCCGAGGAGATGTACGATGAGGAGATTGACGAGCTTGTCACTTCTTTTGCCCGTGGCGATGAGGCCACTGCTGTTGCTGCTGGTACTTCCACTTCTGCTCCTGGAGTTGCCACCACTTCCGGTGTTCCAGAGCCATCTGCTTCAGCTCTTCAGACTTCCGAGCCTGCTCATGTATCTCCTGCTGCTGTTGACACTGCTGCTGCTGCTTCTGTCGAGACCCCTGCTACTGTTGAGATTCCCGTTGATGAGCCTGTTGCTGAGATCTCCACTCCTGCCCCGACGATTCCATCCGTTGAGACGCCTCTCCTCCCTGCAGATCCTGAGTCCACTCCGTCGACTGGGCCCACGGAGACTGCAGATCCTGCCACCTCCTCGTGATCGCTTGTTTCGAGGACTCTCCACTTCGCTTTGGATGATATATCTTAGTGAGAGTATTTTGGGTTAGGATGGGGTTTGAGAGATGTTTTGATGTATTTTTGCGATTTCTGGATGTCGGAGTTGGATATTATGTTATGATGTTGTTTTGATGTATGTTGATATACTTTGATGATGTCGATGATGTATGATGTTTTTCTTTTTGATGATATGTAGCACTTGATATGATGTACCTCATATATTCGATGTGATATCTTTTTGGATGTACTCATGTTGTCTCTACATATATATATGTTCATCGTCATTCACTTTGTCATTTATTCGTCGTGCATTTTTTTTTATATATTCGTTGAATGCATTTGAATTGTGAATTCGTCGCTCGACGATTAAAAACTTGGTTAAATAGATTATATTTCTATAATTATATAGAATTGTTTTCCATGCACAAAATTAACCAAGAATATTGAATATTGGAGAGTATATTTCTTTATTCAAGAAATGAATAATTATTTGGTATTTTTGATGATTCTGATTATCTTTTTGATAATGGACATTTTGGCACACCTTGATTTGATTTCCACATTTTTATTCCCTTGGTGTCAAGTTGGTCCATTGTCTATGTCTACGACTCCCGATGTTGGATTTTACATTTCCTAATTGTTGTCGTTGTATGCCCCCCATTTTTGGGATAATGCTAAAGGGGGAGAGATAATGATAATAAATAGCGCAAATGAAAACTTAACTCAATCTCCAAGAATGTAGTTTGATATGTTAGATTCAGGGGGAGTTAAGATACATATAAGGATTTTCAAAATCCGATATTTCAAAAATTGATTCTCATTATATATCTTACTCGTCTGATTGATGCAATTCATATATATTCATTTTGGAATTAACGTGTCATCAATGCAGGGGGAGTAAGTATTTTACATTTGAATTATTATTTTTGATTATTATTTATGTTGGTTTGTCATCACCAAAAAGGGGGAGAATGTTGAATATTGGACTCCCCGGATTTGGTTTTGATGATGAGCAAACATAAATAATCCATGAACTAACAATTTGTGAGCGCAGTATTGGAGATCGTCGCCAATTTCACGAGAACATTCAAAGCGACATCTCAACACTTTCCAAAGCTCATATTCATGCCTAAAGCTTCGTTGAAGCTCTTGCGATGCTCTGGAAGATATGAAGATTCAATCGAAGCTCTCGAAGACCGTTTATTAAGGTTTTATTTATAGTCTTTTAGCTTCGATATATAGAATGTTAAGCCTTGAGTATATCTTACGTCTATATCTTCTTTACGCTCATTTCGTAGCTCTAGGATCCTTGCACAAGTTCATTCTAACTTCCTCGAAGCGTTGCGCTTCGATTCGGATTTGTATGTGCATGTTAGTTGGTACAAGATCAAGTACTGACCGACTAGATGGTGATCTAGTCGGTCGGAAACTGTTCTTGGACCTACTAGTTTGATTCCTTAATTTCTTGGACTTTACTGTTTACAGTTAGTCGGTCTACGTTGACTCACCGACCGACTAGTTTGTGAACTAGTCGGTCAGTGATGCTTCTTTGACCGACTAGTTGTGACTTACTGTTCATGCTAAAATTCTCCTAAGCTACTGTTTATCGTTAGTCGGTCTAAGAACGTTTGGTGACCGACTAGTTGACAATCTAGTCGGTCAACTTTTGTTCTTGGACCGACTAAGTCAACTTGCATTCAGACTAGTTCATTTTGCCTCTTAGTCGGTCTACGTTCATTGACTGACCGACTAGTTGTGAAACTAGTCGGTCAGAAAGTCTTCTTGGACCGACTAGATTTCTAGGTCTGAAATTCTATCTCTTCTCAGATCTACTCTTAGTCGGTCCACGTTGTTTGACTGACCGACTAGTTGATGATCTAGTCGGTCAGTGATTGTTCTTTGACCGACTAAGTCTCACAGATTTCTATCCGTTGGTGAATGACCTAACTTGTTTTCATGGGACCCTATAAATACGAACCTAGGTCATTTCTATCTAGGTTAGAGCTGCCATTAAGAGATTCATTGAGTTCTAAAGAGATAGCCATTCTCCCTCAAATCTAAAGCTCTCTTCCTCACAAGAAACCCATTCTCTCTCATTTCTAGATCTAGAGAGAAGCTTGTTCTTGGTGAGCTCTTCAAGCTATTGCTTGATCCAAGTCTCCAACTCATTCCTAGGCACCGATTGCTGGTCATTTCCTTGGTGCTAGGTCTTGGTGACTTCATCTTCCTCAAATCCTTCATTTCACCATTTGGGTAAGAAAAACTCAAGGTATAGGATTTTGTGGTAAGATTGTTTATTTCATATTAAACTCTTTAATATTGCTTTGTGATTCTCTCGGTTGTGAGAGAAGGTTGTGATCCCGGGTTGTGGGATTCACTTTGCCATTGCATGTATGATTTGATCTTGTGAAGGTTTTTCACAAGATATTCATAGTGGAAATCTTGAGTTAGGGTTTCTAACTCAAGTATCCGGAGGGGATCTGGGTGGTTGGGACGTAGGATCACCGGGAACAAGTCGGGGAGACTTGGGTGGATCCGAACCCATTAACTTCGTTTGTTAGCATTGTTAATTTTGTGTTGTCATTCAATTTAAGCTTCCGCAAATTGATTTGGTAGTTGTTTGCAATTTAATTTGGAATTATACTCCTTATTATTTTAAAGTACTATTCACCCCCCCTCTAGTACTTGTGCAGTAGCTGGTAGGGCATTACAAGGAGAGGAGGCCGTGCGGGCTGGGCATGTATATCTCGGAGAGGAGGCCGCTAGTTGTGTGGAGGGTCATTGTCGAGGCTGACGGGGAGTAGGAGACGTGGAGGAGCAACCCGTGGCCTGGGTGATAGCGGGTTGATGTGCGGGCGTGAAAGGGAAGGGAGCCGGGCGTTGCACGAGTATAGGAGGAGGCTGCAACGTTTGCTCCTTCGTGTGGAGAAGCAAAAGACAAGGGCGGCGTGGGGTTGTGTTGCGTAGGGAAGATGAAGTCGGGGTAGGGACGGCTGCATTAGTTTGAGTCTCTAGGGTTTTTATTAATAGAAATAGTGTTGGGTTTTTTAAGGATGCACGTGAGGAGTTGGCCTAGGGTTTATTATTATACATGAGATAAAGTGAAGGGAGCTGTGCTTAGCATATAGGATTTTAAAAAACATAAGTTGTATAGGGCATAGGGCAGCACGTGATGGGGGTTTAATTTTTTTCTCTCTTTTTTTTGTATAAGACTCATGATCGGCTTCTCCCTCTCATTTGCTGGGTGTGTGCGTGTACAATAGGTTCGGACAGGGTGAAAACATGGGTTAGAGTAAATTAGAAAGTGTTTGAATCTTATTAGTAATTATAAGGGTTTAATTAGTAACTAATTTGGAAAAGAATGATTAATAGGATTTAATAGCTGTAATCAAGGAAATTAGGGCTAATCAAGTCCGGGGTTTTAACATGGAAAGTATTTTAAACATTTAAAAAGTTTTAAATTCAAATTGAATTTTGAATTGGTAATTTAAAACAATTTTAAGAAGATGTGTTTTAAAAAGTATAATTATAATAAGGGTTATAATAGTAATAATAATGATAAGTATGAAAAGAAGTGGATACTGGTAAGAAGTGGATGCGGGTACGAGTACGGGTATAGTGCCAGAATCGTCGAACTATGGATACTGAGAAGGGTATACAACACGAGAAGAAATGACCTACGTATTGCTAAAACCGGTCGTTACATCCTACCTACCTTAAGAACGATTCCGTCCTCGGAATCTTATCAGCTAAGGTACCGGAAAAAATATCAGGGTAACGCTCGTATCTCTCTTCTAATGTATACACACGATAAATAAACATCATGACAGATCCAAATAGTATTTCTAATATTAATATCAACACCAAAAGTATTACCACCGATAGTACTAATCAACGCCACTGCTACTAGTTGTAACTATACACAAACACACATTACCAATTACGTATTTACATAACAGGTTTAATATCATCCTACAAATATAATCCAACCAATATTATACTCGGGTGAATAGTAGCACTTTACTACACCACCACATCAATTTACTAGCAGTAAGTATGCTATCACCTTCCATACTCACAATCCCTAATGCTATTGTACCACATGTCACTTAAACATACCACTAACACATAAATACAATCATTCCTAGTCAATTAACACTTAATTTATACAATCACTTTTACATACCGCATATTACCATACACACGTTATAATATAAATCACTATACGTATATACATGCACGTAATACCTTACATAGATTCATACAAGTCTTACTCCTAGCACTAGGGTCATCGTACCTACCCACCTTAAGTTCAAGTCCATCCTCAGATTTCCTTAAATAGGCCAACATAGGGGTGAGCGGACTTAGATACTATGGTCATTCTATCCCAGTCACGCATACATTATAATGAAACCATATACACCCATATGCATACACTCACTCATATATCACATACTTACACTACCACATGACTATCTCGTATCTATATAGGACAGATATATACACACACCAGTATACACAACGATGGTAATTTACATAGGGCTAGCATATAATTACATACATCCATGTATACGTAGTCACAAACATCCGAATACGCATACCTCCTGGTATACACATGCTCACACATCACCCCGTAGGGGTAACACGATATAACAATCTTACTATACATAAAACACACTTATTCATACAATATATACATACACACACCTATAACTAACCACATACATATATACGTACGAGTACACGCCAGACATACCAACATATAAATCACATAATAAATCTGCGCACACAACTATACGTACACCTATTATCATTACATCTAACATGCACATCACTGTACTAGCATATGATTACAACCATTAACAAGTACGACTAATGTATATATACTCTTAGTAACTAGCCAATATTAAATCAAATACGCACAGATATTCCTATAGTGACATAACTAATCGCTCGCCTAATTAGAAAGATAGCACGTACTACCCTATACTCGACTATATACATATATGTCACATATTACCGTACATACACATATGACCCAATAGACAATCACAACATACTAATACATTAAGGGTAAACACATTTACACATAAATGGTACTTAAAGATTCATGCGCACGGGTCTACACTCACTATCTATATACATGCACCACAACTACACTACAATCAATGCTAATGGTCTCACTAAGCAATGATAAGCAACAATGTGGTAACTAAGCAATGGTGTAGGATTCAGAGTTGAATGATGGATTATTGTTGTGATGGACGGTTCCGGAGTTGTCATGGATAAGAGATTATTTTGGTTTGACAAGAAATATTTATGAACAAAAAGTAGGAAGATAAGGATACATGTAAAAATAATAACATCGTTATAACTTATGTAAAATAGTGAGCATACGGTAGGAGTTAAGACGTAAAATATGATCAGTCAAATACTAGGTGAGAGTAATATGGGCATAATGTCGAGTGCTTGTTTGGTAAATGGAAATGGGTTTGTAAAATGGAATTTTTTAAAAAAAAATATGAAGACAATGATTATAAGACTTGACAGACAAGATTTTGAAGTTCTATTTAACCCAGGAAAGTATTTTAAAAATATGTAGGAATGACTGTTTTGTAATATGTTAGTAAAAAGGAGATGATATTTTGAACTAGAGAATTAGAAATAAAGTTTTAAAAGTTCTTTATAAGAGGAATATAGAGTAGCTATGCGAGATTATGTGAAATAGAAGTGCGGAAAATGTATGTTAGAAAATCTCTATAAGATAGTAACTAAAGATCGCGTCAAAATAGTTTCATAATCAAGATTGGGTTTAAGTGTAGAAAATCTAAGTAAAACTTTTCGAAAGGTAGCGAAGAATTCAATAAAAGAAATATCGAAAATACTTTTTAGGAGACACCGGATCTACAATGGGGAAGTTCAAGATTAAAGATGGCGGACCTGAAAAGATTATGTGAATCGAGGACAAGGAATATGTTCGACGTTCGAAACGTAAGCACGAATAAGAAGTAACTCAGTGGATATGTTACGATGACTTTCTACGATTCATAACATGGAAGTGCAATACTTAGGAAATAATAAAATCCGGCGAAAAATGATCATTGTGGCGACTAAGGTTTAGCACTAAGGTTCGTCAACAACCCAGACTACGATAAGAAAGCCAAGGTAAGGGTTCGTTAGGGATCGAGATCGAGATCTTATCTATAAATCTGGAATATCCTATGCTTCGTAGTCTTCTCCTTGCAAGCATCTCAGGTTCAACTTGCACGGATGCAATGATCACTACGTTCGGTTAGGCCCTAGATTTGATAAATCTAAGTGAACGACTAACAAAACTCAAAAAGCTAGCATGGTCAGAGCTAGATGACTAATCGTTAGGGTGACTCCCAAGATGATAATACCAAGTCGTGGTAAGGGTGTCTAACTAACGAGCACGAGCGTCTATCTATTCCTATTATCCTAGTATTGGTTTCCTATCGCTGAGACAAGGTATTCGAGTAAGTTTGCGTACGAACTATTCTGGATGTTTAGGCTAAAGGTGTGCTCATTGTTCCGAATTTCGCAGTTGCAGGACCTGCATGGGCCACCACTAAAACCTGTAACGCCCCACTTCCCAAAAGACACCGAAAGCGAGAACGTTACGTGGTCCGCTTGAACTGGAGCGGTGAAGCTCGAGTTCAATGAGCGCCTATGATAAAAACACAGAGGAGAGGTCCTTGTATCAGAATAATCAGAAGCATTTCAAAAGACAAAGCCACATCCAGAGATATAATATTCGTACACGAAATTAAACAACAAGCCACAGCTGGGCAAACGTAGCAACAAAGAACGTACACAAGGAAACTACAACGTCTGGAAGTAAACTAAGGAAAGCAGTAAAGTGTGGGTCCACTAGTCCTCTGCTGGGAGAGGCTCGGTGTCAGGGACAAACTCCTGGCTCTCCAAGTCAGGCGTCACGTATGGATCCTTCGGGTAATCAAGCTCAGAATCTGACATATATCCAAAAACATGAATGTATGTCAGTAAGGGGTCTACAAGAAAGAGTTAGCAACCCAAGACAAGATGTACAATCGATATGAATTTAAGAGGCATTTAATATTTAAAAGAGATGACTGCAGCAAATTTAACAAGACAATTATATTGAAACGAAAGTAACAACCCTAGCATGCAGTTCTAAACAGTTTCAAGAATTAAAGTAAGGTTTTTCCTTGAGTTTGTTAGCATGTCAATTTTCATGAGATCAAGTTAGCGTTGCAAGTTTCATGTCAATAGTTCACATCTATCATATGGTTCTCGCCTTTAGGTCGTGATGAGTAAGTTGTTTTTCTCACGGGGGTTTACCGTGATTGACGCTAACCCACCGCATGCGGGTGGTGCTCTTGAAGAGAGGACCCCTTCATACGCCTAGTGGCCTTTCAACCCTAACCCCACCCCAATTTTGTGCTGGAACATGAGCCAGCCTAGTCGACTCACATGACATCACGAATTCATGATTCCGCCTTCGAGGCACACGATTTTCACGATGTCCCAGCTTGTTAAACATTTCAAGACTTGCAGAAATTTAATGGTATCAATATTAATTTGTTATTATGACAATTCCAATAAGCAGAAGTGGGTTGAATAACATTTACGACAATTTTGACATAACGTTGAACATGAGATTTACCTAACAAGGTAAAGAAATGATTTTTCTTCCTTATTGTTTAAAATTAAAGTATATCGTGTGATATGCCATTGGATCAAAATTTTGTCCAGATTGTCATGGCATCGTTTTCATGCGTCATTTCATGTATAGTTTTCAAGTTAAACAGCAATAAGTAAAAACGATGTAAAAGTCCTGAAACTTCAAAAATTCATATCTAATTGCACACTTGCCTGTTTTTGGCGTTCTTGGTGTCGTCAGAAACGTCTCAATAGATACTATGCTACGGTGATGACGGTTCACTGATTTGACAAAACATAAAATTAGATTAAGTGTTTTTCGATCATAACAGCTTTATAAAGAGCTCCTACGACGTCTAATCATCCATTTTATTTGGTTCTCTAAATTACGGTGTGGGTTATAAGTTGTTTAAGGATAGATCTACTAACCAGAAGTGCAGCGAAGGATCGGGATGTAGCGACATCGATACGGTTCCGAAACGGTGACGTCTACGGTCTGAACTCGTTGCGGCAGCGAGGAAAGCGATGGACAGCAGTGTCTGGCAGCTCTGCAGGTAGTTGTGAGGGAAGCAGCATGTCCCCGGGGCTGTCGGCGTCGGATCTGAACGGCTGGACGAATGTACGGGATGTCGGAGGCTCCAGTGCGTGGAGAAAATGGAGGCGCGGCCTAGCGTCGGATCTGCAGGTTGTGTGGAGATGGGAAGAAGGCCGGAGGGAGGTTGGGAGGTCGACGGGTTCGTGTGAGGACTACGACGACGGAGCGAGGGCTACAAGTGGCGTGCGAGCGGTCTAGCGGCATGTGGTTGCTCCGGCGACAGGGGCCGCGGGCTAGGGTTGTTCGAAAGAGATGGAGGGGGTCTGCGAGTTGCCGCTGAGCGAGAAAATAGAGAGGGCGGGCTGTGCGGTGTCACGTGGAGGAGAGGAGAGGAGGCCGTGCGGGCTGGGCGTGTATATCTCAGAGAGGAGGCCGCTAGTTGTGTGGAGGGTCGCTGTCGAGGCTGACGGGGAGTAGGAGACGCGGAGGAGCAACCCGTGGCCTGGGTGATAGCGGGTTGATGTGTGGGCGTGAAAGGGAAGGGAGCCGGGCGTTGCACAAGTATAGGAGGAGGCTGCGACGTTTGCTCCTTCGCGTGGAGAAGCAAAAGACAAGTGCGACGTGGGTTTGTGTTGCGTAGGGAAGATGAAGTCGGGGTAGGGGCGGCTGCGTTAGTTTGAGTCTCTAGGGTTTTTATCAATAGAAATAGTGTAGGGTTTTCTAGGGATGCACGTGAGGAGTTGGCCTAGGGTTTATTATTATACAAGAGATAAAGTGAAGGGAGCTGTGCTTAGCCTATAGGATTTTAAAAAAAACATAAGTTGTACAGGGTATAGGGCAACACGTGATGGGGGTTTAATTGTTTTCTCTTTTTTTTGTATAAGACTCATGACTGGCTTCTCCCTCTCATTTGCTGGGTGTGTGCGTGTACAATAGGTTCGGCCAGGGTGAAAACATGGGTTAGAGTAAATTAGGAAATGTTTGAATCTTATTAGTAATTATAAGGGGTTAATTAGGAACTAATTTGGAAAAGAATGATTAATAGGATTTAATAGGTGTAATCAAGGAAATTAGGGCTAATCAAGTCCAATTAAAAGGGTTTTAACATGGAAGGTATTTTAAACGTTTAAAAAGTTTTAAATTCAAATTGAATTTTGAATTGGTAATTTAAAACAATTTTAAGAAGATGTATTTTAAAAAGAATAATTATAATAAGGTTTATAATAGTAATAATAATGATAAGTATGAAAAGAAGTGGATACTGGTAAGAAGTGGATACGTGTACGAGTACAGGTACAGTGCCAGAATTGTCGAACTACGGATACTGATGAAGGTATACAACACGAGAAGAAACAAATTACATATTGCTAAAACCGGTCATTACATATAATTACCAAGAGCTGTTGCCCTGCCAGACATGACGGTATGACCCAATGTGCCTAAGAACGGAAGCAACACGTAGGACTGTCCAAGGGCAGCCTGGGTGGTTAGCCCGACCAAGGTGCAAGCATGACTCAAACAAACAACTCTACAAGGATGACCTCGTAGAGGCTGGCTCCCTCAGTAGCACAGCTCTACAAGGTGTAGAACGGCCTCATGGACATCAGATCCCTCAACAACACGGCTCTACAAGGACAACCTCCTCAGAATCATCACCTCAACGGTGGCCCTCTATGAGGAGAACCTGACGTTCGATGTCAGCTCCTCTTCAGCAAACATCTACACAGATGACATAATACCCGAGTCATCCATGCAACTTTCTAGGATGCCCAGTCGCTTGCTTGGCAAGGTCAGCAAGCGCTCCGACAATGGCATGATCTTGGTAGGTGGGATGCACTCTTTCAGGTTGTTAATAATGTATCCGTCCAAACTGTAAGTCATGGCTAACCTTTTTAGAGGGATGCTCAACTAGGTTTATCAGGGTACTAGTTATGGTCAGGACGACTCAGATCCCGACAAATTCTATAACGTGTTTGTTGCGATGAATCTGCTGACAATGTGTTACAAACCCCCTGCCTATTAATACATCAGATCAATGCGATTCCAGATACGCATACACAGCCGCCACAAATCCCTAGTCACATCCCTTCTTGAACTGATTTAGGCATCAGATGCGAATCAGAGTCCACCACTCCGATCCGTTCTTTTTCTTTTTAGGCATCGGAGAAGGAGAACATATTGGCCCAACAAAACCTTGTTTGGGCTCTCTGTTGCGTGAATACTTGATCCAACAGTCAGGTTCCTTGCCCCATTTGCTGCATCACAGCTCTACATTATTGTAGGCACCAATAGTTGCCGCTAGATGGAGGGCCTTGTGACAACTCTTATCATATATGGTCTCATCATATCAATCTCTTCATCATCCATTTTGCCCTTTCCGATCCATGTCAAAGTGCAAGAAGATCACGAGGGGTAAGCACATCAGTGCTCCTGAAACTTATTCTATAGGTTACAGCCAGCCTGCTAGATGCCCACGTCCAGAAACGTTTGCCGCCCACATGGCACCTCTTGCTGCTCCCTGGCAACTGACTAGCAGGCCCTCATAGCAGAGCTCTAAGAGATGCAGGAGGCTTGTGACTGTGACACCCAGAGGAATGAATTGCTACAGGATATGTACATGCTACGATCAAGATCTAATGCTCGCCATGAAAGCTTCCAACCTTGGTGTGATGTCCTTTGACATGAAGCATGTCGAGATCGAGACCCTTTAGGAGACACAAAGCTCCAGCAGCAGTGGGTGATCGAAGAACGGTGATCGTGAAACTTGCAAGGGAAAAGCAAAACCCTTTGCAAATTACCACATCAAAAGACTGTCACCCGTGACAAGCGCCGATCTGTGTGCTTACATGAAGGCAAAGAAGGGCAAAAAGCCTAACCTATGATAGAGGCTCTGTAACGGCCTGTTATCGTTGTGCACGTATTTCCGTAACAAAACGTTTTCAAACTTAAGTAAATGAATTTTTTCTATTTTTTCGTCTCTTAAATATGAAAATGGACTTTGTATTCGTGATCCTCGTGATGATACGAACCCGTGGCTATGTTTTCGTAATTTTTCGGACACGTTTAATCTCAGGGGCAAAATCGTAATTTCGTTTTTACGTATTACTCATTACATTGTTAATTACTTATACTTATTGCTAATTATCTTAATTAATTACACCTAACCCTAACTCGTTAGCAGCCCACAAGGAAAACAATGACATCCTTTTTTCTAAAATTAGTCAAAACTTATACATACCTCTTAATTAATATCATTGACTAATTGGGTATTAAATAATTTACTAAACCTTATTTAAACCCCCCCAGCCTCTCGCAGAACCTATGCACAGCTCAACCCGTCGAGCCACCGGAGCACCCCGACACCGCCCGTCTCCACTCCCCAGTGACACCCATACTCTTTGCCTCTTCACCACCTCCACGCATCCCTCTCCGCTGTCCCACGCACCCCACCAGACCTCGCCTCCGTGCTCTGCTCTCGACTACCGTCGTGAGCTCCCCACGCCACCGATGCCACAAGCAGCAGTGCCTCCGAGCCATCGTCTCCCTCCTCTGACTGAAGCACCGTCCGAGCCCTCCTCCCGATGTGCACCGTCGACAAACACCCCAACTCCTCCCCTACGCTCGTCCGCCGCTTCCCCACATCCTCCTCCTCCCCTAGGACGCCACAAGCAGCCTCGCCGCTGTGTTGCTCTTACTACACTGCCGAGCCCACAGGAGAGCCCGTCGACAGCCCCTCCCACTCTCAAGTTTGCAACGCCCCTCTCCCCTTTCCAACGCCGCCTGCCACTACGCAACGCCACCCGCTGCATCGCCACTCCCTCATCCGATCGCCACCCTTCGCCGCCCTCCAATCCCCCGCCGGCGGCCTCAAAGTTCACAAACCCCCCTCGCTTGCGTAAGGAGAGAAGAAGGAGAGATATATTTTGATACGTATTTGGATAAGTATATACGAATTTCGTATATCCATATTTATGGTTTTTATAGTTTTGGATTCATAATATTAATTCTACAAGAGTCAGAAAAATACAAGGAAAGGCCCAGAAAATCAGAAACGACGAAACGGACTCATTGGCGCTGGTTTCATCGCCAGAAGGCAAGTACATCTCCCACAATGATTTTTCAAAGTCCAAACTCAATAATTTTTACGTACACTGACGTAAAAGAAAAATATATATCGTAGTACTAAGCGAGACGGTCACTTTGACCCTTTGTGGAAAGAATTCTGACGTACGGTTTTCCCTGAATAAATCTTCAAACAATTACGATAGCTAATTTTTAATATAGAAAATTAGTTTTTAATTGATTCCAAGCTTTCAAAAATTACTAAAAATACCTATGATCCTTATAAAAATATTTTTTTCCTATATAAAACTATTTTACTCACATCTAGCCGATCTAAAAATATCTAGTTTGTATTTGACGAGTTTTAAACGATTATAAAAATATAAAAACGATAATAAAGATAGGAAGAAAATCGTGTGGACCTTAACCAATTATTTCTTGTGATTGCAGATACCGATTCTCGTACATCAGCACCCTTGGAAGATCTAGCACCAGCCCCGGCTTCCTTTAATGACTTCAAAACATGTAAGCCACTCTAATTCTAATTTTAGAAATCTAAACAAGTGCACTAGTATGAATTTAGAATGATGCAAATAGTCTCAGAACAACTATTGATCGAACTAATAATTAGAAACCTAGAATGGTTATGAATCAAACAACATTGTCAACTTTTAACTTTGGTCGTTGTAGCACGCGACCATCTACTTGGGTAAATTGTGTACTAACGAAAATACCGCATGCTCGAAGCATGAGATCAGTATTATAGTTGTTGGACTTCAAAACATTGCTCAGGATTGACATTCTCTGCTGAGACTTCTACCTTGACTTTTCAACAAGCGAAGCTCTTTGGAGTGTTGTTAATGACTTTGAATATCTCTGTAGTGAGACCATTGTGCATAACTCTATTGGTATGTAAGTCGATCTATCACAACCACCATTAGCATCTTTACCTGCTCTATGCTTCAGAGTAAATCATTATTGATTGCAAGGCTGTTCACTTAAACCAACAATTTTTGTATTCCATGTTTGTTGGACTTGTATTTATTTGCAGATTTCTTAGCATCCGCTTTGCTTTACTTTTTGGTTTTCAATAAGTAAGTCAATCTGTGATCATGGTTTAACTATCATAGTGGTAGAGATCTAAATGAATATGGAAATCTAAATGAACATGAACTACCCTACTTTTTGTTAGTATAATCGATGGAACAGATGTGATTGTTGGCATTCTTAACATTGGTATCACCCGGTGTCTTGGATCGTTTGCGCCAAAGTTTAGATCACCCTGCTTGCGAGGATAGTGACCTGCTTGGTCAAACCTGACTGGCCGTATATGCATGGACCAATGTTATATTTCCAATTATCAACAGTTTGCAAATACCTTCAAATGAGTATATTCAACCTTTCATCTCACGTAACTCTCGATCACCCTTACATAACATGTTCTGACACTTATCACTTTGAAAACTTTGCATGAAATATTGATATACTTGTGCATATATACTTATTTATAGTCAATACAAGTAGTCACACAATTATAAATATAGAATTACACATATGTGCATACAATGGAACAAACATATATATACAACCATGTATGTATATTCATCACCATATATCGATATAATATATACACCCAAATCATAGATACATACATCTATAAATGTATCCTTTCATATCAATACAAGTATGCACACAAGCTAGCCATACTCACACAACCTTTTTAATCACCCAAGTATACACCAAAAATATATACGCATACACATATTTATACTCCATAGATTCATAAAATACGTATTATACACAAATACTGCTATTTCACACTTAGTGGTATTACAATCTAATCACCTTAAAAATAAAGTCCGCCCTCGGACTTTCTAGGCTAAGGGTGGCTACTTCTACTTCTAGACTCCATAGTCTCCTACCCACCTTAGGACACATATACTTCTATGGAACCATTACATGTACTACCTTACGTACACCACAGTGTGGTGACCTGCATGGGCCCCAAATGTAACGCCCCGCTCCACGGGATACCTGGGAAGTACGAATCAGTCCCAGGTGATTCCAGAGCAGCGAGTGTTACTATCATGCCCCGCTTCCAAAAAATATGGAGGCGAGGCATGAGAAGGTCCGCTCAGACTTGAAGCTACAAAGCTGCAAGTCCGATAAGCGTCAATCAAATTTAAAACTG
Source organism: Scilla litardierei (assembly GCA_030789695.1). Taxonomy (NCBI): domain Eukaryota; kingdom Viridiplantae; phylum Streptophyta; class Magnoliopsida; order Asparagales; family Asparagaceae; genus Scilla; species Scilla litardierei. Next base: position 90,358,358 of record CM061133.1, read on the forward strand.
CAGGTCCTTGCAACGCGAACGAAACAAAGATATTAATAATGAAATGAGACAAAAGAGATGTCCATAAAATAAGTTTCAACATCACAGAAAAAGCCACCAGGCTGAAAAGAAAAGAGTCTAAAGGCCCACACATGGCCAACAAAAGTACAACGTACAAAACAAAGGTGCCACGCACCGACAACTAACAACAAAACCTAAAACAAAAGAAAGCTCAGCAAAGTCACCAAGAAAGGTCACCGGTGTCCACAAAACTCCTCCTGGGCAGACATGGACTCAGGCTCAGTGTCAACAAAACACCACGTACTCAGCAACGGTCTCTGACTCAGGGTCTAACATGTGACACCCAAAAGAGCAAAGGGCACATGTCAGCAAGTCTACAAGAGACTTGTGCAAGGAAACTGAAAGTAGAGCAACCTAGCAGTTCTAGCATGATGCAATGACATGGCAGTTAAAGTATGAATGCAACAGGTAAGGAAAAACAACAAGTAAACTAGCATGGCATGGCAAGTGTGGCAAGACTATAAATATTTACAAGGATTTCTCTAGTCACGTTTTCATGTCATGTGCAGAGTTTACGCCTTACAGCTGAAATGGCTTTCTTTCACACTGAGTGGCCGCTTAACTCAGCCCCAAACCCAGAGTTTACGCCTTACAGCTGTAGTTGCTGATCAGGCAGACTCCCAGCTATTTGGCCGCTTAACTCTTACCCCTCCCACGTGTATCGAGCAAGGGACTTACCCCCGAACGGTAATGCTCGCTTCTGGAACACGAGCCAGGAAGTGTTTTTCATGATGGCATAGGGGTGCACCTAGCCAGGACAAGCAAGTACAAGTATGTAGCGTGTGCTACGAATGCAATATTCAATGCATGGATGACATGACATGGCAAGTAGTAAAGCGTACAGGTAAGGAAGGTAAACATGACAGTTTAGTATGCATGATCAACAAGTTAAAGAGTTGGATCTAGCTTCGTTATCAAGCTAGATCAATTAAGGTGACAGATCTAGTTTCGTTGTCAAACTAGATCAAGTAGGCATCTAGCCAGCTATCATTTCACTGACTAGTCTCTTTTACGCTAAAAACAAGGAAGTGGCCTAAAAACATGGCCCTACACAAGAGTTTGCAAGTTTCACTTGCCTGTAAGTACAACGTCTGAGAAACGATGATGATATCATCTTTCAGCCCCTCACCCGATCGGTTGGTCATCTTCAACCGATTGGGTGATGCACGCGTGCACCACCCGGACGCAGCTTGGAGCTCACAAGAAGTCACCCGGTCAGTTCGTAGGCCGTTTTAAAAGCCCAAAGTCTCTGGATTTTTATTGTGATTGCCAACCGATCGGGTGACCTTCACCCGATCGGTTCATTTGTAGCCGAATCTCCAGAGCCAAGACACGGTCAGCTCAACCGGCATCCTCAACCGACGGCACCAAGATCCAACCGGTCACATTCATATGTTAACCGACCGGGTGAAGATGACCGGGTGAAGTCCCGCATTGCGCTGTAAATGAGTGAATCAGATCACCCGATCGGTTGACCGATCGGTTGACTTGTCAACCGATCGGGTGATATCATTTTCTATATATAGAACCATAGGTTTTCCAGAAACGAGAGTTGGTTATTTTTTACTGTTTTCTTCATTTTGTGACGGCTGTAATTTCCCAGTTTTTGTAAGTTTTCGGATCTTTGTCAAACTTTAGTATCATCTTAATCGCTTTACTACCATTGCATTTCTATTATATGATCATGATTTTTACGGTCGATTTCTGTTTAGATCGATTTTTACTAAATATGTGTGAGTAGTTCCCAAATCTGGGATTTTGGCGAAAACCCCTTCGTGGGCTCTTCCCGATGCGTCCATAGGTCTAGGAAATCGATAGGGATTAGGAATCTAATGGTTACGCGTGGTGTTTTATTGTCATCGATGGGAAAAAGACCGCCTTTGACCGTTGGGCCAAGGGAGAATAAACTTGGCGGTTGACTCCCTAGCCATAGCTCACGCCCTTAGCGTAGACGTCGAATCCTAGCGCGCGGGAGCGGTAGGATGAGACGTTGGGAGTTATCGTTGCGAGCTTAGTGCTTCCGGAGTCGATCAGTGTTAATGGACACGGGAGTGCCCACTGATCGAACCTGGGAAGTCCGACGTATCATCCTGGGCACCGATCGAAATATCGGGCCCATGGGATGCTGGTACCACTCTTAGAGGCAACGTCTCACCATTAGACCCTAATTCCGATCGTTATCCTACCCGTAGGCCGTATTGGCAAGAGTCGCTCGATAGGGTGGAAACCAAAGTCCCGGGGTTTTCCTTTATATTGTCTATACCTTGCATTTCATTTACCGTGACTACCCATCATTCGATCCGGGCTAACTCGCCCATGGGGTGAATTTGATCCTCTTTGACACAAGCACATCCAAGCCTCCTTGAATTCGACCCCCAAGCCACACTACAACACCGTGCACTTGCGGTTACAAATATGTAAATCTCACGCCCCCAATCGTATTATTGCACACATATAGCACGCATAAGCGGGGGTCGTCAGTCGTCCTCTGAACGTGACGAAGCACCGCAAGAGACTTCTTGACGACCGTCGCATTCTGGGGAGGACCAATAGGACGCTCATCATCGGGAGGGAGAGGGACTCCGAAACAACGAAAAACGAGAGTCAATAGGCATGGATATGGAATGTGGGCTAACTTGGTGGACTTTTGAATTCATTCGAAGGAGTCCATCTTATCAAGAATAATTCGTGCCCAATTGATCTCGCTCCCCATGAAAAGAGCATAGATCAGCTTAAGAAATGGCTGGGAGGGTAAGCTAGATGAGCCGTACTTCAGAAGGAGGCACGAATTCAGGATAAGGTTAAGAACCCAGGCATTTGGCTTGAATGATTTTGATGGGACGACAATCATGGCGGGTGGGATGACATGTAACATTTCGGCAAGCATCGCCTGGTCAAGATCAGAAATATCATCAACGGAGATATCAGCTGGAAGAAAGCCAGAAGATGAGACACCTAACAACTCCCCTAAGATTTCTGCCGTGAGGACAATAGGTGTCCCCAAGACAGTCGTCTCAATGGAGTGAGTGTCGTCATACTGACCCCGAACACGATTCGCATAGAATAGCTTGGCAAGACGGGGGTACGGGTGTGGGTTCGCCTTGGGGTCATGGCGAAGATAATCTATGAGGCCGCTATGGGAAAGAAGATCGGCGAGATGTGGAAAATCAGAGAACTGAACGAAGTGCTCCAATAGCAATGGACAGTGCTCAATACGGTTGTAAGACGCGAGACACAACGGGTCATCGCGACACAACGATATATTTACACCGCTCAATGGCATGGGAGCCTTCCCCTTAGATGGACGAGTACTAGATTGAGGTGGAGGAGTAGGATCCCTATCGGTATGCTCGGTCTCCAAAATATACTCGGTGTCGGAGTCATCGGGAGGAGAGGGTGCACGAAATGAAGCTGGGGACACAGTCTGTTTCATAGGCTTGGGTTGGGCTCTAGGCTTGGCGTACTCCATCCTCTTCTTCTTAAGAGGAGGCGAAGAAGACGATGGATGGGTCGATTTGGCTCGGTGTTTGGGTTGAGGGGGGTCCGTAGACGGAGACTCTACGGTCATAGAAGACGAACTCGAAGGTTGGATGGGGATACGCGTCTTCGCCATGATCGAGACGAGACCCGCGCAATCAAAATAGAAATCAAACGCAAAGTCGAAGAATAACCCTAACACAAACCCTAGAAACGCACAGAAATCGAATGAACCTAATTCTAGAAGCTGAGAGGGAGAGATACCTAGGTGGAGGAGAGGGATCGACGGCAAACGACGGAGGAGATGGCCGGAAATCGACTGCAAAGGCGGATGAGAGGAGAAGTCGAAGGGTTTTGGGAGATGAGAGACTATCGCACCGATTAGAAATGAATCTAATCGGTGCGGGAGTGAATAAATCGACTTGGAAGTGGAAAAGACACAGCAGCCCCTGAGCATTTAGTCGGTCACAGTTCAAGCGCTGACCGACTAGATCGCAATCTAGTCGGTCGGCCAATGAGCTTGAACCGACTAAGTGCAAACAGTAACTGAAGCCAAAATTAGGGCTTGAGTTAGTCGGTCTGTGTTCATTCACAGACCGACTAGAACGCAATCTAGTCGGTCGGTCAATGAACATGAACCGACTATGAGAGTCCAAAAACTTGAAAATTAGAAATTTTGAGTTCTCTCCTACGCGCACTTGGACGATACATCAAAATACTCTGATACATCATTACACTACCCCATAAAACATCAAAAATATTAAATACGATGTTCATGAATATTTCGAGCATAAATTCGGAAAATTCAACCAAAAATCCAGAAAATCCCAATACATCTAGCATGAGCATATATAAACGAAATTTATTAGCATGCAAGATTATTGAACAAAATATGAATCCTAAATCTCGGATTCACCCATAATCTCCAGTTCTCGACGCAACCGCACAAAGGAGTCTTTCTTGAGTGGTTTCGTGAAATTATCGACGATTTGCTTCTGGGTTTCAACGTACACTAAAATGATGTCCTTTTTAGCAACATGATCATCAAGGAAATGGTGACGGACATCTATGTGTTTAGAACGGGAATGGTGTACCGGATTCTTAGAGAGACATATTGCACTTTGGTTGTCCACCATGATAGGGCAAGTATCACAGTTTATACCAAAGTCTTTAAGAGTGTGTCTCATCCAAAGAACCTGAGCACACACAGCACCGGCGGCAATATATTCCGCCTCGGTGGTTAAAAGTGATACGGAATTCTGCTTCTTGGAAAACCAAGAGACAAGAGAATTTCCTATAAAATGGCAAGTGCCACTAGTACTTTTCCTGTCGGATTTGTATCCCGCATAATAAGCGTCACTATATTAGATTAACTCATATGTGCTAGACTTTGGATAAAGTAATCCAAAGTCAAGTGTGTAACTTAAATAACGGAAAATACATTGTACCGCTACTAAGTGAGATTCCTTAGGTTGAGACTGATAACGAGCACATACACATACGTCAAACATAATATCGGGCCTACTCGCAGTAAGATATAATAAACTACCTATCATACCTTGATATAGACGAATGTCTACATCTTTGCCGCCCGTATCTTTATCAAGATGAGTAGTCGTGCTCATTGGAGTCTTCTTGCCTGAGGCATTCTCCATTCCAAATCGCTTTAGCAACTCCACCGTGTACTTGGTTTGGTGGATGAAGATTGCATCGTTCATTTGGCAAATTTGAAGACCTAAGAAATATTTGAGCTCACCCATGTGGCTCATCTCAAATTAATCCTTCATAACATTAGAAAACTCTTCGCAAAGAGTGAAATTAGTATCACCGAAAATGATATCATCAACGTAAATTTGAACTAAAATAGTATCATGATTCGAATACTTAACAAATAATGTAGAATCAACTTCACCCATTTTAAAACCCAAATCCAAAAGTAAGTTCTTTAGACGGTCATACCAAGCTCGAGGAGCTTGTCTCAAACCGTAAAGTGCTTTCTTAAGTTTGAAAACATGATTTGGAAAATTTTCATTTATAAAACCCGGAGGTTGAGAAACATAAACTTCCTCAACAACATCTCTGTTTAAAAACACACTTGTTACATCCATTTGAAAGAGTTTAAAATCTTTATGGCATGCAAAAGATAACAATAATCTATAGATTCTAATCTAGCTACCGGAGCAAAGGATTCTTCGAAATCTATACCTTCCTCTTGCCGGTAGCCTTGAGCTACTAACCGAGCTTTGTTCCGGACGACGATTTGGTTCTCGTCGGTCTTGTTCTTGAAAATCCACTTCGTTCCTATAACGGTGTGGTTCTTCGAAGGCAATGGAACAAGCTCCCAAACCACATTCCTCTCAAATGAGTTCCTCCTCCATGGCTAGGATCCAAGAACTATCTTCGCACGCTTCGTTAACATTCATTGGCTCTATTGAGGAGGCAAAGGCACAATGAGCGAAGTAGTTGACTTGAGATCTCGCTTGACACTATCAAGGATGTTGCCAATGACTTGCTCATGGGGATGGTCACGAACTGTATGAAGCCGTTTGGGAATTCCCTGATCACTAGGAACATTCTCAAAAGACTAATCAGTAGGGTTAGTATCATTAGAATCAATAGAATTAGAATTACCAATAGAATCACATAAAACATCCATGGAGTCATCATCATTAGTAATTCTAGATGGGATAAAATTTTCATTGAATGAAACATGAAGTGATTCCTCGATCGTTGAGGTTTGTTTGTTGTATATCCGGTAGGCTTTGCTACGGGAGGAATATCCAACAAATATCCCCTCATCGTATCTTGGATCAAATTTGTCCAAACTACCATACGTGTTTTTAATAAAACATTTTGCACCGAAAACTCGAAAATGTTTAACTTGAGGCAATCTACCAAACATCAATTCATAACAAGTTTGTTTGGTGTCGGGCCTCAAAAGTATCTTATTAAACACATAGCAAGCGGTATGTGCCGCTTCCGCTCAAAATTGATGGCCAAGTTGGCTATCATCAAGCATAGTGCGAGCACATTCCACTAGCGTCCTATTCTTTCTCTCAACAACACCAGTTTGAGGAGGTGCGCGAGTGAAGGAAAAAGTGTGAGTAATACCAACTTCATCACAAAAATTTGAGAAAGGCACATTCTTAAATTCCCCTCCATAATCACTACGAATAGTGACAATGGTGGTTCCATTGAGATTTTGTACTTTCTTAACAAATATTGTGAAGTTTTCAAAAGCATCATTTTTATTACTTAAGGAAAATACCCAAGTAAATCTAGAAAAGTCATCAACGATGACAAGTCCATATCGTGCATTTCCTAATGAAGCAACTCTAGTTGGCCCAAAAAGATTGTGGTTTAATCCTTTAACAAGGTAAACATCACTTATTAGTGGTTTAGAAGGATTACCAACTTTACCAACACCTATGATGCTTCCGCTCTCGTTGCCTCCAAAGACGACTCGGTTTCCATTTGCAAAGGGCACCACTCCGGAGAGCAATTGAGCATCACCCATCATGTGTTTTGAACACCCGCTATCGAGTATCCAATGATTCTTGGAGCTAAATTTGGATTTGTTGCTCCGTTTCTTTTTCTTGAGTACCTAAAGATAAACATATCATTACATGGTACCCAAGGTCATTGGGTCCTAAAAGATTAGACTTTTGGAAGCCAAGTCCAATTGAACTTAGACTGTAACGACCAGTCCTTTTGATGATATTATTCGTTTTTCTCTGGCGTGTTTTTGCCTGTATCCGTATTAGCGTATCTGCCTCGGTGCGCGTACCAACCTATCCATGTTGATTATTTCTACTATTGTCTTAGGATACAAAGTTAATTTCTTATTTATTATTATTATCATTATCATTATCATTATTATTATTATTGTTATTATTATTATTATTGTTATTATTATTGTGGAACTTGGGTAATTGTTATTAATGATGTTATTATCAATATTACTACTACCATATTTTTCTCTTAGCATCTCCTCTTTCTTTTATATAAACCCAAGCTATCAATATTAATCTATGCCTAAATCTATTATTAGAACCCTAGATCTATACATTTTGAATCTAGATTACATTCACGTGGGCCTCTCCTCCTCCTAAATATTTTATATAAAACCCTATCTGTTTGACCTAGGCCTAAGAACCCTAGGCTTACCTTCTCACGCATGGGCCTTCCTATAAAAAAGAGAGAGAAACAAAAGACTAACCTAGGCTAACCTAACAGCAACCTATGTTGTTTCTAACCTAGTTTTTTTATAAACCCTACATCACCTAGCTCTCAGCCGCAACTCTCTATTAAAACCCATCACGTGCATCGCACAGTCCCCTACATTTTATAAACCCTGTATCTCTTAAAACCCTACACATTCTAACCTAGGGTTTCATCAACTCTACAGCCGCCACACACTTCCTATAAACCCTAGCAGCCTATAACATTCAAATCCTAGGAGTTTTTCGCATACACCTCCAGCCGCCGACTTCTCCCTCTCCTCCTTCGTTCACGCAACAAGCTCCTCCCAGCACCCCACGGTCACAACCCAAACCCAAGCTCTCCTCCTCTCCTCTCATCTCCACGCAACCGACCAGCCATGCAACTCACTGTCGCGTCCCTGCCTCCATCCCCGCCATCGACTCCACCCAGCTCCACGCCAAACACCCCACGCCAGCCTCTCCATCACCAGACCACGCAACACCGGCGTTAAACCCCCACGCCCTGATCGTCGAGTCGTCGATCTCCGTTGCCACCCTCGCCACTTTTCTCCGCCACAAACACCCAAGTCGCCACTGCTCTCTAACCTCGCAGCAGCCGCTCGAAAGCCCAGGGCTCGTGCCTCCCAGCCCCTCGCGATCGCCTCCGGCATCCCCTACCTCCCACGGCCTCGCGCGAGCCGCAGCAACCCACGCCACGGCCTCCTCCGCGCGTCCACCTCGACAGGGGTCGGCCAAACACCGAGCAAGCAAGCAGAAACGGGAGTCCAAGAAGAATATAGGTGAGTAACTGCATGTTATTTTTGTATACGTAGGTTATTTTAATAATGTTATCAGTACATTGGATAGCTAGGGAAGTGTAGGCCACTTATTTAAATGATGTGAAATGCATAGTGTCATATTAAAGTACTTACAGCACGTGGGTGCTTTTTCATGTGTTACTTCATGCAATAGAGAAGGGTATGTTGTCATTCATCAAGTTGTTTTGGTATGGGAACAGTGTTCACACGCATGGACAGTGACTATTAATAGGTTAGAGGGCCTAGTTTGATAGCTTAATATAATAATAACCTTATTATAAGAAGTTTCTGTGGTCATGAAATCATGGGTTATGATGTCACAAGGGTAACAGTTGGTGGAACACTTAGCAATGTGTAATAACCTAGGTTATTGTTTAATGGTAGTTAGCAAGTTATTTTATAGCATAAGATAGTATGAATCTGTTAGCAATATACTTGTTATACTATAACATAGTGTCATGTTATGAACATCACCTAGGATGGGGAAACTAATAGAATTAGATTATCTTTCAATATGTTGTTTCGTTGGAATGATACTAATTCGATGCATGCGTGGTTAATCAAACAGAGAACCGACCTCACCGTAACGTAGTTTTCGTCAAGACGTTTCCAACGACACCAAGAACGTCGAAAACATGCAAGTAAATAATTTGTTATGATTTTTAGAAGTTTCGGCACGTTTACGCCGCCTTCATGTATTGCTGAATAACCTGAAATTGTGACGTGAAATAACGTAGGAAAGTGACACCATAATGATTAGGACAAAAATTGGGATCCAACGGTATATCATACGATATATCCCCAATTTAAACAACTAGAGAAAGAAATTGTTTCTGTAGCAAATTGAACGAAAAGGACGAAATCGTCATTATTGGAAATTACGGAACCGGTCGTTCGACCCGCTTCCGCTTTGCAGAACTGTCACCATAAAACAATAATTTTGATAACAATGAAATTCAGTGAGTCTTGACATGTTTAACAGTTTGGACATCGTGAAATCGTGCGCCTCGAAGGCGGAATCGTGAATTCGTGATGTCGTGTGAGTCGACTAGGCCGGCTCGTGTTCTGGCAAAAATTTTGGGTGTGGTTAGGGTTGAGCGGCCACTGGGCGTATGAAAGGTACTCTCCTCAAGAGCACCACCCGATGCGGTGGGTTAGTGTCAATCACGGTAAGCCCCCGTGAGAGGAACGACCTTCTCATCACGACCTAAAGGCGAGAACCCTAGATTAGATGTGAAGTCTTGACATGGTCATCATAACGCTAACTTGGTCATCGTGAATATTGAAATGCTAACAAACACAGAGAATCTAATTTTTAAACTTGCCATCGACTAGAACTGCATACTAGGACTGTTCGTTTCTGTTTCTATGAATTGTTAAATGTTAAATTGATGCAGTCACTTTTCTTTAATTATTAATGCTCCTTAAATTCATATATCTGTCATATACTTTGCCTTGGGATGCTAACTCTTTCTTGCAGACCCCTTGCTGACATACATTCATGTTTGTGGATGTATGTCAGATTCTGAGCTTGAGTACCCAGCAGACCCATACGTGACGCCTGACTTGGAGAGCTAGGAGTTCGCCCGAGACGCGGAGCCTCTCCCCGTTGAGGACTAGTAGACTCGTGACGTCGCTCTCAGACATTGTTGTTATCGCTTAGTGTACTTTCCTTTTGTTTCCACTTTAGCCCAGCTGTGGCTTATTGTTTAATTTCGTGTACGACACTTTGTATCTCTGGATGTGGCTTTTGCCCTTTTTAATTTAATGAAATGTTTTCTGATTGTTCTGATACGCAAATGCAAGGACCTCTTCTGTGTTTTTATCACAGACGCTCTTTGAACTCGAGCTTCACCGCTCCAGTTCAAGCGGACCGCGTAACGTTCTCGCTTCCGGTGTCTTTTGGGAAGCGGGGCGTTACAGGTTTTAGTGGTGGCCCATGCAGGTCTCGAACCTGCGAAATTCAGAACAATGAGAACACTTTTCATTAGCCAAAATATCCAGAATTAGTTCGTACACAAAATTACTCGGATGCCTTGTCTCAGCATGATAGGAAACCTAATACCAGGATAATAGGAATAGATAGACGCTTGTGTTCGTTAGTCAGACACCCTTGCTACAACTTAGAATTATCATCTTAGGAGTCACCCTATCGATTAATCATCCAGCACTGACCTTATTAGACTTTTAAATTCGTTAGTCGATCGCTTAGATTCATCGGATCTAGGGCCCAACCGAGTGTAGCGATCGTTGCCAAGCCAGTCGAACCTGAGACGCCTGTAATGAGTAGACTCCGAAGCGTAGAATATTCCAGATCTATAGATAAGATCTTGATCCCGATTCCCAACGGACCCTTACCTCGACTTTCATATCGCAGTCTAGTACGTTGAAGAACATTAGTGTTAAACCTTTAGTCGACCCAATGATTATGTCCCCTGCTTTCACTATTTTCCTAACCATAATACTTTCAAATTGATAATCGTAGAAAGCCATCGTAACGTATTCACGGAGTTACCTTTCGGTCGTCCTTACGTCTCGATCGTCGAACGTATTCCTTGTCCTCGATTCGCGTAAAATCTTCAGACCTGTCATCTTTAACCTATGAACTTCCCCATTGCGGATCCGGTGTCTTTTAAAAAAAAGTATTTTCGATATTTCTTTTATTGAACTCCTTGCTAAGTTTAAAATCCATTTCGAAAACTTTTTACTTAGATTCTCTACACTTCAGTCGACTTAAACCCAATCTTGGTTATGAAACTCTTTTGATGCAATCTTTAACTACTATCTTATAACGATTTCCTCACATCCATCTTTCGCTCTTCTAATTCACCTAACTACTCTATTTTCCTCGGGCAATGAACTTTTTGATGATCTTATTCCTAAGTCGCTAGTTCCAATGTCACCTCCTTTAAAATGTATTTCGAAAACGGTCATTGATACATACTTTTAAAATACTTTCCCAGGTTAAATAGAACTTCAAAATCATGTATGTTAGTTTTATAATCATTGCCTTCAAATATTTTAAGAAAAGAAATTTTTCTGTTTTCTTTTACGAGCCTTTTTTTCAATTGCAAAACGAGCACTGCGACACTATGCACATATTAGTCTTCACATATTATTTAACTGATCACATTTTACGTTTTAATCCCTACTGTATGCTCGCTATCCTACATAAATTATAACGATGTTATCTCTCCCTCACATATCCTTATCTTCCTAATTATTTAATTATTATTGGATAGTTGTGCCACCCAACCAAACTACTCGCTCATCCATACCACCTCCGGAGCCGTTCGTCATAGCATTAATTCGTTACATCTTTCAAACTCTGAATTCAACACTATTGATTAATTTTCGCATTGGTGCTTATGAGTGCTTATGTCAGCTTTAATATAAGTATAGTGGGACCATTAGCAGTGATTGTAGTTTTGTTGTTGTGCGTGTGAATAGAGAGTGGGTGTGGGCCCGTGCGTGTGAATCTCTATGTACCACTTAGGTCTACATGTGTTTTTCCTCAATATATTAGTATGGTGTGATGATCTATTATGTCGGGTGTGCATGTACGTACGATAAATTGTGATAGGTATGTATTCAGACGAGCGTAGAGTAGTAAGTGTTATATTATTGTTTAGGCGAGTGATTAGCTATATCACTACAAGAATATCTGTGCGTATTAGATTTAGTATTGGCTAGTTACTAGGCATGTATGTACCTTAGCCGTACTAGTTAATGGTTGTAATTGTACGTTGATACAGTGATGTGCATGTTAAGTATCATGGTTGTGTGTGCGGATTTATTGTGTGATTTGTATGTTAGTATGTATGGCGTGTACTCGTGCGTATATATGTATGTGGTTAGTTATAGGTGTGTATATAAAAATATATTGTATGAATAAGTGTATTTTATGTGTAAGATTATAATGTTACCCCTACGGGATGATGTGTGAGCATGTGTATACCAGGAGGTATGCATATCTGTATGTTTTTGACTACGTATATGTGGATGTATGAAATAGTATACTTACCCTATGTAGATTACCGTGGTGGTGTATACCGGTGTGTGTACATATGTTCTATTTGGATATGAGATAGGCGTGTCATAATGTAAGTATGTGTATGTATGAACGTATGTATATGTATTTGAAATTGTGTGATATATGAGTAAGTGTAGGCATATGGATGTATATTGTTTCATTATAGTGTATGTATGACTGGGGTAGAATGACCTGAGTGTCTAAGTCCGCTCACCCCTATGTCGGCCTATACAAGCAAGTCTAAGGACGAACTTGATCTTAAGGTGGGTAGATTACGATGACCATAGTGCTATAAGTAGGGCTTATATAAATCTGTGTATGGTGTAAGGTATTACGTGCATGTATATACGTATAGTGATATATATTATAATGTGTATATGGTAATACGTGGTATGTAAAAGTGATCGTATGATTGGAATATTAATTGACAAAGAATGATTGTATTTTTATTTGTGGTATGTTTATGTGACTTGTGGTACTATATCAGTATAGATTATGGGTGTATAAGATGTATGATATTACCTTGTGTTTTTGGTAATAATGTGAGTGTATAAATTGATGTGGTGGTGTAGAGAAGTATCACAATTCACCGAAGTATAGTTTTGGTTGGATTGTATTTGTTGGATGATATTTTAATAAACGTGTTATGTTAATATGTAACTAGTAATGTATGTACATGTGTTATTACTGCTATTAGCATAGACGTTGATTAGTATTATCAGTGGTAATACTATTAGTGTTGATGTTAGTATTAGAAATTCTACTTGGATATGGCTGATGGTTATTTATGGTGTATACGTTAGAAGAAGAGATGCAAGCGATACCCTTATGTTTTTTTTTCCGATGCCTTAGCCGATGAGATTCCGAGGGCGGAATCGTTTTTAAGGTGGGTAGGATGTAACGACCAGTCCTTTTGATGATATTATTCATTTTTCTCTAGCGTGTTTTTGCATGTATCCGTATTAGCGTATCTGCCTCGGTGCGCGTACCAACCTATCCATGTTGATTATTTCTACTATTGTCTTAGGATACAAAGTTAATTTCTTATTTATTATTATTATTATCGTTATCATTATTATTATTATTGTTATTATTATTATTATTGTTATTATTATTGTGGAACTTGGGTAATTGTTATTAATGATGTTATTATCAATATTACTACTACCATATTTTTCTCTTAGCATCTCCTCTTTCTTTTATATAAACCCAAGCTATCAATATTAATCTATGCCTAAATCTATTATTAGAACCCTAGATCTATACATTTTGAATCTAGATTACATTCACGTGGGCCTCTCCTCCTCCTAAATATTTTATATAAAACCCTATCTGTTTGACCTAGGCCTAAGAACCCTAGGCTTACCTTCTCACGCATGGGCCTTCCTATAAAAAAAGAGAGAGAAACAAAAGACTAACCTAGGCTAACCTAACAGCAACCTATGTTGTTTCTAACCTAGTTTTTTTATAAACCCTACATCACCTAGCTCTCAGCCGCAACTCTCTATTAAAACCCATCACGTGCATTGCACAGTCCCCTACATTTTATAAACCCTGTATCTCTTAAAACCCTACACATTCTAACCTAGGGTTTCATCAACTCTACAGCCGCCACACACTTCCTATAAACCCTAGCAGCCTATAACATTCAAATCCTAGGAGTTTTTCGCATACACCTCCAGCCGCCGACTTCTCCCTCTCCTCCTTCTTCGTTCACGCAACAAGCTCCTCCCAGCACCCCACGGTCACAACCCAAACCCGAGCTCTCCTCCTCTCCTCTCATCTCCACGCAACCGACCAGCCATGCAACTCACTGTCGCGTCCCTGCCTCCATCCCCGCCATCGACTCCACCCAACTCCACGCCAAACACCCCACGCCAGCCTCTCCATCGCCAGACCACGCAACACCGGCGTTAAACCCCCACGCCCTGATCATCGATTCGTCGATCTCCGTTGCCACCCTTGCCACTTTTCTCCGCCACAAACACCCAAGTCGCCACTGCTCTCTAACCTCGCAGCAGCAGATCGAAAGCCCAGGGCTCGCGCCTCCCAGCCCCTCGCGATCGCCTCCGGCATCCCCTACCTCCCACGGCCTCGCGCGAGCCGTAGCAACCCACGCCACGGCCTCCTCCGCGCGTCCACCTCGACAGGGGTCGTGCCAATCTCCGAGCAAGCAAGCAGAAACGGGAGTCCAAGAAGAATATAGGTGAGTAACTGCATGTTATTTTTGTATACGTAGGTTATTTTAATAATGTTATCAGTACATTGGATAGCTAGGGAAGTGTAGGCCACTTATTTAAATGATGTGAAATGCATAGTGTCATATTATAGTACTTACAGCACGTGGGTGCTTTTTCATGTGTTACTTCATGCAATAGAGAAGGGTATGTTGTCATTCATCAAGTTGTTTTGGTATGGGAACAGTGTTCACACGCATGGACAGTGACTATTAATAGGTTAGAGGGCCTAGTTTGACAGCTTAATATAATAATAACCTTATTATAATAAGTTTCTGTGGTCATGAAATCATGGGTTATGATGTCACAACTGTAATAGTTGGTGGAACACTTAGCAATGTGTAATAACCTAGGTTATTGTTTAATGGTAGTTAGCAAGTTATTTTATAGCATAAGATAGTATGAATCTGTTAGCAATATACTTGTTATACTATAACATAGTGTCATGTTATGAACATCACCTAGGATGGGGAAACTAATAGAATCAGATTATCTTTCAATATGTTGTTTCGTTGGAATGATACTAATTCGATGCATGCGTGGTTAATCAAACAGAGAACCGATCTCACCGTAACGTAGTTTTCGTCAAAACGTTTCCAACGACACCAAGAACGTCGAAAACAGGCAAGTATATAATTTGTTATGATTTTTAGAAGTTTCGGCACGTTTACGCCGGCTTCATGTATTGCTGAATAACCTGAAATTGTGACGTGAAATAACGTAGGAAAGTGACACCATAATGATTAGGACGAAAATTGGGATCCAACGGTATATCATACGATATATCCCCAATTTAAACAACTAGAGAAAGGAATTGTTTCTGTAGCAAATTGAACGAAAAGGACGAAATCGTCATTATTGGAAATTACGGAACCGGTCGTTCGACCCGCTTCCGCTTTGCAGAACTGTCACCATAAAACACTAATTTTGATAACAATGAAATTCAGTGAGTCTTGACATGTTTAACAGTTTGGACATCGTGAAATCGTGCGCCTCGAAGGCGGAATCATGAATTCGTGATGTTCTGTGAGTCGACTAGGCCGGCTCGTGTTCCGGCAAAACTTTTGGGTGGGGTTAGGGTTGAGCGGCCACTGGGCGTATGAAAGGTACTCTCCTCAAGAGCACCACCCGACGCGGTGGGTTAGTGTCAATCACGGTAAGCCCCCGTGAGAGGAACGACCTTCTCATCACGACCTAAAGGCGAGAACCCTAGATTAGATGTGAAGTCTTGACATGGTCATCGTAACGCTAACTTGGTCATCGTGAATATTGAAATGCTAACAAACACAGAGAATCTAATTTTTAAACTTGCCATCGACTAGAACTGCATGCTAGGACTGTTCGTTTCTGTTTCTATGAATTGTTAAATGTTAAATTGCTGTAGTCAATTTTCTTTAATTATTAATGCTCCTTAAATTCATATATCTGTCATATACTTTGCCTTGGGATGCTAACTCTTTCTTGCAGACGCCTTGCTGACATACATTCATGTTTGTGGATGTACATCAGATTCTGAGCTTGAGTACCTAGCAGACCCATACGTGACGCCTGACTTGGAGAGCTAGGAGTTCGCCCGAGACGCGGAGCCTCTCCCTGTTGAGGACTAGTAGACTCATGACGTCGCTGCCTTTTTAGTTTACTCTCAGACATTGTTGTTATCGCTTAGTGTACTTTCCTTTTGTTTCCACTTTAGCCCAGCTGTGGCTTATTGTTTAATTTTGTGTACGACACTTTGTATCTCTGGATGTGGTTTTTCCCCTTTTTAATTTAATGAAATGTTTTCTGATTGTTCTGATACGCAAATGCAATGACCTCTTCTGTGTTTTTATCACAGACGCTCATTAAACTCGAGCTTCACCGCTCCAGTTCAAGCGGACCGCGTAACGTTCTCGCTTCCGGTGTCTTTTGGGAAGTGGGGCGTTACATAGACTTTCCCACATAATCATCATTATGCACTACATTCATGAAATAAGAATTCATGTAAGCTTGTTTTTCATGCATATTGGTGTTCTTCGGGCCCCAAATAGTGAATATTTTGGGAGCCCTATTCCTATTGGGAGCATGCATACGTTGTTGATTTCTACGTGATGCATGTCGTGGATATGCATATAGCACATGATGAAATGGTGCATGATGATAATTGTTCATATGATGGTGTGGATGAACATATGCATGTGGAGGAACACGTGCGTGAGTGTGTCTCACATGGTGTGCATGTGCCCGTGGATGTGGTGCATAGAAATCATCATATGTGTGAACATGTGGAGTAGGATGTGTGTTCCAACGTGGCATGGTATTGGTGTACATAAATGCATGACCCTTCTTTGGAGGTCCACCCAAAATGGGTTTCTTTCCAAATGGGGATGTGTACGAGGTGGAAGCACCATTGGTAGATGAACTACCAATGGAGTGTTTGCTACCACTCGTTGAGGCATCAAAAGTTGGCCTAACAAAGGTGGTAGACGACTTGGATGAATTTCCCATCTTATACCCCAAGCCAATGTGGTGATTGGCCGGGAGTAAGTCATTTAGGATTTTATCCAAATGATCCTTACCTTTATTGAATTTATTAATTCGGCCTAATGTGCACTCATACTTCTCGGTGAGAGAACGCATAGAAGCATCCAAGGTAGACACTTGCGATGTGAGCACATAAACACGAGATTTGAGATTCTCATTCTCAATACTCAAAGTTGAGTTTTGAGAAGTCAAATCCGCTATCTTGTGTTCCTCCGAATCCTCAATATGAACATGCTCAAGTTGAGATTTGAGATTTACAATCTCATTTCTCAAGTCTTCAACAACGGTGTCGTTGTTGATGACGATAGGCTTAGGCGAGGTTTATATACTAGCTAGCTCATCTTTTATCTTAGTATATCTATTTACTAATTTAGAATACTTAGACCATATTTGCTCGTTAGCTAATCTAAGTTCATCCATAGTTACCTCATCGCCTTCATCCTCGCTATCATCAGAGGAAGACTCTTGATCACGTTCCTCTCTAGCCATGAAGCACATGTGTGCTTGCTCCACTTGCTCATCATCCGACTCTCCACTTGAGGAGTCCTCGTCGGAATCAGTGAATGTCCCGACAAGCCCTTTCTTGTACCCTTTCTTGTACTTCTTTGACTTGTCGAACTTTGGCGCCTTCCACTTTTCCTTTTGCTTGTTTTGAGGACAATCTGCTTTCATGTGTCCTGGCTTATTGCATTTAAATCACAAAGGAGCGGAGGCGTTAGAAGAACTAAACTTTGATTTGTTTTTGAAATTACCTTTCCGGAAGAATCGGTTGAACTTCTTTGCCATGAGGGCAATGGATTCCAAGCCCAACTCGTCTTCCGAGTCTTCATCATCGGTTGGTGTAGATGTAGATGGAGCGGCCTTGAACGCAATCGCCTTTTTCTTTGTCTCGTCTTGCTTCAAGTAAGACTTCATCTTGTCGTGCAACTTTAGTTTGCTATCCTTGCGTACCTCATAAGACATCAAGGTACCCATTAGTTGAATGCCAGTAAATTTACTCATATCGTTACCTTCCTCGATGGCGAAGGTACGTTTTTCCCAACAAGAAGGAAGTCCATTACTAATCTTTGAGACTTTCTCCTTTTGGGTGTAGGTCTTTCTAAGAGCCTCCAATTCGTTGGTGATGTCAATGAAGCGAGCATAGTACTCCTTCATCTTCTCACCCTGTTGCATATGAAATAATTCGTAATATTTATTCACATCAACGAGTTTGGAGTCTCTTACCCTACTCGTTCCTTCATGCAAGATGAGGAGTGAGTTCCATATTTGATATGCACTCTTACATGTGCATATCTTGTTGAGGTCTTCGGGCTCCAAAGCGCATTGCAAGGCATTCATTGCCTTGGCATTGCTTACCTCCGCGGCGACCTCCGCGGTAGTCCAATTCGTGAAATCAGTTTCGGTGGGCTCGACATACTCCGTCAATGTGGCTCTCCATAGTGAAGCGCTCCGAAGGAACATTTCCATCCGGCATTTCCAGTACCCATAGTTGGTACCGTTGAAGAAGGGAGGCCTTGTCGAGGAGTGTCCTTCCATCACAGAAGAAGCTTCTTCACGGTTCCTGAAGGTGCTATAGTCTAAAGGTGGACGAACGGTCTTGTTGTCGTTGGAAGACATAGCTATGAACTTGGCTGTGATACCAACTGTAATGCCCTGATAGCTACTGTACAAGTACTAGAGAGGGGGTGAATAGTACTTTAAAATAATTAAGAAGATAATTCCTAATTATCTTGCAAACTCAACCAACAATGCGAAAATGAAAATGTGAAAACAATAAAAACACAATCACAAACAAACGATATAACGGGTTCAGATCCACCCAAGTCTCCCCGACTTGTTCCCGGTGATCCTACGTCCCAAACACCTGGATCCCCTCCGGATACTTGAGTTAGAAACTTCTAACTCAAATTTGCACTATGAAATACTTGTAGAAAACCTCTACAAGATCAAATCATACACAAATGAAAATGTGACTCCCACAACCCGGGATCACACACAAACTCTCACAACTGAGAGTAAACACTACTACAAAAAAAACGCTTGCATAGCGCTTTTTTTTACACTTGGATAGCGCTTTTAAGCGCTATGCAAGCTACCGCTATGGTAGCTTGGATAGCGCTTTTATAAGCGCTATCGTAGTGGTTTACTAAGATAGCGCTTATAAAAGCGCTATCCAAGCTACCGCTATGGTAGCTTGGATAGCGCTTTTTAAGCGCTATCTAAGTGGTTTACGAAAGTTTGGACTGGCCGTGGCTAATACCAATTAGCCACGGTCTGGCCGTGGCTAACAATCCACATTAACCACGGCCTGGCCGTGGCTAATAATCATTAGCCACGGCCAGGCCGTGGCGAATACGTATTAGCCACGGTCTGGCCGTGGCGAATACGCATTAGCCGCGGCCTGGCCGTGGCTAATGTTTATTTTTTTTGAAAAAAATATAAAAAATGAAATGCAGAATTAAAACTTCAGTACAAAAAACTGGACATTACAAATATCATACACAGATTGTGAGATGGAGGGGGAAGACAACACATATATAGAGACATTCAATGGCATTCTTCATTAAGAGATGGTACATTGTTACACATTTAACAACACATATATTTTGATTTAAACTACAGCAAGTGAATACATGAAAAATATATTATTCCACTGGAAATGAAGAGATGGTACATTGTTACACGTTTAAACCCACAAGGGGTAAAATTGAAAGGAATATCTCGAACCACTGGCGTTCAATGTATGCGTGCAGCATTTTGCCAAAAGTATGTTGGTCTGAGGTCCAATCTCTGAATGTAACACTTCCTAGGAAACACCTGAACAGAACCAAACGATTGTGTTAAGAGGCAACGGTTTGTCAAGAACATCAGCTAATAAATGAACGGCAAGTTAGTTTTTTCCCCAGAAAAATAATCTGAAGGGAAACAAAATCAAAACTCGTGAAGTTGAGCATCTAATTATTGATTAGTTACCTTACGCTTCAAATGAACTGGAAGTAAGAAAAATATGTAACATAGATTCCGCTGCTGTGATGCAAATGATACAAGAAACCTATAAATACTTAATGCCATTCAAATAATAAAAATACCTAGGCTACCATCAAAATCCATCAAACAAGTGAAGTAACAATAAAGATATTGAATGTATATTACTCACGTGAACATGCAATAAACATATCATAAAAAACCTTCACAATAAATGACAGACTCGAATACCTTCACAATAAACCTCTTGATTGAAACATGTCTAGTTGTTAGAACGGGGTCTAACAACTGCACAACATGCAGTTAAGAATCATGAGTAGTTAGAACGGGGTCTGAAAGCAAATGATTTCAACTCTCCAGGGAGACTTGACTTACAGTAAATGACAGTTAAGAATACCTTCACAATAAACCTCTTGATTGAAACAGGTCTAGTCTGCCCAATCCGATGAATGCGCATGACGGCTTGTTCCTCAACAACTGGATTCCACCACGGATCCTACAAAGTAATTTTGAAATGAATTTTCACCTAGAATTTTTTTAAATACCAATAAGGATACATTATATGCTAGGTGGAACATTTATCATATGTTGGCATGTTTGCGGTTGGAAAAAGTTCCCAGAGAATATCTCTGTTTTCGATAAATATAAGTAATGGATTGGTAGGTCCATATTTTATCCATATGTTGACAAAAAATCCATATGCTAGATTCAGATAGCAACTGCCAACATGAATAAACATTTGGGTAACTCCTCGACTACTCACATTTATCATGGAATCATGTCTTGTGGAAATACTCAACAGATAACCTTTACAATACTACACATCTATAATGAAGTAAATGGTTTACTGTCATCACATATTTTGAAGACAGTCATATTCAAATAAAAATCATGACCATGGATTAACTAGATAGCACAGACACTTGTGAAATTTGCGTCAGTGTTAGACATGCATAGGGTTCACCACTTGTTGGATGATCCTCGCAAGCATTCAAACACAACTCGAACATGTCATCGGTTTTCTAGTATATGTTGAATTTTGGATACGTCTTGAACATTTTCTGGAGTCTTGAAACTTCTTTGAGCCAAATGGCACACATTGAAATATGTTGTTTCTTATATTAAAAGTTGTGTTAATGAAAAAAAAATTACATAACAGTTTCTATCAACGAGACAAAGTATTTCATTGCAGAAGTTGAAATATAGCACTTCTTTTACTTTTTATGAGAAAAAAATATACCTTAATGAAAATCTACATGGAAATGAGGTGCATTGAGTTCCTCTATGGAAGACGATGATCAAAATCCAAGACTCAGGAAGACGATGATCAAAATCCAAGACTCAGAGACCATGGAAGTTGTACACATGTTTGAAATCTTAACATATATCATAAGATACTATTAGAAATATGGTGTTTCTCATATTAAAAGTTGTGTTAATGAAAAAAAATTACATAACAGTTTCTATCAACGAGACAAAGTATTTCATTGCAGAAGTTGAAATATAGCACATCTTTTACTTTTTATGAGAAAAAAATATACATTAATGAAAATCTACATGGAAATGAGGTGCATTAAGTTCCTCTATGGAAGACGATGATCAAAATCCAAGACTCAGAGACCATGGAAGTTGTACACATGTTTGAAATCTTAACATATATCTTAAGATCAATAGTATTTTAGTTGGATCCCCATAAGCAATGTTTGATATGCATGGTTAAAGTACATGAAGAGGGTATGCGTAATGTGTTGCATTGTTATCATATTGTATTTCAGCATGCATCTCCACATCACCACACAAAATTTTTAATAGTTTCCATTTCAGCATGTACTCGAATACCTTCACAATAACAGGTTGCAGGGGAATATTGACGGCCAAAAAAAAACATGCAATAAACATATCATACATCTGCACAACATGCAGAAAGGTGCAACTAGGTAAAGAACAGATTCCCAATATATGTAAAACAACTGCCCATCATGGGAAGAGGCCATACTGCATATAGATCATAGATTCATCAACCTTTCAAAGATACATTAGTTGAACAGTAACAATGTGAAACATAAAGAAGAGGCAAACCTGTTAGATATTTCATTGTGCTTATCTGTAATTATGGCTACTATTCCAATAGAGCAACATGTGGCTTTTAAATTTTTAAAAATGATTGGTGCCATAACTTGGAAAATTTGAGCTGTAGATGAGGTCTATGTATGGTTGGAACCAAAATCATTTCAATAGTCTCATTCATAATGGAAAACACAAGTTAGACGTTAATTAGTGCTTGGAAAGAAATTATATGTTTGTATTCCCTTCATTCTTTTTTCCATTTAAGTTTAACGGTAGCATGTTTCTCATGTGTCTCGTACTTACAATAATGATCCTGATAATTGTGTATGAACATATGGCAATATCCTCGGCTAGTCTGACAAAATACCTCCAGATGCCTGATGTTCACTAAATTCTGTGAAGTGATTCCGGTGGGCATTGCCTGTGACGCAACAACATCAATGTTTCCATGCAGTCGTTTTATAAGCTTTTGACTCAAGCTTTTAGCTTCTGCAGCCTTGTTAAGTGCATCTTCATTAGCCACAAACTGTTGTACATGGTCTTTCTGCGATCAAAATTAACAGATGATAAACATCATAAAGGAAAAGGTATTGAAGATCATGCATACGGTCAAGTCAAAAGCAGCTAGTCTAACAGGACATTTATGAAATGCCATAACTCTTAAGATAGTTAATACTCACAAAGTTAGGAAGATTATTGCTTAACTGGTTACCTCAACCTTCTCAATGTTCACAGGTCAGCTATTCTACAATTTCTGTTGACAAGTTTATAAGATTTTTTATCCCTATCAATTTGGCTTGACTTTCTTCATACTTATTTCACTAAAATAAACATGACTGATGAGATGCTGTTTCTGATCATTGTGCATGATTTTCTTATATTTTATCCATAATCATCAAGATTCACAAGTACTTCTCTTCCTCTGAATTCAATCCTCCTCCCTTTTAAGAGATGAACTGATGTGGCTTTATGACACACATAAATAGCGGCGAGCTTCTTGCTTACAAGGAAAAAATGTGGAGAACAATTGTCGCAACAAGAGAGTTTACATGTCTTTCAGGAAGCTGATCGTAAGATCCTTTTGCAGTTGGATCAGTGCCAGATTTCCTGTTGCCATAAACTTGATAATGTAAGGGTAAGCTTGAATTAGGAGATGCAGCATCTACAACTCGATCATTCTCATATTTATATCTAAAAATAATTTCATGAAATTTGCTGTTAAGTAGAAAAGGATGGGCTAGAATAATAACATATATACTACAATGGTTACAAGAATAAGCTAGTGAGCATGAAACTGATAATGGAAAAGTGGCGAAAGTTACTAGACATAATAAATATCATTTCTGGACCAAATTACGCTCAGTAGATTGAAATAAATAGTAACTTGAGACAAACATAATACACAAGCAAGAAAAACTACATTAACACTCTGCGTCATACCCTGCATTTGATATTTCAATTGCAACGGGGATATTATAACAGGAAGCCAAAGACATCGGTACTCCTTTTGATTAAGCCAGCACCCACCTGTCTATATTGGTCAGTCCAAAAATTTGCTACACGTTCACTTAGAAATATAGGTTGATTACTCATTTGCCTAAACCCGGAACTGCAACTCTTACCTCATATTATTGTGTACATGGGCACTTTAGAAGCTTTTCTTTTTCAAACAAGTTGTACAACAAAAGTATAAAGGATGCAAAAATCATGGAAAAGGGTCTTGCAAATGAACAATAATGTTTTGACATATGGTTTCATTTGCCTACAAATGACAATGAGGTCAGTTGTAATTTGTTCTCAAAGAAACTAACTTCAAGCAAGAACTTATGCTTCCATTAGGGATGTTTCATATATTTCCTCTTGGTCTTGCATATCAATTCGTGATAACGGTCCTAGTTAATCTAAATACGTAATATTGCTTTACATTGGCCAGTAATGTTAAAAAGTTTTGATTTGAAGTAGCTTACATAGCGACCCCTACCGCGATTAAGAGATCATGTACTATTGCAAAGAGGAGAGTATATACTGTAAGCATCAATTTTTCCGAACTCCTTGGCAGTAATTTGCATCGCCTGGTCGCACTCCGCAGTAGTGTGCACTGATTTCCGCATATCGCACTTTGCATTCAAATCATGGTAAGTCTCGTCGGAGATCAATCCATGAGTCCACCAGTACTGGAACACGCCCTCATAATCATGGTAATCGTCGGTGACGCCATTTCCGACCTGCACAAAGCAATCCAGTTACAGGTTAAAATTTCCATGATTTGTTGCAATTATTTTGCATGGTTTAGGATGCAGAGTACCATGAATCCCTTGAAGTTAATTGTGGGCATCTGAATTCCCTTGTTGTTTCTGTATACAAGATGTGACAGTTGAGGAACATAGTGTCCTGAGGGAGAAGGCGCAACAAATGAGGAACTTAAAATTTGTTTAGAATGTCATAAAATTAAACATAAATAATTGCTAACCTGTCGTAACTATCTCATACAATTTAAAAATCCCTGTGCTTGTACTGAGGAAATCTCTCAACCAATTCACCAGAAAAACATAAGAATCCGCAGCTGCAATGCATAGAGTGAGAGATCATTCGAATTACGAGTTCAGATTCTAAAAAGTTGAGCAAAAGATTAACTACTACATGTTCTTGCATCTCCAACCATGGTCAGATCACTCGAAGTGTTCGAATACGAGAACCCAACTCCAGCGGGTGAATCAAGAAACAGCACATTAACATCTGCAATAAGAAGCAGCAAGAAACAACAAGATCAAAATTTGACGCCAACCCAATTCACAAAAGCAACTTTTAAAAAAAATCAAAGGAAACACACACCTCGGTTCCACGCATATCGATTCAAGTACAGGTTCTTGCCATCGGGCCTGATCCTGAAAGGCCCCACCTCTTCAGATGCACCGTAGGCGATTGTAGAGCACCCCGGCCCGCCGGTGAGAAAGAGCAGCAGCGGTGCCGTCTCGGGACTCGTCGGCGTCTCGACGAGCCAATTTTAAAAAAAACTTTTTAAAATTGAAA
Source organism: Scilla litardierei (assembly GCA_030789695.1). Lineage (NCBI taxonomy): Eukaryota > Viridiplantae > Streptophyta > Magnoliopsida > Asparagales > Asparagaceae > Scilla > Scilla litardierei. Next base: position 90,383,787 of record CM061133.1, read on the forward strand.
CTTTTTAAAATACTAGTTATAATCCTAAGACCGTCGGAGAACCTCGGTGAGCAAATTTTCCCCATTAATTCCACATTACCAACAAATCGAAGAACCTCGGCTGCCTGGGCGATGAGCATGTCCTTCTTCTCCCGCTTCTTGATCCTTGTCGAAAAGAGCGGCGGCGACGAGACCGGCGGCTGAGGAGGAATCGGATCTAAGGGATTTGGGCTTTACGGAGGCCTTGGTTTGTGGATCTTGACCCTCTAACTGGAGTTCTTCATCCTCATCATCGTCGGAGGGGGGAAGATCTAGGTCGTTGACATAGGAGGAGGCGGAGGGGGCCTTGGATTTGGCGGCGGGCTTAGGTTTGCCCTTGGGCTTGTCCATGGCGGAGAGCATGGAGGTTGGATTTGGACGAAGGGGCGGCGGAGGAGCATCGGGGAGATATTTTTGCGGTTAGGGTCGGGAATTAAAGGGGGGAAACGAAAAGGATGGGCGGAAATATTTGGGAAGTCCGCACCAACGAGCGCTATCTAAGATTGTTTATATGTTTATTTTTTAATAAAAGTGTTTACGTAACGTTTTGTACAATAGCGCTAACAAAAAGCGCTATGTAAGGTATTACTTATATAGCGCTTTAACAAAAAGCGCTATCTAAGTGATTTTTATTTTACTTTTGATTTATTTTTATTTTCTATTAGTGCAGAAGCGCTATACAAGAGCTAACTTAGATAACGCTTTTTAAAAGCGCTATCTAAGTAGCGTTACCTAAGCCCAAATCTGTAGTAGTGAAAACTTGCAATATTCAAAGTAAATTGAAATAAGAAATGCTTACCACAAAACCCTATGCCTTGAGTAAAACTTACGATTTAGGGCAAGAAGGATTTTAGGAAAGATGAAGGCACCAAACCCTAGCTCCAAGATGTTGACCAGCAATGGGAGGCTAGGAAGATGTTGGTGACCTTGGATCAAGCTCTTGGCTTGAATGTCTCACAATCAATGTGAATCTCTCTTTGGAAATAAGAGTGAGAGAGAGATTCTTGAGAAATGAATGAGCTTGGAAATGAGAATTAATGCTTCTCTTTGATTCTCTAAACTTCAATTAATATTAGCCTTGAATGCTATGAAAGAAGCCATTCAAGTATATATAGGATAGAGGAAAGAGAGAGCAAAAAGCGTGGCATTTAATACTCCAACGGCTCTATTCTGAAGCAGACTAGTCAGTCAAAGAAGGACCACTGACCGACTAGTTTCACAACTAGTCGGTCGGTGATTCAACATGAACCGACTAACAGATGAACATCCAAAAGAGAAGTTCAGACAATGATGAACTAGTCGGTCCAAGAAGACTTGCCAACCGACTAGTTTCACAACTAGTCGGTCGGTGAGTGTTCTTTGACCGACTAAGAGATGAAATCAAAGTGGCTGAATCCAAAGACAGCTAGTCGGTTTAAGAACAACTTCCAACTGACTTGTTCCTTAACGAGTAGGTCGGTCGCTGTGCTTTGACCGACTAACTGTAAACAGTAAGTTAGGCTGAACAGTGGAAGCTCAACTAGTCGATCTAAGAAGGATTCCTAACCGACTAGTTTCACAACTAGTTGGTCGGTGAACCTTCTTGGACCGACTAATTGTAAACAGTAAGTGAGCTGAAAATGAACAAGGCATTCTAGTCGGTTCAAGAAGGATTGCCGACCGACTAGATTGCCATCTAGTCGGTTGGTTCTTCTTCTTGAACCAACTAACATGCACAAGAAGCCGCGATAAGAAGCGTTAAGCTTCGGAAAAGATTCTACGGGCTTCTAATAAGATCATAGCTCTAAGATATGAGCATTAAGAAGATTAAAACGTAAGACCTACTCAAGGCTTAACATTCTACGAAAAGAAGCTATAAGGCTATAAATAAAACTAGACGAAACGTCTTCAAAAGCTTCAATCGAATCATCTTGACTTCAATAATGGTCCTTGAGCTTCAACGAAGCTTCAAGCACACTACCACGCGCTTTGAGAAGTCTTGAGACGTCGCTTTTGATGTTCAAAGAAATTTGGCGGCGATCTCCATAACTGCACTCACAAAGAGTTAGTTCACGATATTTATGTTTGTTCATCATCTAAACCAAAACCGGGGAGTCAATACTCAACATATTGTAGTTAACTAGCCGAATCAGATTTGATTGCATCCGTGCTGATTGAACCGTGGATTGCGGGGGGTGCATGCTATTAGGGTTCGGCAGTAGTGACGGCTAGGTTACAAACTTTGAGATTAAAGTTTTGTGAAAACTCCGGGATGGAGGCCAATGGCTACGCACGTAGAATCAAGGGAGTTGATCTAGTCGGTGGTGTAAGGGGAGCTTGCAGGCAAGGGGAGCTTGCCAAGAATACTTCATGGGGTTGATTGCGATCAACCCTCACGGTTTGTATTTAGGGGGGAGAGTGTTCCTCCTAGTAGAAGCGTGATTATTAGAGTTTGTACTCTCTGATTATTATAGTGAAGGATTCTATTTTTCTGGGCGTGGCCCCGCAGATGTAGGTGTGCGCATCGAACTGCGATACCAAGTCTTGTATGCCTCTGTTTGATGTGTGTTGCTTCGCTGATTTAATATTCATTACCGCGTACTGAATTTCATTTGTTATCAGAGCAGGTTATCCTCATAACTATGTTCTATCAAAGTGGGTGTGATCTTATGTGTCGGTACGCTCATCATGAATACTAAAGAAGGTGCCTCTGTTACTCGTCCTCCCTTACTCACCGGATCTAATTACACTTACTGGAAGTCACGCATGCAAGCCTTTATCAAGTCCCTGGATGAAAAAGCTTGGGTGGCTACGGTTGAAGGATGGAGTACTCCGACTGAAGTAACAAGGAAGGCAAGGTATATATCAAACCTGTGAGAGACTGGAATCCTGAAGAGGAGCGTGCTGCATTAGGAAACTCAAAGGCGGTGAATGCCATCTTCACTACAGTCGATGAAGAGCAGTTCAAGATTATATTAACATGGGAGCACACAAAAGAAGCCTGGGACATTCTTCAAAATGTTCATGAGGGTACTAGTACTGTGAAGGCTTCTAAACTACAAATGCTTGCGTCACAGTTTGAGAATCTGAGAATGAATGAAAACGAAACAGTGGCAGAGTTCAATGGAAGATTAAGGGATATAGCCAATCATGCATTTCAACTGGGTCAGAAATACTCTCAAAATAAGTTAGTGGAGAAGACGCTGAGGTCCCTACCCGAAAAGTTTTCTGCTAAAATTGCAGCAATAGAAGAAGTGAGAAACACATCCACCATGAGATTACATGAACTCATGGGCTCTCTGCAAACTTATGAGATGAATCTCAAGCAAAACAGAAGGGAGAAGGGAGTCGCTCTAAAAGCTGAGGCAAGTGAATCTTCCAAATCTGATATTGAGTCGAAACTTGAAGTTGCCATTGCATTAATCACCAAAAACTTCAGTAGGATGATGAGGAAGATCAGTAATAGAGGTCAAAATTTCAAAACTGCTAGTAAGGTGATGTGGTCAGGTCCTCCTGCCGGTGAAAAGATTGCCAATCGCCCTACTCCGACGTATGATTCGAAAACCAAAGGAAAGGGAATTCAATGTAGAGAGTGTGAAGGATTTGGCCATATACAGGCCGAATGTGCCAATACTCTTAAGAGGCAAAAAGGGAAATCGCTAGCCAGCACCTGGACCGATGAAGATTCGGAAGGAAGTGTGGAAGATGAAGACATAACTAGCAACTATGTTGCTTTCACTGCTACCCTGAAGGACAAGTCTGAGTATAATTCTTCCAGTCATGTTGAACATAATGTTACAAAAATTGCTTCAACACTCAGTATTAAACAAGGAAATGTGATACAAGATGGTGTAACAAACAGTACAACATACGACACTGAGGTCGACTCTGACAGTGAAAGTGAAGGAGATGTTGGTGAAGAGGATATTCGCTCAGCCTATCAAATTATGTTCAACAAATGGATGGATATCTGTGCAGCAAACAAGAAGTTGAAGGATGAATGTTCCAAGCTGAGAAGTGAGAAGGATGAGACCACGACCAAACTGTTGAAGACAGAATCAAGTCTTCGGAATCTTGAGAATAGTTTGAAGAGAACACTGCTCAGAGCTGAGAAGGTGGAAAGCACCCTCAACAGATGGAACTCCGGGAAGTCTAAACTTGATGACATTCTTAACATGGGTAAGGTGTCTGGAGATCGAACCGGAGATGGATACCACAGAGGGAGTCATCTACATGCCTCTAAAACTAGAGTTATTCCCATTACTAAGGAGCATGAAAAACCGAGTCAGCTGAACGATGACAAGTCAAGAGGGAAGAAAAGAAAAGGTCCAATAAAGGGTCCAACAAAAGGTTCAACATCTAGGCGGCTGATATGTAACTACTGTAGACAAGTTGGACACTATGACTGAAGCTGTTTCAGACGCATGAAGCATTGGAATGAAGGTAGAAATACTGCTCATCCCAACCAGAGAACAAACATGAAATGGGTGAAGAAATCTGAGCTGGTAAGCATGGTGGCGTATACTTATTTAGTTACTTTATCAGAAAATCATTGGTATTTTGACAGTGGTTGTTCTCGACACATGACGGGGAACAAGGGACTTCTATCTGAGTATACTGCTGGTAACAAAGGTCATGTTACGTTTGGTAATGGTCAGAGAAGCAGGGTTGTTGGAAAAGGGAATCTGAATGTGATATGTTACCTGAAGCTAAAAGACGTGATGCGTGTAGAAAACTTAAAGGCCAATCTCATAAGCATCAGTCAGTTGTGTGATCAAGGATTACTGGTCCGCTTTAACAAAGATGAATGCCTTGTTTTCAATAGAGATGATGTTTGTATTCTTACCGGAAAGAAGTCAAGCGACAACTACTATCTTTTGCAAGATCTTAATAGGTGTCTCAACATCACTACTGATGTATCTGAACAGTGGCATCAGAAACTGGGCCATGTCAATTTCAAGACCTTAATGAAGATCTCTCAAGCCAGAGCTTTTCGTGGGATGCCAACCCTAACCAATAAGAAAGAAGGGGTGCGTGAATCATGCCAACTGGGAAAGCAGAAGAAAGTGAGTCACAAGCAAATTCAGACTATCACTACCTCAAAAATTCTGGAGTTGCTACACGTGGACCTGATTGGATCCACATCAGAAACGAGCGTGTGAGGTAAGAAGTACATTTTTGTATATGTTGATGATTTTTCTCGGTTCACTTGGGTTGATTTTCTTAAGGAGAAATCAGGCACATTTGATGTTTTTAAGAGATTGTGTACCCGCCTTCAAGTTGAATAAGGAGACAACATTGGGAAGATCATCAACATTCGCAGTGATCATGGAAAAGAGTTTGAGAATCACTCATTCTATGAATTTTGTGGAACACATGGTATATGACATGAGGTCTCGGCTCCTAAGACTCCTCAACAAAACGAAGTAGTTGAAAGGAAGAATCGTACACTTCAAGAAATGGCACGATTTATGCTGAATGCTCGAGAAGTTAATGTTAAGTGGTGGGCTGAAGCTATTAATACCGCTTTCTACACGATCAACATGGTATATCTTCGGCCAAGGACTGAGAAAACCCCCTACGAGATCTGGAAAGGGAGGAAGCCTGATGTGTACTATTTCCATATCTTTGGAAGCAAGTGCTACATCTTGCAAGATCGTACACCAAGACGGAAGTTCGATGCCAAGAGTGACAAAGGAATCTTCTTAGGGTATTCTACAAGGAGTCGTGCCTTTAGAGTGATGAATCAACGCACCGAAGTTTTGATGGAATCTATCAATGTGGTGGTAGATGATTTTTGATCAGGGAGAGTCCATTCTAAGTGGAGAAAAGGGCATTCAAGAAAACAACACTGATGAGGAGGTTCGTGTTGAAAATGATGTTGCAACAATCAGACTAATTAGAACAATGTTGAACAAAATGTTGCAACACAGGACACAACTACCACTGAGATGACACAAGTAGTGGCTGAAGATGCTCAAGATGCTGAGGGAATCACGAAAGTTATACGTGATCATCCTGCGGAGCTAATCATTGGTGATGTACACGACCGTCATCGGACAAGAGGTGCTAGCCGAGTCAACTACAGAGATCTGGCCGGGTATGCTTGTTTTCTCTCTACTAGTGAACCCAAAAATGTGAAGGAAGATATTGTTGATGATTTCTGGGTTTCGACCATGCAAGAGGAGTTGAACCAATTTCAACGAAATGATGTCTGGAGTCTAGTGGAGAGACCTAAAGGAACAAATGTCATCGGAACGAAATGGATCTTCAAAAATAAAACGGATGAGAAGGGAAATATTACTCGCAACAAAGCTTGTCTGGTAGCTCAAGGTTATACCCAAGTAGAAGGAATTGACTTTGATGAGACATTCGCTCCGGTAGCTCATTTGGAATCCATCAGGTTACTACTGGCAGTTGCGTGTAGTTTGAATTTCCAACTACACCAAATGGATGTGAAGAGCGTGTTCTTGAATGGGCTACTGAATGAAGAAGTATATGTCGAACAACCAAAAGTCTTTGTAGATCCGTTTCTTCTGAACCATGTTTACATGTTGAAGACGGCACTTTAAGGGTTGAAACAAGCACAGAGGGCCTGGTACGAAAGACTAACTACATATCTTCTTAAGAAGGGGTATGAAAGAGGAGGAGCTGATAAAACCTTATTTGTTCAATGGACAAGATCAAGCGTTATGGTAGCACAGATCTATGTCGATGATATAGTCTTCAGGTCAACGTCACAACAGTTGGTACATGAGTTTATCACCCTCATGCAAAAGGATTTTGAAATGAGCATGGTAGGTGAGTTGTATGTATTTCTTGGGCTTCAAGTTAAACAGTGTACAGATGGTCTGTTCATATCACAAAGCAAATATGCAAGGAACCTTATTAAGAGATTTGGTCTGGAAAGTGCAAGACATGTCCGCACTCCCATGGCCACTTCTGAGAAACTCTCCAATGACGAAGGAGGAAAAGATGTTGAAGTTACCCTATACAGAAGCATGATAGATAGTCTTTTGTTTTTGACGGCTAGCAGGCCGGATATCAGCTTCAGTGTTGGAGTTTGTGCCCACTATCAAGCGTGTCCCAAGGAATCTCATATCACTGCTATGAAGAGGATTATCAGGTATGTCAGTGGGACGACAGACTATTGTATATGGTACACCAAGGATACAAACACTCTGATTTCAGGTAACAGTGATGCAGACTGTGCAGGAAATACTGATGATAGAAAGAGCACTACAGGAGGATGCTTTTATGTGGGCAACAATCTAGTCTCCTGGTATAGTAAAAAATAGAACTCCATTTCATTATCTACGGCAGAAGCTGAGTATATCGCTGCAGGGAGTTGTTGCACTCAGCTCTTATAGATGAAGCAAATGTTGACAAATTATGGATTGGAACAATGAACTCTGACTATTCTATGCGACAATCAGAGTGCTATAAACATCTCCAAGAACCCTGTTCAGCACTCCAGAATAAAACACATCGACATCTGCCATCACTTTATCAGAGAGTTGGTCGAGAAGAAGTCTCTTGTCATGGAATATGTAGCTACTGTGAATCAATTAGCGGATATTTTCACGAAGCCCTTAGATTCTACCATGTTTGAAGAATTGCGACAAGCCCTAGGGCTGTGTTGTATCTAATGTTGAACTTTGTGTTGAGAAAATTGTTGCAACATCAGGTTGCAACATTTTGTGGAACGGGCGGTCAAGTGATATTGGGTTAATTATCTTTCAAATTACTTTTACCAGTTATTTATTTTCTCCTATTTCACCTTCGGTTTCCAAGGCGCTATTTTCTCCCTCAAATCATTCCAAGATTTTCCAAGCTGCTCTTCTAGGGTTCTTGTCTTCTTCTTGCTCGTGTGGAATTTCCTCTCCATGTTCAGATATGGCAAGAGATCATAAAGAAAAATCATCACAGACGCCATGACGGTTTTCTCGTCGGACCGCCTCAGCGCGGAACAGTGATCCATCGACCGCTCCTCCTCCAATTAAACAGAAGGGAGTGATTCCACGTTCTTCGTGTGGGTCCTCCAGTGGTATTACTTCTTCCTCTTAATCTTCGGTATCTCACAGCGACATGCATTCTCTTGATGATTCGAATTTGGAGTTGGTGCGTTTTCCCCAATTTTTGAAATTCCCCTTCCTCGGAAACCCTTGGAGGATGAATCTTATGTTGATGAAGACTTTCCTACTCCTGTAACGATTCAAGATTGGTTCTGGTTTTTGCACAGAACTGAAAAGAGATTAGACCTCTCTTGGGTAGATGTCTCACACATTCACTTTGATAATCTCATGCGTAAGAAGATTTTAGGCAAGGTGATGACTGTGGAAGTACCCCGAGACCGCAAGATTGTGATTCAAACATGGAATCCTGAAGTTTTCGTGAGTATATTTTAAATTATCAACATTTCAGATTCTGACTCGTCTGTTTCTGTTGAGAAGACTGAGACTGGGGGGACTGATGAAGCCTCATCTTGCCCCAAGGACACTGAGGGTACAGATGACCCTTATTCTGAGAAGATGGATGAGGATGTTGTTCTTGGTGAAGGGGTAAATGTTGGAGCTAGTCCTCTTGACCCAGCTCTGGAAAAGGAACCTGTTATTCCTTCTCTGATGTGTGTGGATGAGAATGTTCAGATTTTGCCTGAAGGTGAAAAAGAATCCATAAGCGTGTCTAATGATGATGTCGATAGTCTTAATGACTGTTTTGAAAAAATTTCCCTCACAAATCAAGATAATCCCTTGTTGAATTCGCCTCGTGTTGATGTTCCTTCAGAACAGATCTCACCTCATGGTGGTGTAGATGCTCTTGCTCAGAGTTCTATTGATGGAGATAACGTTGGGGAAACTCTGAGTTTTGTTGAGGTGGAAAATGAAGGCTGTGCTTTGCCAAATGCTTCTTCTGAGGCTGGTGTAGATCTTGTTGATACCAATGTTGAAGCTGTTGTTGAGACTGACTCCTTACTGTCTGGAGATGAAGACCATAATGTTGCACAAAATGTTGCAACAATGCATGCAACATGTGAGGCTGCTGCTCCTGATGATACTCCCTTATCATCGTTCATGCGAAAAGCTCGATCTGCCCCTAGGAAGCGCTGTGCTCCTTCAAGTCATACAGCTGTTTCTCCTTCCAAGAGGTCCACAAAGTCTACATCAGGTCCTTCTCGCTCACCCTCATTTACTTCCTCTGATGCAATTAGTAAAATGTTTTTCGACAAGGCATGTAAGAACAAATGGGCTTCGTACTCCGAGAGGTCTCTCCTTCCAGAGAAAAATCTGAATGTGTGATCATTTGATAAGACATAGATGGTATCAATTCTTAAAGACATCGGTTTGCTTTAGGTTGCCACTTGCTTCAGTGTTTACTATCATGTGTTGGTGCGTGAGTTTTATTGTAACTTGCCCAAGTCTGCAAGTGATACTTCTTCACGATGGGGTTTTAGAAGTTATGTAAGAGGGAAGATCATTTCCTTCTCTCCCTCTGTCCTGAATAAACTGCTAGAATGGAAATGTTCTCAGTCTGTTCCAGCTTTCGGAGAGTCAACTGGAGATGGATTTGACAAGTTTATTCATGCTGTGACTGCTGGAAAATTCAAGAGCTGGCCCAAGAAGTCGTCCACATTTCCCTCTTCTGATCTTATCGCCAAATATTTTGTTCTGTACAGGATTGCCACAAGAAATTGGCTTCCTACTTCCAATGTTTCTGTGGTCACAAAGGACATGTGCAAGCTGCTGTACTCTGCCGGTACTACCCAGTCCTTCAATTTAGGAAGAATTATTTTTGATTCGGTTCTGTCTTTTTCAGAGTTATCCTCCTCTGCCACATCATTGCCCCATGGATGTCTCATATTTATGATGCTCTTGGCTCAAAGATTGCCCTTGTCCCCAACTGATCTCCCTACTTCATGTGACAGTATATCATATACTGCGAAGTTAGTGGCAGGCAAAGTTGATGATATCTCAAGGGTGATACCCTCTATACATGATGCTCCGACGTCACCCTCCCCTCCTCAGGCTGCTGATCCCACATCTACTGTGCATCCTGAGTCTCTGTCTTCACCTCCTGCTCATGCTGCTGCCAGTTCCTCCTCATCAATATTGGTGGATATTCAGTTTTTGGAAAGTGCACTTCTGAATGTCAATGATCAACTATTGGCACTTGAAAGTCAGAAAGTTCTTTTGAATAGTCACAAGTTGATGCTGCAGAGCAGGCTGTCTGCTCTGAGGAGTAGTCTTCCTGAGGAGCAGTGATTCGTTCTTCCCTCTACTCTCTTCCCAGGTATGTTTCTGTCCATAGTGGCTCAAAGGGGGAGAAGTAGTATGATATTGGTGGGTTGATGGTGTTTTGGGGGTGATGGTGCTTTGCTATAGTCAACTAGCATATTACTTTTGGTGCTTATGTTGAGGGGGAGAACGTGCTACTAAAGTTGTGATGTTAATGTTGTTCAGTTCTTCAGGAGGTTGGTTTTGGGTTGCTGTAAGTGGATTTATGGTTGCACTTTTTGTGATACATCACTTTCGTTTATGTTTTGGGACACATCAGTTCGTTTTGTCTGTATCATTGTCTACCTTATCCTTCTCCAGTTTGATTCAGTCGAATATCATAGCTTGTTGTGCCACTATATGACAAAAGGGGAGATTGTTAGGTTTTATTCATGTTTGCATTTATGATTGCATTGTCATAAGTGGCACTCTGATAATCGTTGGTTGCTCTTTACTATCTTGAAGTTGTGAGACGGTTTATCTGAAAGATGTTGGGTCTTTTGTTGAATGTTATGTTGCAACCGAGCTACAGTAATATGAAGGAGAGATTCGACTCAGCATACTATGTTGGATGAATTGTTGAACATTATGTTGCACCATAATGTTCAACAAGCTGTATCTATATGCAGCTTTGATTGTTCGCGGTATTCTTGGATTCGAGCCTGGAGATCTCGTGATCTTAAGTTTCTATCTTTAACAGTTCAGGTATTTATGTTGATTAATATTGTTAAAGATTTGATCGGCTATTTATATCTCTCGGTTACTTTTGTCGAAAGATGGTTGGAGAGATTTTAGCCGGCAATATCTTTGCAACGATCTCCTGCGGTTTTTGAGGGATCTCTTTCTGGCTGAGAGTTGCAGATATTGCAGTTGACTAGCCGAATCAGATTTGATTGTATCCGTGCTGATTGAACCGTGGATTGCATGGGGCGCATGCTATTAGGGTTCGGCAGCAGTGATGGCTAGGTTACGAACTTTGAGATTAAAGTTTTGTGAAAAACTCCGGGAGGGAAGCTGACGGCTACGCACGTAGAATCAAGGGAGTTGATCTAGTCGGTGGTGCAAGGGGAGCTTGCAGGCAAGGGGAGCTTGCCACGAATCCTTCACGGGGTTGATTGCGATCAACCCTCGCGGTTTGTATTTAGGGGGAGAGTGTTCCTCCTAGTAGAAGCGTGATTATTAGAGTTTTTACACTCTGATTATTATAGTGAAGTATTCTAATGTGTTTGTTAATGTGTCTGTTAATGATGATGATCATAAGCAATCAGTATTAACAACTATGAGAATAACCTGAGAATTAGCACAATCACAATAAAAACAGAAACATGGTGGATAATCCTAAAAAATATTCGAAGGTACTAATTAGGAACTCAAGCACATCATTTTCCGATAATTCTTGCTACATATCAAACATAGAGTCCAAGACACCCAGCTTACCCCTATTGCTTACAAGCTCTACACACAATCCACCAGCTCCAGCATGGTTAATCTCCTACAATAGGGGCTACACAAAATTAATATTCTTCAAACACAGCCTTTAAATGTGCAGTAGCAATTGTATTGAAGGCAATTGTCTAAAACCATTACATAACGCTTATAGAAAAATAAAAGCAAACAAAACTCCTCAATCTAACTCAAACATTCCATGAAAGAATGTGCTATTAAATTTGGCCACATTAATTTCACCTTAGTTCATTTACTCATGTAATGACATATGCAAATAGGCGCTATCATGTATATGCTCCTTCAAAATTCTTTGCACTCTCAAAAAAGAAACATCCTTCAAAAAAACAAAAGAAAAGGTCGAGTATTTTACAAAAGAGATCACTCATTACATCGTTACATGGAGAAATATTACAAATGAAGGGGCCATATCATACAAAGCGTTTACAGTAAGCCGACAACAGAATAATGTAAGTAAAAAATCAGAATTATATTGATGCGAGCACATTGATATACCTCAAAACTGATGCCAAACATATTATTAGGCATTTTCCATGTAACTTGTCGGGAAGCATCAACAATAAGAATGCCCATCTGGTTTGCTTCAAACCCAATAGCACAATAAATGTGATATGTGGCACCATTTTACTTTGTAAGTTTTTAAATTTTTTTCTCAATCTTTCTTCTCCCTAAAACAAAATCAAAAATGCCTTGTAGTTAATGTGTCTGCTAAAATGTAAATGTGTCTGCTAAAATGGCTAACAAAATTAAAATTAAAAAAGTCCTTAAACTACCAAAATCACAGTAAGCTCTACCAAATCTCATGAACAAATGATCATTACATTACCTCTGATCGGTGCAATTCCTCAAAAGATTCTCATAAATCATCAAAACAAATCTTAACCACTCTGCAATTCATCAAAGGATACTGATTCATCAGGGACATCTTCCCCACTTTGCATGGAATCAACCATAGATTCAAGATCCGTCAAAACCCCTAGAATCGAAGCGATCTAAAGGGAACCCAAGTGAACCTGATGAAGGAATCTCTTACCTCTGCACAACAAATAGTTTTAGTCAATGCACAACAAATAAAATGCCGCATATGATTTCATGTTTTTTCAGCGTCAGTTATGCATCAAAATGAATGGAATAGAAAGAATGTTGCCTTAAAAATATAGTTGGATGCTCAGAAAAAAATTAATGCTACTACAAAACTCCGATGTTGATCGCAATGTGGGCTTGCATAATCCCTCACCCACTGCCGCCTCTGCATCTCTAAATGATAGTATCGACCAAGTATCCATTGGTAGTCCCTCAAGACCTCATTTTCAAGTTTATTACTAAAAGAACTTCCCGACATGAATTTATCATCAAAACCAAGCAATTCAACATATTACTCGACTCCATGTTTCTCAGTGACCTTGGGTATGTTGTGCTTGTGAGTCCGATGCAGAGAATAATATGATTCCGATAAAGGCAATGCTGCTAGCTTGAGATTGCTGTTACTCTTCTCCTGCAAATACATTTATAAAATAAATTACAAAAAGAATTGAGTTAATTGAGTAGAGTTGATCCCAACCAACAAATATCAATCAATGACAGGCTTGTAGCAAGATGAGAAGCAAGAAGAGGTTAATTACTTCATTTAAAGGTTGACGAGACTGCCGTCTGCCGTGTACCCTTCTTCCAAATCCTACGAACAAACAAAAAACATCACCAACTCCTCCGATTGCAACTAAGCATCTCATGAACTAAACACCCTTAAGATTTAATGAGGGTACAAAAGAGAGATGTTAGAGGGATGTTAAGGATATTGTGTACCAACTTTGAGAGAAGGAGAGAAGAGAAGGGTTGCAACTAAAAGCAACGCCTAAGAAGCTATCAAAAAAGATAAATACAGTAAGTACAAACAATCCACATATAATGGTCATCTTTCTCCAGAAGATGAAACCCACTTCCCAAAATGGCAACTTTAAGAAAACCCACATCATAGAACAGATTAAAACTGATCTAAAATCAACGAAATTATCCAAAAAGACGCAACCTTTGGGTGTAAGAGAAAGAAAGCAATGCCATCATCAGATGAATAAAGAAATCAATCGAACCCCAACAGCTCAGATTCATAGAGACCATCGTAAGAGGGGTAGTATGGAGCTCTGATGAGCAATGATCGATTGAAATTCAGCACTGCAAATGGGGGAGTTTTGGCATAAAGTGGGACCGTGCTTCGTTGTCCTGGATGTTGTAATCAGCTAGGGTTCTCCCATCCTCCAGTTGCTTCCCGACAAAGATGAGCCTCTGCTGATCCGGCGGAATCCCTTCCTTGTCATGTATCTTGGACTTGACATTGTCGATGGTATCGCTTCTCTCGACCTCGAGAGTAATGGTCTTCTCGCTGATGGTTTTAACGAAGAGAGAGAAAGAGTAGGACATGGAGAGGCCGAAGCAAGTGAGTTTGCTTGGGGGAGAGAGAGAGGACGGAGAACATGGGGGAGAGATGTGAGATGAGAGAGATGTTGTTTCCCTCGCGTGAGAAGTAGCGTGAGGTGTAAAATTCAAAATTTGGATTGCCCCCTAAGGTTTAAATTTTAAATTTTATGGGGGCAGACAGTGGGTTCCCCACAACATAGTAATGTTGTGGATTAAACACAATTCAAAACTTGTTTACACACAATTCAAAATTTAACCCTAAAATTCAAAAGTCCTCCCTCCAAATTTTTGTCCTAATCAGCATGCTATTTGTCCTAGTCAGCTTGTCCTACTGGGACAAAATTCAAAATCTTCGTCAAATGTATAATAGATATATGTATATATAAGTATATTTATGTATATATGTATATATGTAGATATATGTCAAATGTATAATAGATATATGTATGTATATATATACATATATCTATTATACATTTGACATATATCTACATACATATATACATATATCTATTATACATTTGACATATATCTACATATATACATATATATACATATATATATATTATACATTTGACAACATTTTTTGAATTCTAGGGCTGACTAGGACAATATAAAGAGTGGCTGAGATTTGATATTGTTAAATCAATGGTTGAGATTGGATTTTGTGAAAATTTTGGTAGGAAAACTTAAATTTTGGTAGGAAAAGTGTCTTGGAAACCAAAACATTGAAATTAGAAGTGTCTTGGGAAAGACTGTGGAGATTAAATTTGGTTGGAAAAGTGCCTTGGGAAACTAAACTTTGAAATTAGAAGTGCCTTGGGAAAGATTCTGTAGATTAAATTGGGGGGGGGGGAAGTGCATTGGGAACCTAAACTTTGAAATTAAAAGTGCCTTGGGAAAGATTGTGGAGACGCATGATCCATTAAATTAAACAAACTAAAAAATTAGCGTAAAAACATAAACTTTTTTGAATCTTAGGGCTGATTAGGACAAGTCCCAGTCACCAACAATGATAATGATGCATCCACATCCTTTGCATCCAAGGGTCGAGATTTAATTCAAAAAAACCCACCACAATCACTACATTTGCACAGAATACCGCCCATTTGTTCTTTTAGCTTAAAAACTCTCTCATTTCACTTTTTAGCCTAATACCCTACACACACCCACGCTTTACACTTCCCCCATTCATTTTCGAGTGTTTCTCTTTTGGCCCGGGTTAAATTTTTTGCCAGCGCCAGTGTCGAAGGCGCCCTACTAAATTTTTTTACGCTAATTGGTTGTTCTGCGCCGAAGGCGCCAACGCCGAAATTGTCGTTCTATGCCAAAATTGTTGTTCCGTGCTAAAGTCGTCCGTGCCGCTAAATATTTTTACGCTAATTTGTTGTTCTTTTAAATTTTGGTTGTGGAAAAAAAATTTGGGGAACAAATATTTTGCGGGGGGAAATCTTAAATGAAACGTGCCCGCGGGCACGGGTTATGACTAGTATATATATATATATATACACACACATATATGTACACACATACATACTTACATACATATACATACATGCATACATACCTATACACATATACTAATATATACATACATACATACTTGTACGTATGTACGTATGTGTGTATATACGTACATACGTATGTATGTATAGATACATACATACATACATACATATATGTATGTATATATTAATATATGTGTATACGTATGTATGCATGTATGTATATGTACGTATGTATGTATGTATGTGTATATAAATATGTAAATTTTCATGTGATAACATTTCGCACGGTGCGAAAATGTTTATCTTTTTTTAATAAATTTTTTTCAAAAAATTCTTTTTTACACTTTCATTATATGTTGTTATACCCCCCTCAAAAAAATGGTTGAGAAATAATGTCATTTGGCCTTCGATCAAGGCATTTCATCAAATTCGCACGTTTTGAAACCGTTAAATTTGTTACGGGTGGATGTGTGCTCTAATCCCCAACGGGTTCACCCATTTTTTTCCTGGGGTATATAATTGTATGGATTAAACATCAAAAAAATTTTGAAAAAAAAATTAAAAATAAAACAAAATTTGCGCTTGGGTTTTTTCGCACCCGAAGATTGCCAGATATATATATATATATATATATATATATATATATATATATATATTATATATATATATATATAACCCTAGGTTACAATAGGAATCATCATTGGCTAGGAATTTCAGGGATACGAATCCCGACAATTACGACATCCAATCTAATCACCGCTCTTACGAAATCAATGCGCCACACACTAGTGGGCCCTCTGTCGCTTCCTAGTTGGCTACATCCTAATGGGATCCTTTCAACCAAACGACCTTCTTCTGTGTCGAATGACATCAGTGCCGACCCATGCATACGAGCCTTCAACCAATAAGCCTTTATATGATCGTTCGACTGAACACGGACTCCCACCGCGTTACGACCCAACGACCCAATGCTGAGCGTTTGACCCTCAGACTCGAACTGATGACCGAATGACTAACAGCGCTATAGAATCGAAATGCCCAGCATCCTCGTATCTGACTTGTGCAGAGTCAGATACGTCGAATCCGAGCAAAGTCGAGCTATCTCTGCACAAGGTAACTCGTCTGCAATACAGCTGCTTTTCCTGCACCAAATCGAGCCAACCTCTCCACAAATCTCTACCTTGGCGAGATTCAAGACTCCGTCTAACGAACGACTCTCACTGACCTTAGTAAAGCATCGAATGATGCTCCCCCATTTTGTTTTGCAGAACCAAATGTCTCGAAGGACCAAATGCTTTGCCAGAGCTACGACTGTCTCCTCCTGAGACTGGCTTGACTCCTTCGAGTCTCAAATGGCTCCATCGAGCCTCAATGCCCCCTCCTGGGGCCGACGTCAATTTCAATAAGGAACTACATTGATCAAGTCCAAACAATGCTTGAACTTGACTCCCGATAAAACCTTCGACCGCATTTCCATCGGGTTGTCATTTGTTCCAATCTTCAACAAGTTGATGTCGTCGTCTTCTTCTTCTCCCACATAGTCCCTGACAAAGTGGAATTGAACGTAGATATGCTTGGTACGAGTATGGAAGACCTAATTCTTAGCCAAGTGCATTGCACTCTGGCTATCACAATGGACATCGTACCTATCATGGTATACTCCCAGATTATCCATCAAACCCATCAGCCATATCGTCTCCTTCACTGCTTCAGTCAATACCTTATACTCTGCCTCCATAGTAGACATGGCCACCATAGACTGAAGGATACCCTGCAAACATATTGGAGTGCTTGACAGGGTAAAGACGTAGCCTGTCATCGATCGCCTCCCATCCAAGTTGACTGCATAGTCAGAATCGACATACCTGATAGTGTGCAGATAATGAACACTTCAGCTGTATGTCTGTCCGACGTCGACTATACCATTGATGTAGCGCAAGATCCACTACACTGCTCGCCAATGCTCTCTCCCTGGGTTGTGGATGTATCTACTCACCATGATGACAACATGTGATAGATCAGGTCGAGTACATACCATTGCGTACATCAAGGCCCCTATCGCATTCGCATACAGCACGCTCGTCGTGAGCTTCTTCTCTTCTTTGTTCTTCGAACAATGATCGATACTGAGCTTGATGTGAGGTGCAAGTGGAGTAACTACGATCTTCATCTTCTCACAACCAAACTTCTGTATAACGGACTTCAAATAGAAACCCTGTGAAAAATGAACTATACATCCACTTCGATCTCTTGTGATCTATATCCCAAGAATTCTTTGTGCCTTGCCCAGATCATTCATCTCAAATGCAGAATTCAACTGAGATTTCAATCACCGAATCTCCTCTTTATTTGATGAAGCTATGAGCATGTCATTGACATAAAGCAGAAGATAGATGAAGGACCGTCAACCAACTTTTGATAGAACATGCAATGATCATAGGGGCTGCGAACATACCCTTGATCATCCGCTGTAAAGCGTTTGAAATGCTTATACCACTTCTGCGGAGATTGCTTCAACCCATAGAGTGACTTCTTCAGTCGACATGCACGACTGTCACCACTCCCATAGACATCGTACTGAGCCATATAGATCTCCTTTTCAAGCTATCCATGCAAGAATAACGTCTTGAAATCCAGCTGCACCAGTTCAAGGTCGAACTGAACAACCAACAGCAACATGATCTGAATCAAGCAATGCTTCACCACAAGAGAGAATACCTCATTGTAATCAATGCCTTCTTTCTATGCAAAACCATTTGCTATGACGCAAGCTTCGTAGCAAACATCTCTTGATTCGACCCATTGCTTCCTGGTGTAGACCCATTTACACTCAATTGCATGCTTGCCCTTTGAAAGCTCTACAAGATCCAATGTGTCGTTTTTAGCCAGTGATTCCATCTCTTCATCTATTGTAGCGTCCTGTTTCTATCGTACGTATTTTGTGCATACTTTATTAATGCATGGAATTATGTGAATATTTGCGTTATGATTTTAGTAATTATTTCCCTTAGCTCGGACTCATGATCGGACCCTGTATTCGTGATTCTAACGACTTCACGATCGTGCTGATATTAGTTTTATAATTTTCGTTTAACTTTGGTTTAATGGCGATATCGTAATTGTTTAAAATATTTTAACCAAATCGATTCCTAAATCAAACTCTATCTTAGTAAATCCTAACTAATGATCTTAACCAATTTTCCCAGCACTTTTGTACAAATCTCGCACTATGCGATATTTTGGCAACTGTTTCTCCCTATCCCTCCACAAAATCTTGCAAAAATTCCCATCATATCTTTACTCCCCACGATTTTCTAACAGAACCCATGCAACTACCTTCCCATATACACTAATTCATAAAATCATAACAAATCAGAAGTATAACAACAACGTCAACAACCAAGGAAACTCACGCTCTCCGCCTTCTCCCACATCTCTCTCTTTCTTCCCTACAAAACTCACCTGCAACCTCAACTTCAAAACCCAAAACTAGATACCCATAGTAGCAAAGCCTACTTTGATCTCTCCCCTTCAACTTCACCAGCTGCAATCTCCTCCTTCGCTACAAACTCTCGACAAACCTCAAAATTTAACCCTGCCCTCTCACTGCCTCTCTTCCCAAACACCAACTCCTTTCGTCGGCGTCGCCACTGCCACCAACACCCCAGCCTTCCACCGACCCCCCTTACCAGCAGACCCCCATCTCCCTTTCACTGCCTGCATAAACCACCTGCCACCACCGGCATCGCCCCGACATGTTTTCCTCCTCCTTCAAACGACATCACTCCATCAACCTCCACCTTCTTCCTCCTCATGCCGCCACTTTACTCCTCCTTCGAAACATCAACCCTGACCTTCAGCTCACGGTGACCACCCCGCCTTTCCTCCCCATCTCAAGCTCATGCCGACGTCTCCCATACCACCACTCTCAGCCACAACCCTGTCAACCCCGCCAGCAAACCTCCCACCATCATCCTCCTCCCAAAACTCCCGTAACCCCAGCCTCCGGTGACTCCATCCCTCCTCAAACAAGCCAACCACCTCCTCACTATCACCTCCAACAGACCATGGCCCATATCCCATCTCCCGCGACCTCTTTTCTTCTCACGGGCAGCAGCTCACCACTCATCTGGCGACTGCAACTCTCCGACATCACCATGTGCCCACTCTACTATCAACGTCGCCATCAACACCACCTTCGACTCCCCTCTCAAACCCTTCGACATCCTCCGCAAGATCTCGACAGCCCTCCTCGAAGTCGCTTCCACCTCATCGTCTTGCACCACCACTGCCACCGACTGTTGCCGCTCAGACCGCCATCACCGCAGCCACCAATGGTGCCTCTGCCCCGACCACCGTCCGTCGCTGCACCTTCTAACTAATGCCACGGTTGTAGCCAACGAGACTGTGAACCCTAAAACTGTGAGTTTTCAATGTAAATATTATGTTATGCAAACTTAGTTTATATACATACATACATATATATATATATATACTAGTCATAACCCGTGCCCAACGGGCACGGTTCATTTGAGATATTTCCCCTCCAAACCCTTAGTTCCCCAAAAAATTTAGCTCAATCCCAGGAAATTTAGTTCATTCTAAAATCATAGTTCATACCAAAATTTAGTTCCACTCAAAAATTTTAGGGTTTTCACCGCTAAATTTTAGTTCACTCTAAAATTTATTTTGCCCAGATAATTTTGTTCGCCCTAAAAATTAATTCCATGCTCAATAGTTCCATCCCGATTTAATTGTTCGTAAATTTTCACATGCCGAGTTAAGTTACTCGTGCTTCATGGAAAGATCCATTGAGCACCATAGGGTTCATCAAACCAGCACATGAACGGGAGAAAAATATAAATAAATACATTAATATGCTGTAAATTTGAGAATTTTACTCACAAATGTGTTAACCTAAACCAAAAAAATTGCAAGAAAAAAGTAAACATTTAAAACCCTCAATTCTTATGATGGGGACATGAAAATTTTCATAAAAATCTTCAAAATCTATAACAATGATATCCAGTTACAGACATGAACTTTAAATTGGGCCTAACTCTGACAAACTACACATTCAATCACTCCTGCGAAAAATGAACAAAACCCACAAAATTAACCAAAACCCAGAAATCACCCAACCCAAAAAGACAATCTTGCTTATATGATTGGGAGATCACCATATGGTTTAATGAATCGTACATGAAGTAAACGATGGCCTTTGCAGTCAAATCAACTGTCGATGAAATCAATCCCTTTCTGGGCTTTGTATTATCCGCCAAGATTGCTTTTTTCCTCTCTTGTTGCCATTGCTTCTCATCATCAACTCCCATTTTTGATGAATTTCTTCCGCTTATATTTTGGTTGGTTTATAGTTAGAGAGGGATTGCGTTATTTTGTATAATGCAAGTGAATAATGACAGTTATAAATTTAGCATAAAAATTCGACTTTTATAACTATAACCCAACCCACATAAGTTTCCACTGGGGATTTATGAATTTATATTTTTATAATGACATTTACAGTGGGGATAGTTGAGTAGGGATCAAGCTTAATCTTTGTAGAGCCCACCTGCGTTTCAATTCTTATGATATCTTTGATCAAATGAGGGGCCAGCCTGGTGATGGCCCCAAAAACTATGATGCTGGTGAATCAAGGACGAATCCCTCCTCCCCTCACGGTGGGCCACCACCGCTGGTGGCCGATCCGGGGCGGCTCCTCCTACAACCTCCACCATCCGCCCTCGGAAAAACACCAATTTGAGCAGTGGTACTCAACATGTTGGATGCCAAGGTGATCAAGGGACAGCTTGTATGCTCCCACACATGTCTTGTGCGAAGCACCAGACCAAATTTCAGTTGACTATGAAGAATGAATCTATTACATTGATGATTGCCTGTGATACATGCCCATGTGTTAGCCTCCTGAATTGCTATGATATTAACCAACTGTATCAAAACCAAATAGATGTCTGAAAGTAAAGATGCATATAACGAAAAGTTTGTTGCTTAGAGTGATTAATACACATGGGTGTGGATTTGCAGGGAATTGCTAGATTAATTCACATAGAGATGTTTTTTGGATAACTGCACAAGATTTGAGAACTAAGAAGTTGCATTTTATAGATGCAGAAGATAATGAATATTTTTTTATAATCTTTTTTGAAAGCTACCACTCCTGCCTATAAAAGCAAATATAATTATATTCTTCCTATGTACCATTTGGTTTCTATCCAAATAACCCATGTTTTCATCACATTCCTATAGATTTCTTTAACAAAATTATTAATAGTTTTTGAAAACTTCATCGGCTGAAGAGATTATATTCTACCATGTGTTATTCATCATTATTGGAACTAAAATATATCACAAAGGTCATTGTATGTGATACTTATTTAGAAATTGCCAGTTTATACATGTTTAATTTTTATATATACATTGTGCCATTTTTCTATTACTGGAACCAAAATCTGAAATTCAAACAGAAACATTAGAACCTGGCGGAAATGGATGCTTCAAGAAACAAAAAAGCTAACAACAAACTGTAACCTTGTTTTCAGCTCATATGATTGATTTTGAAACCATATAGAAAAGTATACATATATAAACAGAAAAATTGGCTTGGAATTCTCCATCATTGTCCCTCATATGAAATCTTAATTTTGAATTTCATGTTTCATTTGCAAGAATTCTAGATCTTTGTTCCTCATGTGAAAGCTTGTCTGAACTTCCAGGTGTTGTTTTATGGTTTTCTTATCAATTAAACTTATGATTCTCAACCTTACTAACCACTTAAAATAGCTGGTTTTGCTAATTTACCTTGAAATTATCCTTTGCTGACTATGCATAATTTTATTTCCATGCTCAATCTTTTCTTTCAGACGTCTCTTAAAAAATATGAACAGTGAATATAAAATCTTGTTTGTTGTGGGATAAAAGCAAAAGAGATAAAAGCGAAGAAAGACCTGGCACTTGGACCTCTACTGGGGACCTCGGGCTCGAACTCAACAGGAAGCCCAGGGAAGCCATGGTGCTTATCAAATGTGACATGTTCCACATGCCTGACATTTGAGAAGAAGCTTTTATAGCGGCAAATAGATATCCCCAGCTAAGAGAAAAGGGAGGCCTGGGGAGAAGAAGAGACAGGTGGAGAGAGGTTCACTTTTATTCACAAATCTCGTTTAGTAATTTTATGCTCCAGTAATCCAGACCCCGCCCAAAAGACTTCCCAATATAAGAGAGAGAGGGAGATAGTAGTGTAGAGATATTCACTTTAATTTAAAAATCTCAATAAATGATATTTTGCTACATTAACCCAACATGATTAGCATAAAACATCCTAAAATTGAAGAATGAGGGGCAAAAAAAATTTAGCCAAACAAACAACAAAATCAATTAATGGGCATGTATTGTAAGAATTAAATCAGCGACCTGTCACAACCATACTGAGAATCATCCCACCAGACGAAATTCTCCAACTGTAAATTTTGTACTAATTCTTTTATTATAGAGTATAAACCCCTCAAAAAATGGGGAAAACTGCTTTTAGAGCATGCCAAGAATCGAACTTCATATCTGCAATGTCAATTTATCAAAAATTGAGCCTTCCCATCGAAAACTAAAAATCTCAGTATGCAACTCCGCTAAAAAACAAAGTACAATTTTAAGTTCATATAGTCTACTAACAGTGCTAATCAAGCTTCTTACAATGGATTTCTTAACTGGCATGTTTTCCAATGTTTGATCCCTTCAATCTTCTTCCCTCTCAGGAGGAAGGACACACAACAGCAATAGTTTCTGCATGAAAGTAATGAAACAATCAATCCTTAAGCTAAAATCTTAACAAAAAATGGTTCCATGCAAAACATGAAAACATCTGTTTATTAACACTGAACATAGTCGGTAAACAATGTGTGATATAGATGGTTCTATGCAAAACTAATTTTTCCACACACACACAACTCAAACCACACCCCAAAAAATGATTTTCTAATAAGAGAGTTGGAGAAAACTTATTTACAGAACAAAAAAGAGAGAGTGATATGTCCAATTCAGAAATCCTCCCATCCTTAATTACGGAATCTTTAAGAACAATAGCAATAGTTCTTTCGATTTCCTATTCAGTCACAGTATAGAATGGACATCACAATGTAATTATGAAAAAAACCCACGACCAAAGTACCTAATTGTTAGCCACCCGCATCTCATCAACAGATATCCCCTAATTAAATTAGAACAAGAGCAATAAAGGAACAAAACTGCTAGAGTTTACCAGGCCCATCTATCTTCATTTTTTGAAGGATTTTATCTACTGAAATCATTAAATAGCTAGCCAACATATGAGAATTCCTGGAACTCAAAAAAACAAGTGTGCTAGACAAAACTATAAATCAGATCAAAGAGAATACCAACTCTTAAACACCTAGAATCATGAAATTTATGATATATTAATGAACAAATAGCAACCAGCTACTTCAAAAATTGCTCACAATTTCTTGCTTATGAAGGCAGCATAGAAAATTCGGATTCAAGTCAGCAACAAAATGAATGCAAAACAATTTCGGATATCCACAAAAATTTAGCAAAATGGCCTTGCAATTGCTGTGGCCTTTTTTAAAGCAAAATTTAGCAAAAAATTTGGGTACTGCACTTTTTTTGAAGATTTGCTCCTTGCTGCTCTCCCTTGGTGGCAAGAAGCTATGGCCATCGAAGATCCAAACCTTCACCACCGAATGGCAGCTAAGTGGAACAGGTCAATGAAAAAGATGGACGCAATAAAATCTGAAGTGTGAAGACAACAAAATTCGATGGACACTATAAAATCTGCACCTTAATGTGGCCTTTTCACGAGAATTTCCCCTTGCTCTAACTTGCTGTTGTAGCCTTGCAAACTTTTTGCTGCTCTCCTTGTTGTGCTCTTCATATTTTGGGAAGAGCAAGAGGAATTTTGCAAACGGCTATTGCAGTCCCCCAAAAACGCCTATTGCACTTCCCCCAAAACGCCTCTCGATGTCCCCCAATACAAACATCCATTTGATCTCCCCAAGGTCACGCAAAGGATTTTTGCTCACAATCAATGGGACCCACTCTATCAAAAGGCTGAGTTAACATGATGAGGGGGCTATTTTCAAAGCAAAGCTATCTTTAAAGTACAAACCCTTAGCTTCATCTAAACCGTTGATTTTCCAACATTAAATCTCAACCATCCTTCTATCAACCCCTTTGTCCTAGTCAGCTTGTCCTAGTCAGCCCTAGGATTCAAAAATCACTGTCAAATGTATAATAGATATATATAGCGAAAGATGTCGTCATCTCCCTACGCAACATGGATATGGAAGGCATTACAGACTTCGCCCTGTTTTCAAATTGGGGATTCATTGAGCCTGCCTAAAGTGTACATACTCTTCGGCCAGTTAGCTTTCTTCTTGGATTTAGTTTGTTACTGCTGAACTAGTTAGTCTCAGTAGACAGTAGGATGTTGAGGGTGACGGCCCTTGTGCCCTATCCCCCCTCTTTCTACTTTCTTCTGTGAGTAATTAGTGTCTTTACATTGTAAATATTTTGATAAATTAATAAAGCTAACTTTTACGTGTCAAATATATATATATATATATATATATATATATATATATATATATATATATATGTTAGTTATATAAATATTAGTCATAACACGTGCCTGCGGGCATGGTTCTTTTAAGATTTTCCCTCTCGAAATCTTTGTTCCCAAAAAAATTATTTCCACAACCAAAATGTAAATGAACAACAAATTAGCGTAAAAATATTTAGCGGCACGTGCGCTTTCGGTGTCGACCCCTTCGGTGCGAAACAACAAATTCGGAGCAGGCGCCTTCGATACAGAACAACAAATTTGGTGTGGGCACCTTTGGCGCAGAACAACAATTTCAGCGCGGGCACCTTCGGCGCGCCAAAATTTAAAGATCAAAATTTAAAAGCTATGTCCAAACTTTGTATTAAATTTTTATCCAAAAAAAGTTATGTCGGGATTAATGAGAAGACATATCTTGCCGTAAGAAAAACGTATGAATTTTGTATGTTATGTCATCATAAAAACGAACAATAGCTAAATTTATATTAAAGTTAAGTCTAAACTTTGTATGTTAATCCAAATTAATGTTGGTTTGCTTCTTGTTGGGTCCATGCGACCCACTTAAGGTGCGATTATGATCTGGTTTGGTTCGGCTCCAACTGACTCAAATCCCTAACATTTTTCCCTGCCATTGGATGTTGCATTTTTCCATAATTATAAATGCCATTGGGTAATGAGTGAGTTGACACTGGATGTTACGTTTTTCCATAAAAATTTCAATATTTTGAGTTTTCAAACCAAATTGATTCCTCCAAAAGTTTCTCAAAACTCATCTCAATCTTCCATTCTTCAAGAACAAATCCTAGCCACTCTTTATCTTGTGCTAATCAGCCCTAGAATTCAAAAATAGTCATAACTCGTGACTGCGTGCACGGTTCGTGAAATCTTTGTTCTCCAAAAAAGTATTTCCACAGGCAAAATTTAACTTGTTAACCACAGACCCAACAAATTATTTCCACAACAAATTAGCCACAACAAATCACTACAACTTGTTAACCACAGACCTATACACAGATTACAATCATAAGAATGCCAGCTTTTAAAACTGAAGCAACAATATAAACTGAAAAGTTGGAGATTTTCGCAAAAAAAATAGGTATAGAGGTATTGAAACCACTACATAAATGTCTTGTCTTTTCTGAGCAAAAAAAAACCAAAGAAGATCTTCATACAATTAGAGAATATGTTTTGGAGAAACACTGGTGTGATCAGTCTAATAAAAACCCCATATAAAGGTACCATGAGAATTTACTAACCAAAAATTCTAGAAAATCTCCATATTAAGATAATTCAAAAAAAGTGACAATCTTGCTTTCCAAGCCCAATTTTTCCAATCTGCATCCATATCTCCTCATCTCCATATCTTCGTCCAAAAGTGACAATTCTCTTTTCCAAGCACAATTTTCCTAAATTGACACAGAACATAGATTCCCACCTTTTTAGTAGAGAAACAAATTAATAATTTTATTATAAAACATAAAGTAAAGTTATGACAATTAATGATTTCGACATACCTCATGTTTCAGCAAAGAACATGTTATTCATCACATAATAAAGAGAGTAAGTGTCAAAAGGAATCCATAAGGAAGTGCCATTTGGATGAGCAATAACCTAGGTAATTAAAAACATAAACATGTTAGCGATAAATTATTTTCTAATATTAAAATGTAAAGTTAAAAACTTCTTTTACCTTACTAAGCGGGAGCGGTGATGATCAAGCTTTGAGTACCCAACCACGCTCAGCAAGGAATATCTTCCAGCAAGTAGAACTATACAATTGTACTATATCTTGTATCCAAACCAATGAAATTTTAATAGATTTGATTCCTTCGCATGCCTCTTATGCAGATATTGTCATCTTTATCAATAAATTTTCAAAGTGAGTTTTGGTATGAATAATCTAGCTTCCATCTTTAACAGTCTTCTCTTGTTATTTTCCCTTATTTTTCTTTTCGACTTTAGCTTTTACTGCGAATCTAATGTTGTTAGCAGATATGATAGATAATTTTTTAATAGTTGATTTTATTTTTGTGATATGTTTCAGATGATTACATGGTACTTTGAACTTTTTTTGGTTTTGAATCATTGTGATGATCTATTGGTTTCTGTTATGGTTCGCAGATATTTGTAGCAGGTGGCTATTTCTTAATCTTTTGTTTTTCTTCTACAAGGGCAGCGGTGCTAGTATTGAAATGTATATTGGTACTGATAAAGAACTTACAAAAACCTACATTGTATGCAGTTTTTTATCTAGCAATTTTTGATTACATGTTCCTATTCAGTTATGTATGAAACTAATCATGTTAATGGATTAGAGTAATATGCACAATTGCATATTTCACTGGATCCTAGTATATGTTTTACTTTGTGAAGCCCACAAAACATAATATGTCATTGCTGAAAAATGATTAAGATTTTGCGGGATACATCTATTTAGGTAGCTTGTCTATGATAAATGATTCAGTTTGAGTGCATTTCCCTGAAGGGATCTGGATTTTTCTCATCTATCACTCAGAACAAATGTACATTATGTTGATATGAATTATAGGTTGAATGCTTTTGTTAACCATTTATTTCCAAGAACCGTTAACTCTCAAAACTATTCGTGTCTAATTGATTCAAGATTTGTTGGCTTGTGGCATCATTAATTTGAATTTTTCTCGCAACATTCTTGTTCAAATGGCGCTAAATATTAGATATGTAATGATAACCAAATATACTAGTCTAATAGACTACTCAAGTTACATGGTTTCTCAAAACAACATCAATGATAGCAATGTCCCAAAAGGGAAATTCTAAACTGATTCTGACCAAGCATGTGCACCAGTCATCTATTGTCTTGAATTCAATTTATCCCATTAGGTCGATATTTCTTGATTTCTACATTATATTCATAAACTGGTGACCTTCACTTATATTATATTCCTGAATAAGGATATGTTCTGGACATTCATATTTGATGTCATTCCCAGTTTAGTAATTAACAAAAATCATTATATTTTTACAGAACATCTAAAACAATGTTTTGAAGAGATTTCCATGTTGCTTGCTGGATATCGCAATCACACATTGTTCAACATCAATTTAACACAATGGTGCATGTTATTCTGCAGGGGCTTGATGAATAAAGAAGACAAAAATGATCGTATCCAGTATATAACCCAAAGCATGTTAGCATCATGTTCCCCATCTCAAAACACCAAGCAGCACGAAAGGGGGCTATGTAAAGTTAGTGAAACAGAGTAAATAGCAAGGCACTCACAACACCTCAGGAAAAAGTTCACATGAAGTTCTTGAAATGATAGTACATGCTAGGATGCACTGAAAGTACAGATATAGTTAATACCATATTCGCAACCAGTATTATATATCGGAGACATATTTAGTTACTCTAATAGTAAGCAAATTTTTGTTTAGGATGTGGTAGAAATCGATTAAGATGAAAACCTAAGAAAACAGATGTAGAGAACTTTCCTTAAGACTCTCCATTTGCATCCTTTGTCTTTTGTATGCCTGAACAACTAAGCTTCACTCAGGTTAATCTGCAGTTTGCATAACTGAACCCTTTTGAGTAGAAATGCAGTACTTATTCTTGCACTAGTAATTTATTATTTGATCATTAAAAATTGGACGCTTGTGTTGTCTTAATTATGTTGGAATCTAAGCGTGTAGTATTTAAACTTGTAATTGGCCGTAAAAGAATTTGATATAAACAAAACTTGTTTCTTTTGGACATTTCCTTGCTAAACGTAGGTTTGTCATTCTCATTCACTCCGACCACCTATCCAAACTACCAAATAACCTCATAGCTGGTATTATTGAATTTTAGTTATCAAGTATAACTTTAGACTATATGTCATTTTAAATAAGAAACTTAATCATAAAACTTTTGAAGTTCTCAGTCACGCTTTATCATCAATGCTCTCATGCATGGGAGATTAAGTCCGTATCATATGAAAGAATCTTTACATATTATCAGGATGGTCAAATATGAACTTGAACCATGCCTGTCACTCTATTCCTGTTACTTTAAATTGTCAATAATTATTTGAGAAACACTAACTACTGTCAGTTGATTCGGGGTGAATATTACATAATTAACCCCTTATCTAGCACTATTTTATGTGTATTTGAAGCTTAATTGATCTCTAATACGTTCGTATTTTGTATATCATATTTATTAGAGCAAACCATTGATTTGTGCACAAAATATAAATTATACTGATTATTTCTGCACTTTTTATATTTTTCATGGCTAGATCTCGATCTCACTATTCCAACGACTATTTATTTGTATTTTTTTGAGATCTGTGCTAATTATTATGAATTTTTGAATGCAGGATACACTTTAAATGGAGAAATACGGTCGAAAATACGCAAATACGCGCTGAAATATGATTTCGTATACTGCATTTCGACCAAAAAGCAGGCCACATGGTGCCATCCGTTGCTTCACGCCGTATCCAACTTCCCAGAGGAGCGGGCGACGGGGCTTGCGAAACACCGTTGGATGATGATCCAACGGTTGAAATCGAATCCTACGAGTATTCGGACGCGAGCGGAGCGGGAAAAATCCTCGTGCGACGTGGCATAGTTTTGTGCACATGATGATGATCTAACGGCTCTAATCAAACCCGCAATGCTATTATATAAGCGTATTCTAGGGGTTTTAGTTGTATTCTGGCGTATTGGGGGCTCTAGTAGCCGTATTTTGCCATGAAATTTGGAGGTCCTGGGGACAGAGGCTAGATCTATTATCTGAACGAGTTTGGGATTCAATTGTAGAGATTTGGTGATAAAATTCTAAACTTTACCCTTGTATTTTGCGTATTTATCTCGTATTATGAGTATTGATGATGTATTTGGCTATGAATATTGATTCTATTCTCTCCATGTGTGGCTAATACCCTCATGTGCTGGTTGTGATGTAGTTAGATCTCTGAAATCTCTTATTTAATATCTTTTCGCCCTAATTTGCACGTTATATCCCGTATTTTGCTAGTTTCTACATGTATTATTCAAGTATTCTCTTTGTTGGTGTACTTGGATCGAATATGATCTTTGCGGACTTATTCGTGGTGTGATCCTTGCAGACATCGCCATGACCCTTGCGGGCTCATAAGCTTATTTTCCTCATGAAACTAGTATTGTATGCAATACTTAAGGCACTTTTCGATGTTTGTTTATCGTTATATTTTCCGACGTTCTCATACCCTTGTGGTGTGAAACATTGAGTTATAGAAAAGGTATTAATAATCATTGATTGCATAGATCCAAACGAAATCACAACCAATAAATACTCTCTATATTGATATCCCAATATTGCCTTCCCCGTAATTATCGCAGGATTTCTTTTTCGTATTAAAAACCCTTACCCGATTATTTCGCCTTCGAAAGGTGGTTGTTTCTCGTCGTATTAGTACTCTTTATAAACTGAAGTTCATGGTTTTGCAGGTCAGTTGTTCAGTGGATACGATAACTGGTCTCACCAGGATTATTACTTGTTCGATCTCCTACACTTGGGAGTAGCGCTCACACATTTTGAGACGAGTCATGTTTTGGCGTCGTTGCCGGGGATAACGGTACTTGTAAGCTACAATTTCAGTTTGTTTGGAGGAACATTCGGTGAGATCCTTCCATCTTATAGTTTTGGATTTTTATTAGTTTTTTGCTTCGTTTTCTCTTTAAAAAAATTCAAAAAAAATGGAGTACATGAATTTCTATTGTACGAACAATTAGCATGATGCAGAGTATAATGTTGCACACAAACATATGAAGGAGAAGCTTAAGATCGTTAGTTTTAATCAGACAGATTGTGATACTTTCTTTCAGGCCTGGAGGAGGTTCACAGACATATAATCGAACTATCCGTAGCATGGGTACACAAAGAAAGAGCTTATGGAGTCCTTCCTATTTGGACTAGACCACAGCTGCAGGAATTTTTGGGAGTCATGACGCCGACAGAGGCATGGAAGTACATGGAGTATTTACAAGAGGACGAACAAATCATGAAAGAGACTTTAGAGCGTGATTCAACGGAGCCTTCATGCCTTGATCAAGGAGAGCAAAGCATAGACGTACCATTGCAACCCTTGAAAGAGGAGGTTCAATTGCTCATTAAGACACAGGAGGCTACATCCCATCAATTCCAAAACTTCCTTGCTCGGAGTCGGCAAATTCAACAATCCATTGAAAATATTACTCTAATCGCCACATGCTTAGACTAAAATAATTCTTTTGAAATTAAATTTCAAGGATCTAATGTGAGTTCATCTTCTATTGCCAGGTATATCGAGCGAGCCATGTCACGATGAAGTCACGAATAAAAATATCAACATGGCTGGAAGCGTGTGCAAAAGAGAGGATGAGCTAGCAATTGTTGATGAACAGGAGGAGGAGATAGATAGGGACATGGGTTTAGAGATTATCGCTATTGTCACGATCGGTTTTCGATCGTACTTTCTTCGTGCACGTACTTTTGTCCGTGCACGTATTTATTTTAGACTTTGTCTGTATCCAAACCCTTTGATGTTATATGTCGTTGTGACCCTATCGAAGAATATTAAATTGTGGAATTAAGTTGGAACGTCATTTCACGGGTCGTTCTCCCACGATTTGACTTTGTTTGATGAGACGTCGCATTTTCACTTTTGTCGTGGGACCCTTTTTATTTTTAGTTTCGTTTCCTGTCGCCGAACTCGTGATCAACCTCTTTATTTTTGTTTCTCTCGTCGGCATGGTCGCCCCGGTATTTTTTTCTCATAATTTTCGGGTACCGTTTGACCTACTTTCACAATTTTGCACAATCTATTTCATCCTCTCCTTAATGTTTCTAACCCTCTTATTATTATCATATTTCCTTTAATCCTAGCCCCAATTTCCTTAGGCCAGACCCTTGAGACTCACGCACCCAGCACGACATTCACGCACGCACCAACCTTGTAACCCCACCCTCACTTAAAGATTTATAATGTCAAACTAGCATAAGTACTCTTGCAACAGACCTTAAACAAGATAATAATAAAGCTAAAACATAATAGCTTAGGCCCTAGTCCTTCTTATGCTGTCTAACACAACTCCCCACACAGCAATGTGAATTTAAAAAATTATTTTTTAAAAGCTTTTGAACCTTAACCTTATTCACGTACTGGGCTCAGACATGTTCAATTTTTGAACCTACTTAACATATAGCCTAGGCTTCACGTGCTGTAGCCTCTCCCCTATTTTAATTGTAGCCCTATGGTTCTTTTAATTTCTCCCTGCATCACATGAGCCGCTACCCTCTATTTTTCCCCGCGATTTTTCTTCTCCCAGCGCCGTCACTCGCAAGCCTCACGCTCTTTAACTTCCAAGCTCCAGCCTTACCCAGCGGCGCTGGCAATCTACCTTCTCGTCTCCGCCCGTACTCCCATCGGTGAGCGTCGTTCAGGGTGACACAGCTCTTCTCTGAGCGCTGTCTTCAACAACGGAGTGCTGCTCTTCGCGGCAACCGCCACAGGCAGCACGGCGGCCTCCTCTCCGTCTGACGTGGTCGACCCCACCGCCAGGAGCACAAAGCACCACCCAGGAGCTGTCGACAGGTAGTAGGCACCTCCCTGCGTCGCGTGGCATCCCCCAGGCACGACAGCACCATCGCACAATAGCACGCCTCTCGTGTGTCCCCTTCGTAGCGCAGGCCGACGTTTCCCCTCCTATCTTCACCGCAACAACGGGTTGAGCACAGATTTTAGAGGTTCGTTTCAGATAGTAGAGTTTAATAAACACTATTGTTATGAGTTTATAAGTTATTATCCTTTTAAAAAACAAAGTATGTAGTTTTATAAAACTAGGTTATCATATGTTAACAACAGGGTTACCAATGGTGAGGGTTAGTTTGGGACTAGTTTGATATTTAACTGAGTGGATATATATAGGTCCTGGTACGTAATTGTTACATTGATGTGTTATGTTAGTCACAATGGTTGATGTAATGTCATAGTCCCTTTTAAATTATCATGCATACCAGTATAACAATAAGGATTTAACACCCCTAGTATATTATGAGTAATATAACAGTAACTTATTATTAGCCTCTGTTGCTATTATAAATGATTGTGTACTTATTCTTTTAACAACTTTATATAGTTGACATGTTTTAATATTGATGTGGACTCGTGTTGGACTAGTGAACCTAATTAAAATTGGAATAATAGATGTTTTAGGTTGTCTAATAGCTTTTGGTCCCGTCAACGAACTTATTGAACCCGTGTTTTATCAGCAGAGAACCGTTTGTCTCAAAATGTTCGTGATACCGGATCCAACCCCTGACGTCGCTACCCGACTTCAGTGTAGCTCTCGCGTCGTGTAAGGGTAATTTTCTGAACTCTTAGGACCCCCAACCAATGCATGCTAATCAAGATAAAAATCAGTATTTAATTTGCTCAGTAAATCACTAATGAAGATAATCTAATTTTGGACTGTAGGCTGGTGAATTCGATCACATAGGTAGATTGGACTGATTGGACGGTGTTTGCAGAACGGTTGATTGCAGGCAAGTGAAACTTGCCAATTTTTGCTTTAGGCTATGTCTTAGGCCATTTCTCCGTTTTTAGCGTAAAAGAGACTAGGCGACGAAATGATACTCGCCTAGACGTAAATTTAAGATCTAGCTTGACAACGAAGCTAGATCTTACACCCTGCCATGTCATTCATGTATTTTTGCCTGTCACATTTAATTTCCATATCTGTACGCTCTTTAATTTTACGCTGCAAAGCCTATCACATTTAATTTCCTTAACTGTACGCACATTAATTGTACCCATGCCATGTCATGCATCCTGATGCCAATCCATGTTTGAATGTTGCATTCGTAGCACACGCGACTTGTACTTGCTTGTTGAGGCTAGGCACCTGCGTTGCAGGCACAACCCTATGCCAAGTACACTTCCTGGCTCGTGATCTAGAAGAGGGCTACATGTGTTGGTCAAAAGCCAATGGCCGATTACACGTGAAGGGGGTCGGGTTAAGCAATCACTTGAGCTTAGGAGTTGGTCCGTACAGCCACTCCAGCCAAAAGGCGTAAACTCTGTGCACGACATGTTTACTTGACTTGTAAAATCCATGCCAATGTTTTAGTAGCTTTGCTACCCTTGCCATGTCATACTTGTTGCCATGTCATACTTGTTGATATGTCATACTTGTTGCACTTTCTTACTTGTTGCATTCATACCTTAAACTGCCATGTCATCGCATATTTTAAAACTGCTAGGTTGTTTCCTTCTTTTTAGTTTCCTTGCACAAGCCTCTTGTAGACTTGCTGACATACGCCCTCGTCTCTTTGGGTGTCGCATGTTAGTTGCTGAGCCAAAGCGTGTTGCTGAGGACGAGGTGTTTGCTGACATTGAGCTTGGGTCCACTGTTGACGTGGAGTTCGAGGACACCGGCGACCAGGCGTAGAGACTTATTTCCGTGTTGCTTTCGGTTTAGTTTTGTTAGGTTGTCGGTGCATAGCGCCTTTCCTTTTCTGTACGTTGATTATTTCTGTTGTCCATGCTTGGGCCTTTTAGACTCTTCTTTTTAGCCTGGTGGCTTTTCTGTGATGTTGGAATTTATTGTGGACATTCTGATATTTGAATAATTATATCATCTGTCTATATATTTTATTATTATTTTTGTTCTGTATCGTATTTGCAAGGACCTATACATGGTTATTCCAGTCGCTTTACAGACTGGAGCCTCACAGCTCCAAGTCTGAGTGGACTTCTCACGCATCGTCTCCATTTTAAGGAAGCGGGTTGTGACAGGTTTTGTTGGTGGCCCATGCAGGTCCCTCTTGCAAATGCGAATTATCGAAACAATGATAATAATAGTAGAACGTCCATTAAATAAATTAAAACATCCAAGTCATAAGCTTTGAGTCTAATTTTATCGTTTTCTATGTTACTAGGTGGCTGGAAGACGTGTTGCCCGAGCATCTGTCTCAGCTTAGTAGGGAAATCCATAGATCAGGACTATAGTAAGACTTAGTTAGACGTCTGTGCTGGCTAATTAGAGGCCCCTAATTGTTAGCTAGACTCCATGCTAGAAATTGATATAATCGTCTTAGGAGTTACCTTAGTGGTTCTTGCCTAGCTCTGACCATATTAGACTTCTAGAAATTCTTTAGTCGTTCACTTGGGATCATCGATTTCGGGCCAAGCCGGACGCATTTCATTACAGTCTAGTTGTAATGCCCTACCAGCTACTGCACAAGTACTAGAGGGGGGGGGGTGAATAGTACTTTAAAATAATAAGGAGTATAATTCCAAATTAAATTGCAAACAACTACCAAATCAATTTGCGGAAGCTTAAATTGAATGACAACAATAAAATTGACAATGCAAACAAACGATGTTAATGGGTTCGGATCCACCCAAGTCTCCCCGACTTGTTCCCGGTGATCCTACGTCCCAACCACCCGGATCCCTTCCGGATACTTGAGTTAGAAACCCTAACTCAAGATTTCCACTATGAATATCTTGTGAAAAACCTTCACAAGATCAAATCATACATGCAATGGCAAAGTGAATCCCATAAACCGGGATCACATACTTCTCTCACAACCGAGAGAGCCAATAAGCAATATAAAAGAGTTTAGATGAAATAAATACTCTTACCACAAAATCCTATACCTTGAGTTTTTCTTACCCAATAGGTGGAATGAAGGATTTGAGGAAGATGAAGTCACCAAGCCCTAGCACCAAGGAAATGAGCAGTAATGGGTGCCTAGGGAAGAGTTGGAGACTAGGATCAAGCAATAGCTTGAAAAGCTCACCAAGAACAAGCTTCTCTCTAGATCTAGAAATGAGAGAGAATGGGTTTCTTGTGAGGAAGAGAGCTTTAGATTTGAGGGAGAATAGCTATATCTTTAGAACTCAATGAATCTCTTAATGGCAGCTCTAACCTAGATGAAAATGACCTAGGTTCGTATTTATAGGGTCCCATAAAAACAAGATAGGTCATTCTCCAACGGATAGAAATCTGTGAGAATTAGTCGGTCAAAGAACAATCACTGACCGACTAGTTCATCAACTAGTCGGTCAGTCAAACAACGTGGACCGACTAAGAGTAGATCTGAGAAGAGATAGAATTTCAGACCTAGAAATCTAGTCGGTCCAAGAAGACTGTCTGACCAACTAGTTTCACAACTAGTCGGTCAGTCAATGAACGTAGACCGACTAAGAGGCAAAATAACTTAGTCTGAATGCAAAGTGACTTAGTCGGTCCAAGAAAAAAAGTTGACCGACTAGATTGTCAACTAGTCGGTCATCAAACGTTCTTAGACCGACTAACGGTAAACAGTAGCTCAGGAGAAATTTAGAGTGAACAGTAAGTCACAACTAGTCGGTCAAAGAAGCATCACTGACCGACTAGTTCACAAACTAGTCGGTCGGAGAGTCAACGTAGACCGACTAACTGTAAACAGTAAAGTCCAAGAAATTAAGGAATCAAACTAGTCGGTCCAAGAACAGTTGCCGACCGACTAGATCACCATCTAGTCGGTCAGTACTTGTTCTTGTACCAACTAACATGCACAACAAAGTCTGAATCGAAGCGCGACGCTTCGAGGAAGTTAGAATGAACTTGTGCAAGGATCCTAGAGCTACGAAATGAGCGAAATGAAGATAGAAACGTAAGATATACTCAAGGCTTAACATTCTATATATCGAAGCCAAAATACTATAAATAAAACCTTAATAAACGGTCTTTGAGAGCTTCGATTGAATCTTCATATCTTCCAAAGCGTCGCAATAGCTTCAACGAAGCTTTAGGCATGAATATGAGCTTTGGGAAGTGTTGAGATGTCGCTTTGAATATTCTCGTGAATTTGGCGACGATCTCCAAAACTGCGCTCACAAATTGTTAGTTCATGGATTATTTATGTTTGCTCATCATCAAAACCAAATCCGGGGAGTCCAATATTCAACACTAGTTCCTTGGGAAGTCTTAGCGCTAAGTTTCCTAATCTTTAGTTGGTCGACCGTAGGAGTTCCCCGTAGAGTTTCATGAGTCATATCCTAGGCGTATTTTGTATAAGACCACGCGATCTTATTCTTGCCCTCGTTTCACGTGATCGCTTCATGGTGATTATCGTTAATCTTTCGAATTTTCTCCGTTGCAAATCTTGAATCCTTCAAAGTCAATTTCGAATTTTCCTTATTAAAAGTTTTCGTTCAGTTTAATTGTTGTTATTAAAACCCTCTTCTTGTATATTTAATTCCTCCCTATTCGATTGAGATAAAATCCTTTCGAAGATTTTGGAGTCTATTGGTTGTAATTTTTTATTACTATCTCGTAGCTATTTGCTAACCAATATTTCTCGCATTTTGGTTTTAAAAATTTATTACTATTTTGATAATTCGATATACCATCTTTTTCTAAACTACGAAATTCATTTTAGCCATTTACCATACATACTGTAGAATGTCTTCCAAGATAAATAGAACTTCAATTATTTCGATATACATCAGTTCTAGGTTCGTTGTACTCTTACTTTAAGATCTTTGTATAAATCAGTT
This sequence comes from Scilla litardierei, assembly GCA_030789695.1. Lineage (NCBI taxonomy): Eukaryota > Viridiplantae > Streptophyta > Magnoliopsida > Asparagales > Asparagaceae > Scilla > Scilla litardierei. Next base: position 90,421,588 of record CM061133.1, read on the forward strand.
TCTTTTGGAAAATACGGGTTTCTCTAAAAGTATTTTTAATATTATTTATTTTAATTTCTCTCCAGTTTTAAGACTTGGAAAACATTTAGCATGAGCTTAAATTCTCTACACTATAGTTGATCTGATTTCATTCTTTGAATTTGGAAACTTTTGCCGAAATTATTAAATTACTGCCGCATAATATTTTCTAACCAATGTCCTTAATGTTCGTGTGAATGTTTTACTTCTTCCTTATAGTAATTTTTCAATAAGCCAATAAACCATTTTCTCTTATTATGTATATGCGACTCAAACTTATTTCGAACAACTCATTTTATCGACCTCCAAATATTTTTATACAGAAGGGGACTCCAACTTTTGAAGTACGACAGTTTTCAAACTTTTCGTATTTTAGTTTATGTTATTTACACTATTTTTCTGTATCCTATAAGGGTATTACTACGTCTCCCTTTCCTCTGTCTAAGCATTCACAATTAAGTCACTATTTCACCTAACCAAGCTACCTCCTTACCCTCACCTCATTTAAACTTGTTCATCCCGATCTCGTTTGCTATGCTCGTTGATTTCGGTTCCCCTTACCATTGCTTACTCATCCTATTAATGCTTGTCATCGCCTGTGTCAACCTCAGTATAGTTTGGTGGGCCATTAGTATAAGTTGTGATGTCGTTGTGGTGTTTGCATATAGGTAGAGTGTGTGGACCCGTATGAGCGTGCTACCCTTAGGATATTAATAATCGACTCTCGTATTATGTATGTATAATCAGTGTTATTCGTGATATATGTGTGAAGTTGTATATATGGTGGTGTTATTATATATGTGTGGATAGCTATACCACTTTAGGGATGTCTGTATAGATATTGAAAATTGTATTGGAGTATATACTAGTAGTGTAAGTAGCTTGAAGATACTTGTAGATGCTTGGTATATAATATATTAATAAGTCGTGTATATGTTAGGTGTGATGATAATAGGTGTACTTATAGTTAAGTAGGTAGGCCTATTAAATGACCTATATGTTAGTACGTGTGAGTGTGTGCTCGTACGTAGATACGTATTGTGCTTAGACGTAAGTAGTTATGTATTTGTTGCATGAGTATATATGTGATATACGTATGGTAGCAGGGTTATAATTTTGATTGGTATTGCTTACTTTTACGGGATGTTGTATGCGTGTATACCATGAGATATACACGATTATTGCATATCTTAACTATGTATGTAAGAAGATGTGTTGGTATACTAATTATAGGTAGATGGATATGTTGTGAATATATGTGTTACATGTGTGTGACTATACGATGAATGCATGTATTTGGAAGGGTATTATAATTATACGTGTGCTGATGTCTGTAATATTATTATGGTATATAAAGTGATTGAACTATGTGCTGTTACTTGACTAAATATTAAGTGTGATTGACATTATGGTATGTATATGGTTATATTGGTAGATGTGTATACATTGGAGTGGTATTGGTATAGTTATAAATATCGTGTTACGTATATTGAGTATTCTGATATGTGTTTTGAGTCTCACTTAAGCTTGAGTGGGTATACTCTAAGTATATTGTTACATATGTCTGTGGTTTGCGTGTAGTACCATGAATATAGCAATGGATGATGTATGTATAGTGATAGGATTGTTTGGGCCTGGTTGTGTTACGCACATGATTGTAGGTCGCTATACCAGTATATAGTTATACGTATTGGTGACTATGGTATGTGTGGCGTATCGTGAATATAGTTATAGGACAGTATGTGATGTGAATATATGGTGAAGTATCTGCGTGCATTTAAATGACTATATAATTGTGAAATTATAGTGGTGGTAAATGTATCTTAGATATAATAACAGGATTTAATATTGAGTGGTGTGGTTACTTGTGTTGATATGTTGTCATTGGATGTACACTAGGAGATATAGGGAGTAGTGCATCCCCATTATTTTGTTCATAGGTAGTTATCGAAACGTGGAGTATTACGATGGTATTTGCTGCTGTGAACTATTTAATTGTTGTGAGTATGTGCACCATGGTATGTAATAAGTGTTTAATAGTTATATGGGGATGTACGTGATTATACGAATGAACTGACTATGATCAGAGTAAGTTTAGAATGGGCGTATATATATATATACGTGTTGGTAGTGTGACTGCTTGACTACTTAGTGCATGTATAAGCACTTGTAGTGACTATATCTGGTTTGAATTATAATGTGATATGATTTGGGGTAGCTACTAGAGTGACTAGATATATCTATAGTTAGAAAGTCCGAGGACGGACTTTATTCTAAGGTGGGTAGGATGTCACGATCAGTTTTCGATCGTACTTTCTTCGTGCACATACTTTTGTCCGTGCACGTATTTATTTTAGACTTTGTCTGTATCCGATCCCTTTGATGTTATATGCCATTGTGACCCTCTCGAAGAATATTAAATTGTGGAATTAATTTGGAACGTCATTTCACGGGTCGTTCTCCCACGATTTGACTTTGTTTGATGAGACGTCGTAATTTTCACTTTTGTCGTGGGACACTTTTTATTTTTAGTTTCGTTTCCCGTTGCCGAACTCGTGATCAACCTCTTTAGTTTTGTTTCTCTCGTCGGCATGGTCGCCCCGGTATTTTTTCTCATAATTTTCGGGTACCGTTTGACCTACTTCCACAATTTTGCACAATCTATTTATCATCTCCTTAATGTTTCTAACCCTCTTATTATTATCATATTTCCTTTTATCCTAGCCCCAATTTCCTTAGGCCGGACCCTTGAGACTCACGCACCCAGCACGACATTCACGTACGCACCAACCTTGTAACCCCACCCTCACTTAAAGATTTATAATGTTAAACTAGCACAAGTTTTCTTGCAACAGACCTTAAAAAGGATAATAATAAAGCTAAAACATAATAGCTTAGGCCCTAGTCCTTCTTATGCTGTCTAACACAACTCCCCATACATCAATGTGAATTTAAATAATTATTTTTTTTAAAAGCTTTTGAACCTTAATCTTATTCACGTACTAGGCTCAGACCTATTCAATTTTTGAACCTACTTAACCTATAGCCTAGGCTTCACGTGCTGTAGCCTCTCCCCTATTTTAATAGTAGCCCTAGGGTTCTTTTAATTTCTCCCAGCATCACAGCCGCCACCCTCAATTTTTCCACGTGATTTTTCTTCTCCCAGCGCCGTCACCTTGCAAGCCTCACGCTCTCTGACTTCCGAGCTCCGGCCTTACCCAGCGGTGCCGACGAACTACCTTCTCATCTCCGCCCGTACTCCCGTCGGTGAGCACCGCTCAGGGCGAAACAGCGCTTCTCCGATCGCTATCTTCAGCAGCGGAGTGCTACTCTTCGCGACAACCGCCACAGGTAGCACGGCGGCCTCCTCTCCGTCTGACATGGCCCACCCCACTGCCAGGAGCACAAAGCGCCAACCAGGTGCTGTCGATAGGCAGCAGGCACCTCCCTGCATTGCGTGGCATCCCCCAGGCGTGGCAGCGCCATCGCACAACAGCACGCCTCGGGTGCGTCCCCTTCGCAGCACAGGCCAATGTTTCCCCTCCCCTCTTCACCTCAACAACGGGTTGAGCACTGATTTCAGAGGTTAGTTTCAGATAGAAGAGTTTAATAAACACTATTGTTATGAGTTCATAAGTTATTATCCTTTTAAAAAAACAGAGTATTTAGTTTTATAAAACTAGGTTATCATATGTTAACTACAGGGTTACCAATGGTGAGGGTTAGTTTGGAACTAGTTTGATATTTAACTGAGTGGATATATATAGGTCCTGGTACGTAATTGTTACATTGATGTGTTATGTTAGTCACAATGGTTGACGTAATGTCACAGTCCCTTTTAAATTATCATACATACCAGTATAACAATATGGATTTAACACCCTAAGTATATTATGAGTAATATAACAGTAACTTATTATTAGCCTATGTTGCTATTATAAATGATTGTGTACTTATTCTTTTAACAACTTTATATAGTTGACATGTTTTAATATTGATGTGGACTCGGGTTGGACTAGTGAACCTAATTAAAATTGGAATATTAGACGTTTTAGGTTGTCAAATAGCTTTTTGTCCCGTCAACGAACTTATTGAACCAGTGTTTTATCAGCAGAGAACCGTTTGTCCCAAAACGTTCGTGATACCGGATCCAACCCCTGACGTCGCTACCCGATGTTAGTGTAGCTCTCACGTCGTGTAAGGGTAATTTTCTAAACTTTTAGGACCCCCAACCAATGCATGCTAATCAAGATAAAAATCAGTATTTAATTTTCTCAGTAAATCACTAATGAAGATAATCTAATTTGGGACTGTAGGCTGGTGAATCCGAGCACATAGGTAGATTGGACTAATTGGACGGTGTTTGCAGAACGGTTGATTGCAGGCAAGTGAAACTTGCCAATTTCTGCTTTAGGCCATGTCTTAGGCCATTTCCCCGTTTTTAGCGTAAAAGAGACTATGCGACGAAATGATACTCACTTAGAGGCAACTTTAAGATCTAGCTTGACAACGAAGCTAGATCTGACACCATGCCATGTCATTCATGCATATTTGCCTGTCACGTTTAATTTCCATATTTGTAAGCTCTTTTCTTTTGCACTGCCATGCTTGTTACATTTAATTTCCTTATATGTACGCACATTAATTGTACCCATGCCATGTCATGCATCCTGATGCCAATCCATGTTTAAATGTTGCATTCGTAGCACACGCTACTTGTACTTGCTTGTTGAGGCTAGGCACATGCGTTGCAGGCACAACCCTAGGCCAAATACACTTCCTGGCTCGTGATCCAGAAGCGGGCTACATGTGTTGGTCGAAAGCCAATACCCGATTACACGTGGAGGGGTAGGGTTTAGCGATCGATTGAGCTTAGGAGTTGGCCCGTACAGCCACTCCAGCCAAAAGGCGTAAACTCTGTGCACGACGTGTTTACTTGACTTGTAAAATCCATATGAATGTTTTAGTAGCTTTGCTACCCTCGCCATGTCATACTTGTTTCCATGTCATACTTGTTGCACTTTCTTACTTATTGCATTCATACCTTAAACTGCCATGTCATCGCATATTTTAGAACTACTAGGTTGTTTCCTTCTTTTTAGTTTCCTTGCACAAGTCTCTTGTAGACTTGCTGACATGCGCCCTCGTCTCTTTGGGTGTCGCATGTTAGTTGCAGAGCCAGAGCCCGTTGCTGAGGACGAGGTGTTTGCTGACGTTGAGCCTGGATCCACTGTTGACGTGGATTTCAAGGACACCGGCGACCAGGCGTAGAGACTTATTTCCGTGTTGCTTTCTGTTTAGTTTTGTTAGGTTGTCGGTGCGTAGTGCCTTTCCTTTTCTGTACGTTGATTATTTCTGTTGTCCATGCTTGGGCCTTTTAGACTCTTCTTTTTAGCCAGGTGGTTTTTCTGTGATGTTGGAATTTATTGTGGACATTCTGAGATTTGAATAATTATATTATCTGTCTCTTTCTTTTATTATTATTTTTGTTCTGTATCGTTTTTGCAAGGACCTATACTAGGTTATTCCAGACGCTTTACAGACTGGAGCCTCACAGCTCCAAGTCTGAGTGTACTTCTCATGCCTCGCCTCCATTTTAGGGAAGTGGGTCGTGACAGCTATGGAGCCCAATCCATTCCCTCCCCCAGTTTTTTCCAAAAATCATTTACCCCTCTCCCCAATGACTGAGCATCATACCGAGAGTAGTGCATATTTTTGAGATACATGTGATCAGCTTATAGAGATGCTTGGAGTTGTGTTGCTGGGGGTCCAATTTAGCTTTTGGAGGAATATTACTCGCCGAGGAGCGCAAGGAACAAATAGAACAACTTCATCCACCATTAAAGATTCGAAATCTGCCATTTGACCATGGTGTGTTCTTTCCATTACCGTAGATTTTATATGCTTTTTAGGATGCTTCCTTTTGAATAAACTCACACCCCTTTCGACATTGAAGACAATGTCCATCTTTAGGTGGGGGAGTTTATGAGACCTTAGGATTTTTTTTAAAATAAAGCAAGAGAAAAGAATAAATCACCAATTCTCATCATTTAAAACTCCTTCACACACCACAAATGCGGATGATTATGAATTGATTGAGCTCTAAAAATCGTTTATGGCGGGAATTAATTATTTTTCTTTTCATGGAATTAATGTTAATATGCTATTCATGAAAACTTTCAATTGTCATGATTAATATTTCGAAATAGTTTGAATTTATTTCATGCATGTTACTGTGATGAAAAAGCTTAAGTATACAAGATTTATTAGAACAATCTTCAAGTTGAAGAGGAATTTGGCGTTTGTTACTAATGTTATGTTCCTATTTATGGGTGTTGAGTTGCTTGCCAAAAAGAATGAAAAAGAAAAAATGCATCGTTCCCTTCAGTTCATTGATTAGGCAGGTGTTCCTGCCTCAGGAAGCATTGGAGATTCATGTCGAAAGATGGATGAAAGGGGAGTGCATTCAAAAAAAAGAGAGAAAATAAAACTTAAATGATTTGAGTATTAAGTTCGAGGGGCTCTTCTAAGCCTAATGTCCAAAGGTCGTCTGGCCTAGGAATCATTAACTAAAGGCTCACTACATAGATCACTCTAAGTCGTCAAAAAAAAGAAATGGTGAAAAAACTAAGCAACTTCAATACCCATGATATGAACGATCTTTTTGAGATGCCAATTCCTTGGAAATAAGAAAACTAAAATATAACGACGTGTTATACTTTCGCTCGCACAAAACAATGCTTCCATGTTATTTATTCGAATTAAATTAGAGAAAATATCATGTGATTGATTTTATTCATGGATTGTGTATATTGATGGTCTAAATCATGTCGGAAAGCGTATTATTGAACCATGCCATAAGTGATTGATAGAATTTATTGCTTTAGTAATCATTCGACTTCATCGCTCTTTTTGCTAGGAACTAGTAAATCGCTAGTTGGGGGTGTGATTCGGGGGGAATATTGCATAATTAACCCCTTATCTAGCACTATTTTATGTGTATATGAAACTTAATTGATCTCTAATAGGTTCGTATTTTGTATAGCATCATTTATTAGAGCAAACCATTTATTTGTTCACAAAATATAAATTATACTGCGTATTTCTGCACTTTTTATATTTTTCATGGCTAAATCTCGATCTCACGATTCCAACGACTATTTATTTGTATTTTCTGAGATATGTGCTAATTATTATGAATTTTGAATGCAAAATACACTTTAAATGGAGAAATACGATCGAAATACGCAAATACGTGCTGAAATACGATTTCGTATACTACGTTTCGACCAAAAAGCGGGCCACGTGTCATCCATCCGTCGCATCCCGCCGTATCCAACGTCCTAGAGGAGCGGGCGACGCGGCTTGCGAAAGACTGTTAGATGATGATCCAACGGTTGAAATCGAATCCTACGAGTATTCGGACATGAGTGGAGCGGGTGAAATCCTTGTGCAACGTGGCGTAGTTTCGTGCGCACGATGATGATCTAATGGCTCTAATCAAACCCGCAATGCTATTATATAAGCGTATTCTAGGGTTTTAGCCGTATTCTGGCGTATTGGGGGCTCTAGGAGCCGTATTTCGCCATGAAATTTGGAGCCCTGGAGACAGAGGCTAGATCTATTATCTGAAGGAGTTTGGGTTTCAATTGTAGAGATTTGGTGTTAAAATTCTAAACTTTACCCTTGTATTTTACATATTTAGCTCGTATTTTGAGTATTGATGATGTATTTGGCTTTGAATATTGATTCTATTCTCTCCATGCATGGCTAATACCCTCATGTGCTGGTTGTGATGTAGTTAGATCTCTGAAGTCTTTGATTTTAATATCTTTTTGCCCTAATTTGCACGTTATATCGCGTATTTTGCAGGTTTCTACATGTATTATTCAAGTATTCTCTTTGGTGGTGTACTTGGATCGCATATGATCTTTGCGGACTTATTCGTGGTGTGATCCTTGCGGACATCGCCGTGACCCTTGCAGGCACATAAGCTTATTTTCCTCATGAAACTAGTATTGTATGCAATACTTAAGGCACTTTTCGATGTTTATTTATCGTTATATTTTCCGACGTTCTCATACCCTTATGGGGTGAAACGTTGAGTTATAGAAACGGTATTAACAATCATTGATTGCATAGATCCTAACAAAATCACAACCAACACATACTCTCCATATTGATACCCCAATATTGCCTTCCCGTAATTATCGTATGATTTCATTTTCGTATTAAAACCCCTTACACGATTATTTCACCTTCGAAAGGTGGTTGTTTCTCGTCGTATTAGTACTCTTTATAAACTGAAGTTCGTGATTTTGCAGGTCAGTTGTTCCATGGATACGATACCTGGACTCACCAGGATTATTACTTGTTCGATCTCCTACACTTGGGAGTAGCGCTCAACATTTTGAGATGAGTCATCAGCAACCATTTTCATTCTTACTGCTTTTGTTTAGAGGTCACGTTGATCCATTCTTATCAATTAGCCTAAATAATTTTATCAGCAATACAATAGCAGCCTTCAACATGAAGATATAATAACTGTATCAGCAATAAAAACCGAGTTATTTACTACCAGAATGCTTCCAACACTTGGCTGGTGATTGACGCAAAAAGGCATAGAAGTATATGAATATTCCCAAAAGCATTTGAGAAAAAATTTGATTTCTGAGGGTTTTATTTATATTTTTTATATAATGTGGTTGCAATTTAGAGACCAACATTTACAACACAACTGAGACTCTTCTCATAATTCTCATTATGATAAAACGAAACACACGCTGCTCATACCACCTATCGTTACAAATGGAAATGTGATTTTGTGATTGACATGTACATTAAGAAAATATATGAGGGTTGCAACACAATAATTTCTCATTCCCCCCAAAAAAAACAAAAAACAAAAGAATACCTTTTTGTTATCCCAGCCTACTGCCTTGTACATTAATTGTCCTAAATTTCCTCCTCATCACATGATCTTAAACTATGTCACCATTAATGCAGTCTTCCTTAAGCTTCTAGGTTTTACCATGTGCGTATATATATATACATACATATATATATATATATACATACATATATATATATATATACATACATATATATATATATATATATATATTAATGTAGGGGTGATGGGACCTACTGTGCTCTCTCTTCCTGTCCTTGGATCATTTTACTTGGCAAAATTTGATAAGAAAGGAACGTTGGGATTGCTTGCAAGAACAGTTCTTGGTGCCGTGGTCTGGCATTTGTGGCGTGAACACAACAGAAGGGTGTTTGATAACATTAGGAGGTGAAAGACTACTCTTTTCGAGGAGATTTCTGAAGATGTGCGTATTGCCATGCGACAGTTGCAGGAATCAGAGGATGAGGCATCCACGCCTCTGGAGAATTGGGGTATTCAAGTCCCGAGTTGAAGCGGTCTGTTGCATTGGGTCAGGATTTTTCTGCTGCATGCATTAATTCAAATTGATGATATTGCCCACCGCTGGTTTATTCTCCTGATGTATATTGTAGTTTGCCGCTGATGCTTATCAGTTGTGATGTGCATTAGATTCCGGCCTCTCCGTGCATCCGGCCTCATTTGCTGCTTTGTGCGACATCAGCGGACTGCATCCGGCCTCTTATGTGGCTACTGTGTTACAGGCACCAAGGCTGTGCGATTCACTTCCAATATGCTGGCGGAAATGTCACTTTGCTGGGCAATTTGCTGGGAGACCTCACGTTGGGGAGGAATGTTTGATATATACTTCATGCGGCTTCTTGCGGCTGCATTTTGCACTGTTTCAGGCTGTGTTATTTTGCCAATTCGGCATCATTGTTTCAATTGGGCTCGGGTGTAAGGTGTATTACCTTTGTGTATGTTTTGTAAATATTAATTCTGTGGTTCTGATCAGTGGTTCCAGGTAATATGTTCTAGGGTGACGACGCTTGTGTCCTCTCCCCTAGTCATTGCGCCTAGTTACCATGATCACCCACCTTGTATCTTTGATTCTCATTAATATAGCTACTAACATATCTTGCAAAAAAAAATATATATATTAATGTAGGCTTCATTATGCTTCATTAATTTATATATATATATTTTTTTTTGAAAGGTAAGTGTAGAATTTTATTAATATGCACAGGAGTACATACAGTTCTAAATGGTAAGAGACTCCATTAGAGGAAGGATAGGGCACAGGCGCCGTCACTTCCTACTAATTCATCCCTCACCCTACAAGAATATACGCATTAACCCAAACAACAGATTTGAAAAAGATACAATAAGCTCAACCAGTGTCCCATATTCCCCAATTTGCTAAAACTTCAGTTTCTTCCGCAGTTGAAGGATCTAGATCATGGAGAGCAACTTTAACATCAGCGGCAATTGCTTCGAAGAGGGTGGTCTTGCATCTCTTATCATCCTCAAAGATTCTTCTGTTTCTTTCACGCCAGATATGCCATACAATAGCAGCAAGACTGGTTTTCGCCAATAAACTTAGACAATTCTTGCCCCCAAAATTTGCCAGAAAGAATTTACCAACCTCCAGCAGGGAAGATGGAATTGTTGTCTGAATTTTCAGCTTCAGCAAAGTCCTGCACAAGATGTATTTGGAGTAGTTGCAATCAAATAATATATGATCAATATTCTCATCCTTGTTTTCATCACATAGTACGCATTTGCCTGTAGCATCAGACCATCTTACAATCTTGTCACCGGTTAGCAATTTGTCGTTAAACGCTCTAAGTAGAGTGATAGACATTTCGGGATGTGATGACCATACCAGACTAGTTTGTAAAAAGGAAATGCCGGACCTCTCCTACGTACCCCTTCCAATGCTTAACTGAATGAAAAACTTTCACCAGGCACCCACCTCCATCCATCAGCTCCCGGCCTGAGGGTGATCTTCTGCAATAAGGGGCGTATGGGGTCAAGAGCCGGATCTGAAGACCAGCCGCAAGCCGTCCAATAGTCTCTAACCTTCCGGTCCTGTGCTCCAGGCGGGACTCCATAGTGCAGGTACAGCGGCCCTCCATCAATCCAGTTGTCCAACCAAAACCGTGTGGCGTGACCATCTCTAACCGTTCTTTGAATGAGGGAATGGGAGATTGGCCTGATGCGAAGAATCCTTTTCCAGGAGCCGGAGTGTGTCACTAATGCATTCGCAGCACAGAAATTATCCGGGGGCCCGTATTTAAGACTCATATGTCTAGCCCATATAGAGTCCGAGGTCAGATATCTCCAGGTTAGACGGAGACCTGCCGCCACATTAAGCTCATCCAACATTCTAATCCCAACACCACCTTCAGCTTTTGGCTTACAGATGTCTTCCCAAGCCCACGCTCTAGAGTTCCCCATGATAAATCTCCTAAAGGCTCCAGATATAGTACGCAATATGCTAACTGGAATGTGGAATACCTGCATCCAGAATGCCACCATGCCAAAAATAACCGATCTCACAAGCTCGATGCGACCGGAGATAGAGAGCTTCGAAGTTGACCATCCTCCCATTTTCTTCTTGCATTTATCCACCAGTTTCTTAAAATTTGGAGAAGTTGGGTACTTCAGAGATAGCGGTAAACCCAGGTATGTGGTGATGGTTGTCGCAATTCTGATACCCAGAAAATCAGCCAAAGCTTCTTTATTTTTAGTGCCCTTGCTGAACAACCCCGCACTTTTGTCCCAATTTACCTGTAGCCCAGTGTATTTGGTGAATTCCTCCAATAAACATTTCATGCCCCGAAAAGACGTCATATTAGCCCGGCAGAAAACAAGTAGGTCATCAGCAAATAAAAGGTGGGAGATGGTTCCTGTTCGCCTCATAGGGTGTATCTTGCGGGAATTAACCGCTTTGTCTACTAGAATAGAGAAAGTCTCCATAATTATAACAAAAAGATATGGGGAAAGGGGGTCACCTTGGCGAAGACCTCTGTTACTCCCGAAATATCCGCAAGGGGCTCCATTCACCATAACAGAGAAGGAAGCCGATGTGATGCACTCCCTGATCCAAGATATGAAGGTGTCTGGGAAACGGAGCTGCCTCATGAAATAAAATATGAATTCCCGATTCACGCTGTCGAAAGCCTTCCTTAAATCCAGTTTCAGGCAAGCTCTACTCCCCATTGGGTTGTTGAAATCTCTAATTTGCTCATGGGCTATAAGTGTGCAATCTGATAGCAACCTCCCTTTAAGGAAGGCGGCTTGGTTAGGAGAAATCAGCTCATGAATCACAGTCTTTAGCCTGTTGCATATGATTTTGCTGATGAATTTATAGAGCACATTACAACAGGAAATGGGTCTGTAGTCGCCTAGATCCGTTGCGTTAGAATTCTTAGGGACAAGAGTGATAAAAGTATGATTTACTTGCTTCAGAAGTTTACCAGAGTAGAAAAAGGATTTTATAGAACTAGTGACATCCTCACCAATAAGGCCCCAATTCTGCTGAAAGAAGTACCCATTATATCCATCTGGACCTGGAGCTTTATCTGGACCAACTTGGAAGACAGCTGCTTTAATTTCCTCACTACTGACTCTTCTGATAAGCCAAGTAGAGGACTCATCAGTTAATATACGCTTTGGAACGAGCTCAGGGAAGGAGCCCAAGTAATGATTCTGGGTGTAGAGGGCCTTGTAATATAGGGGGGCCTCTTCCCTCAGGTCCTTATAAACTCCATTGCGGACCCCATCAACACTCACCAGATGACTTAAGTTGTTCCGGTTGGTCCTAGCCTTCATCGCATTGTAGAAGAACTTGGTGTTCCTGTCCCCCAGAGAGATCCAATCATGGTGACTCTTTTGCCTGTACATGTCCTCTTCATTCTTGAGTGCAACGGCAAGTTCTTTCATTAGTCTGGCCTCCCTTTCCTGAAGTGTTGTATCTCCATGAATATTTGGGTCCCTCATGATTTCCTCCAACTGGCGTTTGCATCTTACCACCACTTTATCCGCATGGTACTCAGTTGCCCATTTCCTGAGAATATGTTTCAACCTCCATAGTTTTTTAACAAGCTGGAACATGGGGGAACCCCACACAATGCCCTGCCAGCTTTCTTTTATTTGTTCTTGAAACCCTGGACATGCATTCCAATAATTGTAAAATTTGAAGGGCTTAGGTGCAGGTTGTACCTGATTGTGGAGATAGACTATCATTTGGGAGTGATCGCTAGTGGATGACCGAAGATACACAAAATGAGATTCAGGGAGTACCGCAACCCACTTGGCGTTTGTGAAAAATCTGTCAAGTTGGGCTTCAATTCTGCCGGGTCCCACCCTTCTGTTACACCAACTCCATTTATTCCCCGTGCTTTTAAGTTCCTGGAGAGCGCAAATGTTAACACACTCGTAATAATCCTGGGTCATTATTTCCTCCAGCCGCCTGCCCCCAATTTTATCACGGGAGTAAAGAACGCTGTTGAAGTCGCCGCCCACCAACCAAGGAATATCATGCATGCTGCTGGAATCAACCTCTAGACTCTTCCATAATTCTTTCCTCTCCCCAATAGTGTTGCGCGCGTAAACTCCCGTGATAACACAAGAGAACCCCCCCAAGTTACGGCAGCGAACAGAAATATGTTGAGCTGATATGGAGAATGTAGTAGCAGTCCACACGCTGGGATCAAACGCAATGATGATACGGCCGCCCCTCGCCAAATCAAAATTGTTAACAGAGATCCAATCCTTCGGGAGAACTCCCTTATCAACACCTACTGGTGATTTCAGTTTTGTCTCAACTAGAATCAGAACTGTGAGCTGCAAATTCTTCAAACAATCTCTCAATTCCCTCCTCTGCAAAGAGTTGTTAAGGCCTCTGTTATTCCAGCAGAATATAGTCATTGGTCAACTGGGGATTTTCGGTGCCCACTTTCCAGAAGTCGATTGCTCTTCCTGGATACTATAGGCACGGGGTCTGATTTCTTTTTGGTTGGCTTGACAGCCGAAGCCTGGCGCAGGTGATCTTCTATCTCAGATTCCCACTCAGGGTTGTCAGTTGCGATAACAGCTGGAACTCGGTCAATATCAGGTAGGTCTGCATCTTCGATCAAAGAGGGGAGTGTCCAATTTACTTTTGGTTTAGTGAGAACGGCTCCCAGGGACACTGCAGGGACATCCGTTCCAGGAACACTCCCTGTTGCGACATCATGGCTGCCGGCAACGGTGCTAGCTCCTGCTTCCATAGGCAAAGGGGGAGAGACATCCTCATTTCCTGCTTCGTCTGTGACAACCGGAACCACCTCAATTGTTGGACCAGAACTAGGACAGACTATGTCACTCAGTGCCGCCCTGACTCCTGCTTCCCCAAAGTCCTGAAGCAAACTTGATGTCACTGATGTTGAGGCCACATTCATGCGGTTTGCCTCTATCGCAGTATCACTACCCGTGTCCCTACCACCTACAGGAGTGATAGAAACCCCTAGAGAAGAGGTATCAGCCCCTAAAGCATTATCATTTTTCAACTGCACACCCCCATCTCCGGTACTATTCTGTTCAACCGCCAACTTACCAATGGGTTGGATTGAGGGGAGCTCCTGTGCATCAGGACACTGATTGTCAGAATGCCCGAAGCAAACACATTTAGAGCAACTTGGTGGTTCTCCCTCTACTTTGACATTAACCGTTATTGTAGGACCATCCTCAGTTCCAACTTGAATAGTTTTGGGGACAGGGTTCTTCGCATTGATTTCCACTAAACATCTTGCAAAAGAGAGCCGCTCCTTCTTGGCTGTTAGTCGATCCAAGCAAATAGGTATCCCTACAACAGATGCAATGCAATTCAAAATTTCTAAAGTCCACATACCCAACGGGACTCCATGCAATTGGACCCAGACCGGCACAGAGGATAGCATATCACGTTCAAGTTTCAGGGCAGAACTCCAACGCTGAAGAACCACAAGCCTGCCGTCGAACATCCAAGGGCCCCCGTGTAGTATCTTCTCACACTCTCCTTCATCCTCGAACTTGAAGCAAAAGAACCCATTTTCTCGGCTATAGATTTTTAAGCCCTTTTTAACATTCCAAAGTCTCTCGACCCAAGCACATATTTGCCCGTAGAAAGGGACTTCTCCCAGCACGTAGCCAACCAAGGTAAATTTCCATTGCTCCGCTCCACGGTCCAAGGCCGATTTCGCCACCAATGCCATCACCGTGCCATCTTCTTGGGTATGCGGTGGAACATACGACATACCCGCGTCTAGATCATACTTCCTGATGTTAGAACACACATCCGCCCAAGATTGCTTTGCGCCCTTAGTGTTAACAGAAATCTCGACTTGTCGTTGAGGCTTCCTGTCGAACACCTTAGGGGCAATCAACGGTAGCCTCCCTGTTGCGCTGGGAGCAGGTCGTCTTCCCCTCCAAAGCCGATTGTTATCCCTGTGAGTGCGAGCATCCCCGATTGACTTCCCGGTGCCACCCAACCTTGACATCTCCGGCCCTCTTTTCTTCCGCCGGTCGACAACAGCCCACCCACCATCAGATCTGCCCTGAAGATCCGCCTCAGTAGCAGCTACCTGGTTCCCACCGCCTTGAAGGGAACCCCTAGAAGCCGATGTATTGACGCTCGCCAGATTTCGCCCAAGGTCGCCTTCGCCGTTCGCCTGATCGCCCCCTCCGTGAAAACCGACCTTCAACATTTTTATGCTTCATTAATATATATATATATATATGTATGTATATATATATGTATGTATGTATGTATATATATATATGTATGTATGTATATATATATATATGTATGTATATATATATATATATATGTATGTATGTATGTATATATATATATGTACTTATCTTGCAAAAAAAAAAATATATTAATGTAGGCTTCATTATGCTTCATTAATAATGAAGCCTACATTAATATATATATTTTTTTGCAAGATAAGTACATATATATATACATACATACATACATACATACATATATATATATATATATATGTATATACATATATAGATATACATATATACATATATACATATATACATATACATATATACATATGTATATATGTATATATGTATATATGTATATATGTATATACATATGTATATATGTATATAGATATATCTCTTGTCCAATATCTCTTATCCAATATCTCTTGATAACATCCCTCTTTTATAATATAGATTTCTCTTGATAACATCCCTCTTTTATAATATAGATATCTCTTATCCAATTTCTCTTGTCCAATATCTCTTGTCCAATTTCTCTTGATAACATCCCTCTTTTATAATATATATATATATGTATATATATGTATATATATATATATATATATATATGTATGTATGTATATATGTATATGTATATATATATATATAGAGTGATCTTCGGTTGCGAAAAATCCCGTGCGAAAGCCCGTGCGAAAACTTTTTTTTATTTTTTTGAAATTTTTTTTTCAAAAATTCTTTTTTTAATGTTTAATCCATACAATTATATACCCCAGGGAAAATAATGGGTGAACCCGTTGGGTATTAGAGCACCCATCCACTCGTTACAAATTTAACGGTCTCAAAACGTGCGAATTTGATGAAATGGCTTGATCGAAGGCCAAATGACATTATTTCTCAACCATTATTTTTTGAGTGGGGTATAACAACATATAATGAGGGTGGAAAAAAGAATTTTTGAAGAAAAAAATTTCAAAAAAAAGATAAAAACATTTTCGCACGGTGCGAAATGTTCTCATTTGAAAATTTTCCTATATATATATATATATATATATATATATATATATATATATATATATATATATATACATATACATATATATGTATATGTATATTTATACATTTATACATATATATACATATATATAAATATATGTATATATGTATATGTATATATATATATATATATATCTATATATTTATACATATACATATATATATATACACATATACATATATACATATACAGATATATGTATATACATATATATATATATATATATATATATTAATGTAGGCTTCATTATGCTTCATTATGCTTCCCTCATGAACCCTTCTGATGATATCAGCTTCAACTCCAGTTGATATAACTTTTTGGTATCTAAGCACTTACATTTATATGACTATTATAGGTGGCAGACCCACCACATACTTCTCTGATGTTAGATTATTTAGTGTGGCAGCCAACTAGATATGGAACATTGTGAGCACACTTTGAGCCATGTCGCCTCTAATATACCATTTGTAAAACCTGAGTGGGGACTTCTCAAATAGTCATTGTTACGACCTTAAGATCGGTCCAGTTGATCTAGGCACGTATGATCGAAGCCCAAGTAATAGCCCGTTAAATCTCCTCAAATAGACCTAGCTCGTCGAGGCTCAGAGCAGCCCGCACCTGCAGAGCGAAAAACTTGTTAACCAAGGAGAAGAGCCCCCGGCTGATCGTACACGATCTACGCATGGTTACCTCAGAAGTAGCTTACCCAGAGGTAGCTCTCCCCAAAGGTAGATCGCCTACCTCTCCACCCAGAAGAAGTTCACCCAGGGATAGGCATGTGACATCGACCTCGGGCGATGAGCTCGGTAGAGGAGGGATGCGACCTGCTACAAATATCACTAACAGTCTCACAACAGACAAGCCTGACAAAAGCGCACCTGGCCATTCTCCGCCTGACAGCCTGACAAAATCATGCCTGACACTTGCAAGTCTCACAGCCTGACAAAAGCACGCCTGACACGTTCGTGTAGTGCCCTGTGAAGCTACTGCACATGTACTAGAGGGGGGGGGGGGGGGAATAGTACTTTAAACTAATCAAGATAGTTATTCCTAATTATTGTGCAAGAAACAAACGACAATGCGGAATAAACAACAATCAACAAGAATTAACAAACGCAAACAAAGCATGTAACGGGTTCGGATCCACCCAAGTCTCCCCGACTTGTTTCCGGTGATCCTACGTCCCAATCACCCGGAACTCCTCCGGATACTTGAGTTAGAAACCCTAACTCAAGATTTAGCACTATCAAATTCTTGTGAAAAACCTTCACAAGACCAAATCATACAAATGACATGTGACTCCCATAAACCGGGATCACACCCTCTCTCACAACCGAGAGACACAATTGCAATATTAATTGAAATGAAATAAGAAACACTTACCACAAAATCCTATGCCTTGAGTATACTTACCAAATTAGGGCAAATATGGATTTTGCGGAGAGAATGTCACCAACCCGAATCTCCACCAATAAGATCAGCGATCGAAGGCTAGGATGGAGGATGGTGACTTTGGATCAAGCTCTTGGCTTGGAAGGCTCACAATGGAGAGAATCTCTCTTGAGGAATATGGCTCAAAGAGTTGAGGGAGAGATTCTTGTGAGGAAGAGAAAGCTTTAGAATGGAGTTGAATAGCTTCTCTTTGATATCTCTAAACCTCTAAAATGGCAGCCTTGAATACAAGGAAAGAACCCCTCCAAGTATTTTAGGATAAAAGAAAGAGAGAGAAAAAATCGTTTCAATTAAAGCTCCAACGGCTCTATTTCTGAAGCAGTTAGTCGGTCTAAGAAGGATCACTGACCGACTAGATTGCTAACTAGTCGGTCGGTGATTCCTCATGAACCGACTAACAAGCTTACAGCCAAACAAGAAAGTTCCAGGCAACATGAACTAGTCGGTCTAAGAAGACTTACCAACCGACTAGTTTCACAACTAGTCGGTCGGTGAATGTTCTTTGACCGACTAACAGATGAAATAGGAAAGGCTGGAATCAAGTACAGCTAGTCGGTTTAAGAATAACTTCCAACCGACTAGTTTCACAACTAGTCGGTAGGTTGATGAGCTTTGACCGACTAACTGTAAACAGTAACTTGGGCTGTACAGAGGCAAGCTTAACTAGTCGGTCTAAGAAGGATTCCTAACCGACTAGATCGTCATCTAGTCGGTCGGTGACTCTTCTTTGACCGACTAATTGATCAACAGGCAATGAGCTGAAATGAGCAAGGACATTTAGTCGGTTCATGAAGAGTTTCCGACCGACTAGATCATCATCTAGTCGGTTGGTTCTTCTTCTTGAACCAACTAAGATGCACTAGAAGCCGAGGGAAGAAGCGATAGGCTTCGGAAAGTTTCTAATGGCTTCTATGATAATCCTATCTCTAAGATATGAGCGAAATGAAGATAATAAAGTAAGTCCTACCCAAGGCTTAACATTCTATTTTATGAAGCTAGAAGACAATAAATAATACATGACAACCCGTCTTCGAAGCTTCAATCTTCATTCTTCTTGACTTTAATATTGCTCCTTAAGCTTCAACGAAGCTTCAGGCATACGATCACGCGTATTGAGAAGTCTTGAGATGTCTCTTTTGATATACGTATTCTTTTGGCGACGATCTCCATAACTGCTCTCACAAACAGTTAGTTCACTGTCTTGAGACGTCGCTTTTGATATACGTATTCTTTTGGCGACGATCTCCATAACTGCGCTCACAAACAGTTAGTTCACTATATTTATGTTTGCTCATCATCCAAAACCAAATCCGGGGAATAAATACTCAACATTCTCCCCCTTTTTGGTGATGACAAACCAACACAAATAATAATCAATAATAATGATTCAAATGAAATTTACTTACTCCCCTTGCATTGATGACACGTTAGTTCCGTATTCAATAATATTCATACGCATCAAGCAGACAAGGGAGATATAAAATATGAATCCTATTATCGCAATTTAGGATCTAAATCCATTTTATATCTTAACTCCCCCTGAATCTAACATAGCAAATTAGATTCATGGTAAATTGCTTTGATATCAATTAGCACATTGTCATTATTAATTCTCTCCCCCTTTGGCATTAGCAAAAAGAGCGGGAGGAGATCAACAACAAGATTTCAATGGCTAAGAAATTAAAGCATGAGAGTCTAAGAATACGACCATGGTCCAAATGACACCAAAGTAAAATACCGAAGAAAATCAAGGCGTGCCAATTTGACCATAGTCGAAAATCGAAATCTCCAAAACTCAAATTAATTTCACTTATTGAGTTATGGAACATGCTCTCCAATATCAACATTCTTAGTTAAATAGTGCATGGAAAACAATTCTATGTTTCCATAGAAAGAATTTCTATTTAACCAAGTTAATCGTCGAGCGACGAAATCAACATCAGAGACAAAAATCCAAAATGAAAACCAAATGTAGCAAATATGATACTAAGAGTAACATGCAAAAAGTGTTATGCCAAAAACAATGCAATCATCATAGAACTTATGGCAAACACAATTCTAGCATACACATTGAAGCAAAATGATACCAATGTAAATATTCTAACAATGCATTCAACCTACATGGATACCAAATGTATATCAAATGTAAGAAGATACTTACAACATTAAGCTCCCCCTACTTTGGTGCATCACTTAAGCACCATCAACTCCATTTGAATGAAAAACTTTGCAAATCAATGAGTTGGTAGGGTTGGTATCCCATGATGGATTGAACCTAGAGAACATATCATTTTGGTATCCAAAAATCTTTTTGGATCTTATGGGTTAGGCAATAAATTTTGCGAAATTAGATGTAACCCATATCCGAACTAAATTCAAATTAACATGCACATCCACGATTAAAATGCAAATAAAAAATAAACCCATTCTTACCACAATTGTGTTGGTACCCATAAAATGAAATTAAACTTATGGTACCAAGCAATAAGGGTCAAAGGAAGCTAACCCTTCGGAAACCAAGTCCACAAGGACCGTGATTTCCCAACATAATCATCATTCAAAATAATATCATTAATAAACGATTGCACATACAAATCCTTATTATACATGCTTGTGTTCTTCGGACCCCAAATGGTGTATGTATTGGGAGTCCTAATCCTATTGGGAACATGCATACGTTGTTGATTTCTATGTGATGCATGTCGTGGATAAGCATATGGCATATGATGCAATGGTGCATGATGATAATTATTCATATGAGAATGAGGATGGACATATGCTTGTGGTGGAACACGTGCATGAGTGTGTCTCACATGGTGTGCACGTGCTCGTGGATGCGGAGCATAAAAATCATCATATGTGCTAACATGTGGAGTAGGATGTGTGTTCCTATGTGGCATGGCATACATGAAAGCATGACATCTCTTTGGAGGTCCACCCAAAGTGGGTTTCTTTCCAAAAGGGGGTGTGTTCCTAGCGGAAGCACCATTGGTAGAAGAACTACCAATGAAGTGTTTACTCCCACTAGTAGAAGCTTTGGAAGATGGCCTAACAAAGGTCGTGGCCGATTTGGATGAGTCTCCCATCTTACACCCTGTTACGCCTATTTGACCGAGACCCCAAAAGACACGAGCCCAGGAGCCCGACTACTGGCCGATAGCCCATTTGCATCCTCAAGCCCATTCAGCAAAGGCCCTATAAGGGATCTTCTCGAATATCGATCTGACCCAGCCCTGATAACCCGCCGATCACTCGTCCACTCCTGCGGAAACCGCTCCCCCAGACGCGCGACCACTAAATGGCGGTAATGGGGAGGTGCTGGCATGGCGAAGAGAGCGGCGACGAGGGGTCGGATTGAGGGGGCACGATCGAGGGCGGGCGCGGGACGTGGGCCCGAGGCAATCACGCTGGGGCTCTACAAAAGGGCTAGGAGGACGACGAAGAAGAGGACCGGATCTGAGGTAACAAAAACGAAGGTACTCCATCAACGACCTCGTTCCCCCAATTCATCTCCTTCCTCCCCCGCTCGCGCTGAGAGACGCCGTTACGATCTCCTCACGAGTCGGACCGTCTCCGCCGGGCCTCCTTTCTCAGATCTCTGTCTGACTTAGGCATCGGAGGGGATTTGGCCGGAACCAAGGTCCGGCCCCCTGACGAGCGTTCTCGTCTACGCAGGTGGACAGCTGATCAACGGGCCGAGGCTCCCCCTCGCCCCTCGCCGACCACGCAACCTGCCGGATGATTGAGGCTTCCCCTCGTCGTCCGATCGCCGAAGCCAAGCGCAAACCACCAAGGCCGAGCGTTTCGACCTGGGCCGAGGTTTCCCCTCGCCCTTCGCCATCCAGCCGGACGACGGAGGCTTCCCCTCGTCGTCCTATTTCCGAGGACGCGCTCCTCTGTCCGAGGCCGAGCGTCTCGACCAGGGCCGAGGCTTCCCCTCGCCCCTTCTGCACCGATTCGAAGCCCCCGAGGGACCCTAAGCGGGCCCCTTGACCACGTTGACCGGGTTCTCCACGGTCAACGCTTTGTAGTGAGAAAACACTCTGAAACATCTGGCGCCGTCTGTGGGAACCGAAAACCGTCCCACGAAGTAACAAACCACACCAACAATGGCACGAGCCAACAATGGAAGGAAGCGCATGCCCCCCCATCCCGGAGGAAGGGAATGGCGCATCAAACGGCAACCCCGAGGACATGCCCGTCAGCGACCTCCCCGCCCTCTCAACCGAAGAGACCGGCGGCTCAGAACTGGCCACGCAGGGACAGCTCCGCGCCCTGGCTCAGGAGACCAATGCGAGCCTCCAGACATTGGTCGCGACGGTGCAGCAGCTCGTCGGCCCTGCGCCGTCCAACGGAGGCACGTTGGACGATAGCCATCGATGGGCGGGGGGTCCCCCGCACTTGCGGTCCGCCGTGGTCGACGACCACGTGACCCTGAAACCGAACACGGAGCGTCGATTCACGTTGCACGGTTCTCGTCAGGCGAGGTCACGCGCCTCCTCCCCTTATCGTGAAAGGAGCCGAAGAGAAGCCGAAGGGACGGAGGGCGAATCGATGACGGCATCATCTCGTCGGTCGCGGTCGTCCCGTCGCAGGAGAAGCGAACGACCCCACTCAAGAGACCGATCACGGCGGAGCAGGAGCTCTCGCAGGAGGAGTCGGGAACGTCGGGTCAGCCCGACCCCAAGCGTGGCGAGGGTCGCAGAGCCAGCCCCGCCGACGCCTGTGCTTCCTCCACCCTCGATCGAGCCAGAGGCAGGTGAATATCGCATCCCCGGGGGCATCCACGGAGACCGGTGCCCCTTATCACGGAGAATAACCGACGCACGGGTCCCCTCTCGATTCAGGATCCCAGTGCTGGGGAAGTACGACGGAATAGGGGACCCGGGACACCACGTGATGGACTACGAGGGGGACATGGCCTTCCAGGGAGCTGACGATGACCTGCTTTGCCGGGGCTTCTATTCTACTCTCAGGGGAGCGGCAAGGACCTGGTACCACAGCCTACCCGGCCGCTCCATCGACAGCTTCGAGCAACTCACCCAGTTGTTCTGCAAACAGTTCATGGCGGGGAGGCTGATCAAACCTGGTGCTGAACATCTGTTCAACATGGTGCAAGGCCCGGCCGAGCCGCTCCGACAGTTCATGCGCCGCTTCAATGCGGAAAGGCTGAACGTGAACAACCCTCCCGACCTGGTGGTCCAGACGGCCCTTAAGAAAGGGCTTCGCCACCGAGGCCTCAAGAAGTCCCTACACAACGATCCCCCAAAGGACCTCCCCGGGATCATGGCGAGGGCCGAACGCTTCATGCTGACCGAGGAGGCCTTGGCCGAGGATGCATGAAAAGCCACTCGATGGACCAAGCACGGCGACGGCGGACGAGTCAGCCCCGAAGGATACCGGACCGAGAAGAGGCCAAGGAACAGGCAGCGGGGAGAAAGTGCGAGGGATACCACCCCAGACGCCGTCCTCGCCCAAGTACAGAAGGAAGAGCGAGCTGATCGCCCCCCACCGAAGGCTAGAAGAGGTGGGAAGAACAGGGAGAAGTACTGCAAGTACCATAAGGACGATGGTCATGACACCGAAGACTGCTGGCATTTGAAGAAGGACATTGAGAAGCTGATGAGCCGGGGGCACGCCAGGAACCAGGCCGACGAGCCGGCCCACGGAGAAGGGACCTCCACGCAGCCAGACAAGGGCAAGAAGATCAACACCGTCCAAGGTCCACTCCGTATCGTAGAGTGAGCAGGCGATGTCTCTCCCCCCGGTCGCAGCCTAGTAAGAGGGAGCTATCTAGGTTTACGTCCCTCTGTCTAGTTTCATTTCCTTTTCCTTTCCTCCAAATGTACCGGTCCGACGGGACTCTTGAGAGTACAAATGCATTCCCTTTTTTGGTCTTTTCTTAAATCCCCGACGGAATTGACATGTCACCAATAGTGCAAGAGACTGGGGACCGCCGCCTCACTGGAGGAGGAAGGGGAGCTTTGTCCTCGCCGATTGACTCCTGCGCTCATAAGACTGGGGGCAATTCCCCCAACAGGCACGGATGCCGACCGGTCCTAAGCCGAGGAGCTTTGCCCTCGCCGACCGACTCCTGCGCTCATAAGTCTGGGGGCGATCCCCCCAGCCAGCGCGAACGCCGACTGGTTCTAAGCCGAGGAGCTTGGCCCTCGCAGACCGACTTCCGCGCCCATAAGCCTGGGACAGTTCCCCCAGCGAGCACGGACGCCGACCGGTCCTAAGCCGAGGAGCTTTACCCTCGCTGACCGACTCTTGTGCTCATAAGTCTGGGGGCAACTCCCCCGAGACACGGACGCCGACCGGTCCTAAGCCGAGGAGCTTTTGCCTTCGCCGACCGACTCTCACACCCATAAGTCTGGGGAGAATCCCCCCAGCCAACGCCAACGTCGACCAGTCCTAGGCCAAGAACAAGGCGACAACGCAAAGTACACGAGAAGTCCGAGTAAGTCAATTTCTTTTATAATAGTTAACCAGAGTACAAAAATGTGTCTTATTTACAGGGGATCGAGGCGAAGAAAACACCCTACAGAAGCCAGATCGACACCGACAGAGCAAAATTGGTTGGCAAAAGACCCGAAGTGGGTAGCCCAAGCTAGCAGCCATGCAACCAGCAATTATTGGCCACGGAGCCATCGACGAAGCCGAAGGAGACAGCGGGGGCCAGGGATCCATTTCAAGTAGACTGGCCCAAAGCGAAGCGGATGCTAAAAAATTTGAGGATAAGGCCGGGAGGGACTGCTTAGGGAGCCCGAGCTTGAGAGGACACATCCTCGGGCACTTCACCCTGCTTGGAGCGAGGGGGATCGACCGACGGAGGGGCCTGCCGGACACGCTTCGCACATTCCCGGAAGGAAGACTGGACGACTTCGACGATCCGAGGGGCGATGAGGTCTTCGTACTTACCGAAGGCCACCCTGAGGACCTCGAGGATCCTCACCCCCAGGGTCTCGACGACGCCCTTCTCCACCTCCTCTGCAAGCCGCGTCACTTGGTGCCGATCCGACAGTTCCCTCTGAAGCTCCTCCCTCTCCAGGCGGAACGACTCCGCCGCCTCCTCAGCCGACTGATGAGCATCCTCCAGCTTTCCTTGGAGGTCACCCACTTGTCCCTCCAACGCGGCCACACGGAGGTTGAGGCGCCGAGACTCCATCTGGGCCTCCATCATGGCCACCTCGGCCGCCCCGGCCCGCTCCTGAGCCTTCATGGTGGACTCCTCCAGCTTCCTCAGGAGGATGGCTCACCGCTGCAGCTCCAGGGCGAGCGTCGACCCCTGAAAAACGGGACATGAGCTAAAAAGGGAGTGAAGGGAAAGAAAGGACTGCGAGAGGGCCGAACCTGTTGAAGGGCCCAAACCAAAGAATCCGACACCTTGTCGGCGGGAATCTTCTCGTGGGTGCTGCGGTCCCGAGGGAAGACGGAGCTCTCGGCCACCTGCTGGGCTAGGGCTCGGTCGGTGAACACCGAACTCCCGGGGGCAACATCGAGGGAAGCCATATGGCTCGCCAATAGCGCTCCGATTCCCGGGGACGGAACCGGGGACGCTGCGATGGGGGTGGTTGTCAGAGTCACCTGAAGATCCCCAGTGGTGCCTGCAGGAGGCACAGAACTGGCTGGGCTGGAGGGCTCCGCATCCTCCTTCCTCTTCTTCCCTCCGTGAGGCACCACGAGCGCCGGAGGAGAGCGCTTCCGCCTTGCCCCATCTCCACTCTCGGGGACGGGAGGGGACACTCCGAGGGTGAGGGGGACTACACCGGACCCGTCATTACCCCTGCCTCTCGGGCTGGTGGGGTAGGTCCGGCCTTTACTACGCCCCCGGGGAGGGGATCGCCAAAAGAAGAGGCAGGAGGCACGGCCACTACCTTACCCACGGAGGGCTCTGCTCGGCGCACATCCTCCTCAACTACCTTGCCCACGGAGGGCTCGGCTCGGCGCACCTCCTCCTCAACGGTCTGTCGAGGCGCCCTTCCGGAGGTACTGCCTCGGCTCCGAGCAGCTCCACGACGGATCAGCTCATCGACGTCACGGACGAACTCACAGCCTGCCATCCCTGCAAAGGAAACCGAAATCAGGATGAGTCACAGGGCAGTCCGAGGAGGAAAAAGCGACCTACCCGGGGACCACAAGATGGCCTTCAGGAGTAGGTCATCCAACAAGGGCCAGATGGACTTCGATTCCAAAGGAAGAGCCGACAGCGTCACGGCGGCTGCCTGATCAACATCCGAAAGGGCTAGTGGCGGGCGAGGTTGGACAGACGGTCCCCAACTTGTCAAAATCTGGGCCTCACCCAAGAAGACCACGAAGACATAATCCGAGTTCCAATCCCCTGACCAGCGGGGCAACCCGATCAGGCATTCCCTCCTTGAACGGGCTCGGAGCAGCAGCCATGACCCTGGACCGACCGTCTGGACCTGGTAAAAGTGGAAGAGAAGGGGGAGAGACGGCTCCAGACCACGGGTACAGCAGAGCGTTACGAAGCCCGTCAGTACCGCGATCGAACACGGGGTGAACTGACACAGGGACACCGTGAGATGTTCCATGACCTGGATGAAGAAGAGATGGAGCGGGAAGCGAAGACCCAGGCGGAACATCTCGACGTAGGCGCCGACCTCATTACTCCTTGGAAGGCAAATCCGCTCGTCGACAAATGGAACTCGAACCTCGTATGGGAAGCAGAGATATCTTTCCCGGATCTCCGCGGCCACCGAAGGAGGAGTCCTCGACGGCGTACGGAGGACAACCGGGGGCACATTAAGCCGCACGGCAGCCGACGCCACGTCATCACGGGCGTAGTCTGGAAAAAGTTTCCCCTTCCCCTTATCTTGAAGAGAACGACTCCCGGCGGGGGAACCTGATTCCCCTAGCCGGGGCTCGCCCCGCCTGGACTCCGGAGGATCCCTCGCCCTTTGACCAGAACCGCCTATCCTAAGAGCAGCCATGAGATGAAAGCGAGAGAGGAATTACCTTTTTCGACTAGTTTGGAGAAGGCAAGAAAGCGAAGGCGACGGGAAACTCCGAGTTGCGGAAAGCTTTGAATACCGGGAGAAGCAAGGGAGGAGGGGAGATCAACGCGACTGAGGATCTTATATACCAGGCGCAGGGGCGAATTCGAAGCGGCTGACAAGAACGCGCGGCAGGCTTCGAAGAACTGGCGGTGTTTCGAAATCGGCGCCAGGGGAAGTTCAATCGATCCGCCTCGTCATGACCTACATTTATGACCACGCCTCGGCTGAAGCGCCACTCGGAACCCCAGGAGGCGTAGCGTTATACCAAGCTAGCCGAGGCCGATCGATCCCACCGATGGCGGCGCCCGAACCCCTCAGCTTCTCGATTGAAAACGGCCCCGCGAACGATGGGGATAAATTTGCAGCCACACGTGGCGGCATCAGAGGACCAATAGTGCTTCGGAGCCCGTGCCTTAAAAATATCGAACGGGCCCACTCATGATGACGACTAATAAATGAGTCGGCATCGAGTGGCGAGCCTGTCAAAATCGGCAGGAGTCACATCGGCCGAGCCGAATAGGCCGAAGCTAATCAACTCGACCGATGGGGGGCAATTGTTACGCCTATTTGACCGAGAACCCAAAAGACACGAGCCCAGGAGCCCGACTACTGGCCGATAGCCCATCTGCATCCTTAAGCCCATTCAGCAAAGGCCCTGTAAGGGATCTTCTCGAATATCGATCTGACCCGGCCCCGATAACCCGCCGATCACTCGCCCACTCCTGCGGAAACCGCTCCCCCAGACGCGCGACCACTAACTGGCGGTAATGGGGAGGTGCTGGCATGGCGAAGAGAGCGGCGGTGAGGGGGCGGATTGAGGGGGCACGATCGAGGGCGGGCGCGGGACGTGGGCCCGAGGCAATCACGCTGGGGCTCTACAAAAGGGCTAGGAGGACGACGAAGAAGAGGACCGGATCTGAGGTAACAAAACCGAAGGTACTCCATCAACGACCTCGTTCCCCCAATTCATCTCCTTCCTCCCCCGCTCGCGCCGAGAGACGCCGTTACGATCTCCTCACGAGTCGGACCGTCTCCGCCGGGCCTCCTTTCTCAGATCTCTATCTGACTTAGGCATCGGAGGGGATTTGGCCAGAACCAAGGTCTGGCCCCCTGACGAGCGTTCTCGTCTACGCAGGTGGACAGCTGATCAACGGGCCGAGGCTCCCCCTCGCCCCTCGCCGACCACGCAACCTGCCGGACGATTGAGGCTTCCCCTCGTCGTCCGATCGCCGAAGCCAAGCGCAAACCACCAAGGCCGAGCGTTTCGACCCGGGCCGAGGCTTCCCCTCGCCCTTCGCCATCCAGCCGGACGACGGAGGCTTCCCATCGTCGTCCTATTTCCGAGGATGCGCTCCTCTGTCCGAGGCCGAGCGTCTCGACCAGGGCCGAGGCTTCCCCTCGCCCCTTCTGCACCGATTCGAAGCCCCCGAGGGACCCTACGCGGGCCCCTTGACCACGTTGACCGGGTTCTCCACGGTCAACGCTTTGTAGTGAGAAAACACTCTGAAACACACCCTAAGCCAATGTGGCGATTGGCCGGAAGTAAGTCATTTAGGATATTATCCAAATGGCCCTTACCTTTGTTGAATTCATGATTCTCGGTGAGAGAATGCATCGAAGCATCCAAGGTGGACACTTGCGATGTGAGTGCAGAAACACGTGACTTGAGATTCTTATTCTCAATACTCAAAGTTGAGATTTGAGACGTCAAATCTGCTATCACATGTTCATCCGAATCCTCGATATGAACATGCTCAAGTTGAGACTTGAGATTTACAATCTCATTTCTCAACCCTTCAACAACGGTGTCGTTGTTGACGATGATAGATTTAGGTGAGTTTTTAAGACTTTCTAGCTCATTTTTAGTCTTAATAAATCTAGTAGCCAAATTAGAAAACTTATTCCAAAGTTGTTCATTAGCTATTCTAAGTTCGTTCTTTGTTACCTCACCGCCTTCATCCTCGCTTTCATCCCCGCTTTCATCGGTGGAAGTCTCTTGATCGTGTTCCTCTTTTCCCATGAAGCACGTGTGTGCTTTCTCCACACGTTCATCATCCGACTCTCCACTCGAGGAGTCCTCTTCGGAGTTGGTGAAAGTGCCGACAAGTCCTTTCTTGTGCTTTCTCAACTTGTCGTACTTGGATGCCTTCCACTTCTCCTTGTGTTTATTGAGAGGACAATCCGATTTGATATGTCCTGGCTTGTTGCATTTATAACATACGGGAGTAGAAGCATTAGTCGAAATAAATTTTGATTTACTCTTCAACTTACCTTGTCGGAAGAACCGGTCGAACTTCTTTGCAAAATCGGCCAAAGCTTCCATGTCCAACTCTTCTTCCGATTCTTCATCATTGATAGATGGAGCGGCCTTGTACGTAATCGCCTTTTTCTTTGGCTCGTCTTGCTTCAAGTACGACTTCATCTTTTCTTTCATCATGAGCTTACTGTCTTTGCATACCTCATAAGACATTAAGGTACCCATTAGTTGTGTGACAGTGTACTTACTCATATCATTACCTTCCTCGATAGCGAAGGTACGCTTTTCCCAACAAGAAGGAAGTCCATCGATGATCTTTGAGACTTTCTCCTTTTGGGTGTAGGTTTTCCCAAGAGCCTCTAATTTGTTGGTAATGTCAACGAATCGAGCATAATACTCTTTCATCTTCTCACCCTGTTGCATATGAAATAATTCGAAATCTTTATTAACAACAACAAGTTTGGAGTCTCTTACCCTACTTGTTCCTTCATGCAAGATGAGGAGGGAGTTCCATATTTGATATACACTCTTACATGTGCATATCTTATTGAAGTCTTTGGGCTCCAATGCGCATTACAAGGCGTTCATTGCCTTGGCATTGCTTACCTCCGCGGCGACCTCCGCGGGAGTCCATGTAACGACCACTTTTCGTCGTACGTTGTTCGTGCACGTGCTTTTGGCCGTGCACGTGTTTGCTTTAGACTTTATTTGTTTATGAACACTTTTGTGTGATATGCCGTTGCGAACGTCTCTGAGAGTATTAAATGGTGGCACTATATTGGAACGACGTTCTCGAGTCGTTTTTCCACAATTTGATCTTACCCGATGAGACGTGACGATTCTCACTCTTGACGGGAGACGTTTCTATTTTTAGTTCCGTCGTCCGACGTCGAAACTGAGATCCGTCTTCTTAGTTAGCTCACATTCGTCGTCACGATCACCCCGATATTTATTTGATAATTTTTGGAGTTCATTTGACCACTTTTATAATTTTTACAAGTTTTATAATATTTTTAATAATTTATTTTTAAATTAATTTCGGCCAAATAAAATTTATTTGAGTTTTAAACGTTTTAAAGAATTTTTGAGCCAATTTCCAGCTCATTTGGACCAGGTCAAATCCTAGAATGGTTTGGAGAAATTTAAATTCAAATTTTAAATCTTTTTGAATTCTAATCCTATTAGATTTAGCCCTAGACCAAGTCAACCCACCTATACTATATAAGCAACCCCTAGCAAGTCCTATTTTCCAAAGAAATTAGCCCTAGCCTCTTCCAAACTCATTTTGGACGTTGCGACGATTCGTCGCAACGTTGCGACGAACGGCGGCCGCACGACCGAAGAAACGAGGCCAAAACCCCCGCTCCGACCTCTGGCCGCCCCCGCACCAAGCTTGGCCCGCATCGCTGCACAGCCGCTCCGCTCAATTCCTCCGCACCGACCGAAGGGAGCTCTCGGTCAGACCGAGAGCTCAAGCGCCCGCCCCGCACCGCAGCTGTCGCCCGCTTCGTCCCCCGCTCCGCTCCGTGCCCGACCGAAGGCCCCGCCCGCTGTGACCGAGCGCCCAAGCGCTGCAGCGTTGCATCGTCGCCCGCCCGCAATCCAAGCGCCTGACCGACCCGTTCTCTCGACCTGACCGACGGAAGCTCTCGCACCCAGCCACCCCGCAGCCGCTGCACGCCCCCAAATCGTCGCAGCCCGCATTCTCAGCGCACGACCGAGGGTTTCTCCCGCATTGGAGGGGTACGACCGAGGGTCACTTGTCGCAACCCCGCACCCGTCACACCGCTTGCCACCGTGGGCCCCCCAAGTTCTCCAGAGTTATTGTGGGTCCCCCAAAGGCCCCTAGGAGTACTGTGGGCCCCACCAAGGTGCTTGCTCTTCGAGGATTCGTCGCGTACGATGTCGTCGCACGTCGTAGCCCGTCGTCGCACGTGCGAGCTTTGGAATCTGGAACCGTCGCCCCGGTTGAAGCTCTGAATTTTCCAGCGAGGAATATATTTTGGAATCAGGACTTGGAGCGCGTTCTATTATTCCAACCCCCGGCGTCGCTACCCGACGCCGGTGTAGCTTTCGCGTCGTGTTGAGGTAACGTTTTGCACCCCTAGGACCCCCAACCCAATTGCATGCTAATCAAGACTAAAATCAGTATTTTTAAAGTATTTTAAATGTTTTAGAAATCACTAATCAAGATTAATAAAACGGATGTAGGCCGGTGGACTTGTGCACGTAGGAATCGTGACTTTGGACTCGTTGGACGGTGTTTTCTTGACGTGATAATTTCAGGCAAGTGAAACTTGCCAACTCTTGTGTAGGGCCATGTTTTTAGGCCACTTCCTTGCTTTTAGCGTAAAAGAGACTAGTCAGTGAAATGATAGCTGGCTAGACGCCTACTTGATCTAGTTTGACAACGAAACTAGATCCGTCACCTAATTGATCTAGCTTGACAACGAAGCTAGATCCAACCCTTAAACTTGTTGTTCATGCATACTAAACTGTCACGTTTACTTTCCTTATCTGTACGCACTTTTAACTTCCATGCATTGCATCTTACATGTCATCCATGCATTGATTGTTGCATCGTAGCACACGCTACATTACTTGTACTCCTTGAAAACTACTTCCGGGGGAAACGGGCCTCATGTGTTGGTCAAAAGCCAATGCCCGGGTTCCCTGGACCGGCTAGGTGCACCCCTACGCCATACTTGTTTACACACTTCCTGGCTCGTGGACCAGAAGCGGGCCTCATGTGTTGGCCAGAAACCAATGCCCGAAACACGTGGAGGGGTAGGGATAAACGGTTACTTGAGCTAGGAGCTGGCCGTGCAGCCACTCTAGCCAAAAGGCGGAATCTCTGTGCACGAGGTGCTTACTTTCCTTGCCTTGTACTTGTCTTGTGAATGCCATGCCATGCTCGTACTGTACTTTACTTTACTTTACCTGTTGCACTCATACTTTAAACTGCCGTGTCATCGCATTCATATTAGAACTGCTAGGTTGCTTTACTTTTACCCACTTGTAGTTTCCTTGCACAAGTCTCCCAGACTTGCTGACATGTGCCCCTTGCTCTTTTGGGTGTCACATGTTAGACCTGAGCCAGAGATCGTTGCTGTGTACGTGATGAGTTGCTGACGCTGAGTCTGAGTCCATGATTGCCCAGGAGGATTTTGGTGGACACCGGTGACCATGCTTTGAGTTTTGAGCTTTAGGCCTTTTGTTAGTTGTTGGTGCGTAGCACCGTTGTTTTGTACTTTATACCTTGTTGGCCATGTTTGGGCCTTTAAACTCTTTTCTTTTCAGCCTGGTGGCTTTTTCTGTGATGTTGAAACTTATTTTATGGATATTCTGAGATATCTCTTTTGTCTCATTTAAATATTATTATCTTTGTTTCGTTCGCGTTGCAAGGACCTGCAGTTTAAATTTGATCGACGCTTATCGGACTTGCAGCTTTGTAGCTTCAAGTCTGAGCGGACCTTCTCACGCTTCGGCTCCATATTTTTGGGGAGCGGGGCGTGACAGGTTTTGTTGGTGGCCCATGCAGGTCCAATCTTGCAATTGCGAATTAACGGAACAACGATAATAACGGAATGTCCATTAAATAAATTGCAACATCCGAATCAGAAGCCCTGAGTTTAGTCGTTTTTAGGACACTAGGTGATGAGAAGACTTAGTTAGACGTCTGTGCTTGCTAGTTAGAGGCCTCTGATTGATAGTTAGACCCCCTTTCTGGCAATTGATTTAATCGTCGTAGGAGTTACCTTAGTGGTTCATGTCTACCCCTGACCATATTAGACTTCTAGAATTTCCTTTAGTCGTTCGCTCTTGGGTTCATCGATTTCGGACCAAGCTGAACGCATTTCTTTACCGTCTAACCTTTAGAGGTCTTAGCGCCTAGTTCCTAATCTTTAGTTGGTCGACCGTAGGAGTTTCCCCGTAGCCTCTTCTGATTCATATCCTAGGCGTATGAATGTTTTGATCATCTGACCAATTTCCTTCCCTCGATTCACGAGATCGCCTCATGACGATCGTCGTCAATTTTCGACCCTCTCCGTTACAAACCTGAATCTTCTGAAAGTATTCTTCGAGTTCCTCTTTCCCATACTACTTCGTTGATTTAAATTTTTTTAAAACGTTTGTCGGAATTTTGAACTCTAGCTGATAATATTTTTCCTAGCTTATGTTTTCGTACTCATGTCGTCTTTTCATATATTAAGTTTTATTCTGAACCGTACTTTTATTTTGCTCAGTTCGATTTATAATTTTCCCTCTTATTTATGCCATTTGAATAATACTTCGTGTTTACTTTTAATATACTTTCCAAGTCACATGGAATTTCAGATTTCAGCAAGTTGGTTTTTGACTCGTCGTTTTCGCTACTTCAGACTTTTGCAAAAGTACTATTTTCATAACCACTTCCTGATTTAGACCCTCCCTGATTTGATTTTAAAGATTTGCTATTCAATCCTGATAATTCTTATGCTAAGTTACTACTATTTTCTTTCCGCTCACCATACACGCTTTTAGAAGAAATTTCTAAACCAAATTGAATTTCAAATATTTTTATATCCTTGTCAGACTTGTTGTGCTCGTATATTAAGAACCTTTTGTAAATCAGTTTCTCATTTTTGGCAAACCATGGTTTTCTAAAGAAGTTTCAAAATTGATTATTTTAAATCTTCCATAACCTAAAAGTTTTGAAAGCATTTAATATGAGTTTAAATTCTTCCGTTACTTGATTTCATTCTCGACCTTCCAAAACTTTTGACAACATATTATATTAAATTACTGACTTATAGATTTTCCAAACCATGTCCCTAATATTCGTGTAAATGATTTTACTTCCTTTTAAAATGATTTTTAAAACCAATAGGCCATTTTCTATTATTTTAAATATTCGACTCAGATTTATTTTGAACAACTCGTTTTATCGATCCCCAAACATTTCTTCTCAGATGAGGATTTTAAAGTACAACCGTTTTCAATTTTGCGTATTTTAGCTTATCCTATTCACCCTACTTGCTTTTCTGTATCCTATTTAAGCATCTCCACATCCCCTTTTTCCCTCAACCTAAACATCACCAATGAGTCAATGTTTCGTCTAACCAAGCCGTCTCCTTGTATTCGTCCTATCTGGACTCGTGCTTACCGATCCTTCCCTCGTCACACTTTGACCTTGACCTCTCTCTAAGTTGTTTAGGCTTTAGTGCCCGTCAATGTCTATGTCCACCCTAAGTTTTTAGTAGGACCTTGGACCCCTGTGAGGTGTCGTAGTGCACGTGCCTAAGTTGGGTACGTGAGCTTGAATGAGAATTCCCATAGTATATTGGTGCTTGCCTATTGTGTGGTACATATATATATATACTCGGAGTTATTCGTGATAGTATGAAGTTGTTGTGTGTTAGTAATTATAGATTTTTGTGTGGATAGCTATACTATACTAGGGATGCCGGTGTATATCAGAGCTAGCGTTGAAATATCTAATGGAATGTATGTAATTAGAGATACTTATAATGGTTGAAATAAAATGATTGGTAAAGCTAGGTATATGTTAGGTGTGATGATAATGTGTGAACCTATAGATAAGTAAGTAGGCCTATTGAGTGATCTATATATTATTACGTGTGAGTATGTGCTCGTAGGTAAATATATATAGTGTTTAGACGTAAGTAGTTATGTTTTGTTGCCTGAGTATATATGTGATATACATATAGTATTAGGGTTATAATTTTGATTGGTATTGTTGCTTTTACGGGATGTTGCATGCGTGCATACCGTGAGGTATACACGACTATTGCACATCTTAATTATGTACGTGTGGATGTTTTAGAATACTAATTATAGGTAGTAGGCTATGGTGTGAATATATAAATATATATGTTACATGTGGGAGACTATACGATGAATACGTATGCATGTATTAGGGAGCGTATTATAATTATACGTATGTTGATGTCTGTATTATTATTATGGTATATAGAATGATTGAACTATGTAAGTATTACCGGACTAAATATTTAGAGTGATTGATCTATGGAATGTATATGGTTGTATTGGTAGACATATATATAAATATAAGAGTGGTATTGGTATAGGTATGAATGCCGTGTTACGTATATAGAATATTCTGATATGTGTGTTGAGTCTCACTCAAGCTTGAGTGGGTAAACTCTAAGCATATTGAATGTATGTTGTAATTTGAATATAGCAATGCTTGATGTATGTATAGCGATAGGAGTGTTTGTGCCTGGTTGTGCTACGCACATGATTGTGGGTCGCTACGCCAGTATATAGTTATAGGTGTTGGTCTTGCGGTATAGTTATTTACTAAGGACTTGTTGTGTGAACGTATGTGTACTAGCTAAAACTAGGTGTGTAGGTGTGCTAGTTATATAATGGTATGATTGGCGTATGAAAATGAAATGTTAGCGTGTATGGGAGTGCACCATGCACGGGTAAGTATGTGCTTAGTTATAGGTATGGATGACTATGGTCTATGTGGCGTGTCGTAAATATAGTTATAGGACCGTACGTGATGTGAATATATGGTGAACTAATTGCATGTATTTGAATGACTATATATTGTGAAATTATAGTAGTGGTGAATGTATATTAGATATAGTGAACTTGATTTAATAATGGTATGGTGTGACTATATGTGTTGAGATGCTTGGTAATGGATGAATATTAGAGGGTAGTATACCCTGGATGTTTGTGCATAGGTAGCTACATATAGGTAGAGCGATGATTGTATTGGCTAAGTGTGAGACTATCCTATATAAGTATCTGAACTACTGTTTGTGAGTAGCAGTTATATAAGGGATGTAAGTTTATGTACCTGATTGAAATACGTGTATGAGTCTGACTGACTATAATAGGTATAAGTGTATACGTACGTGAATGTGTATATATATATATAGGGCGATCTTCGGTTGCGAAAAAGAGGCTTTTCGCACCGTGCGAAAAGATTTTTATCTTTTTTTTGAAATTTTTTTTTTCAAAAATTCTTTTTTTGATGTTTAATCCATACAATTATATACCCCAGGGAAAATAATGGGTGAACCCGTTGGGGATTAGAGCACCCATCCACCCGTTACAAATTTAACGGTCTCAAAACGTGCGAATTTGATGAAATGCCTTGATCGAAGGCCAAATGACATTATTTCTCATTGATTAT
Source organism: Scilla litardierei (assembly GCA_030789695.1). Classification (NCBI taxonomy): domain Eukaryota; kingdom Viridiplantae; phylum Streptophyta; class Magnoliopsida; order Asparagales; family Asparagaceae; genus Scilla; species Scilla litardierei. The sequence goes on from CM061133.1 coordinate 90,458,224, forward strand.
TTTTTGAGGGGGGTATAACAACATATAATGAGGGTGGGAAAAAGAATTTTTGAAAAAAAAAATTTCAAAAAAAAACTAAAAACATTTTCGCACGGTGCGAAATGTTCTCATTTGAAAATTTTCCTATATATATATACGTGTTGGTAGTAATAATGTTTGACTACCTAGTGCATATATGAGCATTTGTAATGACTATACTTGGTTTGAAATATAATGTGACTTGATTTGGGGTAGTTACTAGAGCGACTAGCTATATTAGAAAGTCCGAGGACGGACTTTATTCCAAGGTGGGGAGGATGTAACGACCACTTTTCGTCGTACGTTGTTCGTGCACGTGCTTTTGGCCGTGCACGTGTTTGCTTTAGACTTTATTTGTTTATGAACACTTTTGTGTGATATGCCGTTGCGAACGTCTCTGAGAGTATTAAATGGTGGCACTATATTGGAACGACGTTCTCGAGTCGTTTTTCCACAATTTGATCTTACCCGATGAGACGTGACGATTCTCACTCTTGACGGGAGACGTTTCTATTTTTAGTTCCGTCGTCCGACGTCGAAACTGAGATCCGTCTTCTTAGTTAGCTCACATTCGTCGCCACGATCACCCCGATATTTATTTTATAATTTTTGGAGTTCATTTGACTACTTTTATAATTTTTACAAGTTTTATAATATTTTTAATAATTTATTTTTAAATTAATTTCGGCCAAATAAAATTTATTTGAGTTTTAAACGTTTTAAAGAATTTTTGAGCCAATTTCCAGCTCATTTGGACCAGGTCAAATCCTAGAATGGGTTGGAGAAGTTTAAATTCAAATTTTAAATCTTTTTGAATTCTAATCCTATTAGATTTAGCCCTAGACCAAGTCAACCCACCTATACTATATAAGCAACCCCTAGCAAGTCCTATTTTCCAAAGAAATTAGCCCTAGCCTCTTCCAAACTCATTTTGGACGTTGCGACGATTCGTCGCAACGTTGCGACGAACGGCGGCCGCACGACCGAAGAAACGAGGCCAAAACCCCCGCTCCGACCTCTGGCCGCCCCCGCACCAAGCTTGGCCCGCATCGCTGCACAGCCGCTCCGCTCAATTCCTCCGCACCGACCGAAGGGAGCTCTCGGTCAGACCGAGAGCTCAAGCGCCCGCCCCGCACCGCAGCTGTCGCCCGCTTCGTCCCCCGCTCCGCTCCGTGCCCGACCGAAGGCCCCGCCCGCTGTGACCGAGCGCCCAAGCGCTGCAGCGTTGCATCGTCGCCCGCCCGCAATCCAAGCGCCTGACCGACCCGTTCTCTCGACCTGACCGACGGAAGCTCTCGCACCCAGCCACCCCGCAGCCGCTGCACGCCCCCAAATCGTCGCAGCCCGCATTCTCAGCGCACGACCGAGGGTTTCTCCCGCATTGGAGGGGTACGACCGAGGGTCACTTGTCGCAACCCCGCACCCGTCGCACTGCTTGCCACCGTGGGCCCCCCAAGTTCTCCAAAGTTATTGTGGGTCCCCCAAAGGCCCCTAGGAGTACTGTGGGCCCCACCAAGGTGCTTGCTCTTCGAGGATTCGTCGCGTACGATGTCGTCGCACGTCGTAGCCCGTCGTCGCACGTGCGAGCTTTGGAATCTGGAACCGTCGCCCCGGTTGAAGCTCTGAATTTTCCAGCGAGGAATATATTTTGGAATCAGGACTTGGAGCGCGTTCTATTATTCCAACCCCCGGCGTCGCTACCCGACGCCGGTGTAGCTTTCGCGTCGTGTTGAGGTAACGTTTTGCACCCCCCAACCCAATTGCATGCTAATCAAGACTAAAATCAGTATTTTTAAAGTATTTTAAATGTTTTAGAAATCACTAATCAAGATTAATAAAACGGATGTAGGCCGGTGGACTTGTGCACGTAGGAATCGTGACTTTGGACTCGTTGGACGGTGTTTTCTTGACGTGATAATTTCAGGCAAGTGAAACTTGCCAACTCTTGTGTAGGGCCATGTTTTTAGGCCACTTCCTTGCTTTTAGCGTAAAAGAGACTAGTCAGTGAAATGATAGCTGGCTAGACGCCTACTTGATCTAGTTTGACAACGAAACTAGATCCGTCACCTAATTGATCTAGCTTGACAACGAAGCTAGATCCAACCCTTAAACTTGTTGTTCATGCATACTAAACTGTCACGTTTACTTTCCTTATCTGTACGCACTTTTAACTTCCATGCATTGCATCTTACATGTCATCCATGCATTGATTGTTGCATCGTAGCACACGCTACATTACTTGTACTCCTTGAAAACTACTTCCGGGGGAAACGGGCCTCATGTGTTGGTCAAAAGCCAATGCCCGGGTTCCCTGGACCGGCTAGGTGCACCCCTACGCCATACTTGTTTACACACTTCCTGGCTTGTGGACCAGAAGCGGGCCTCATGTGTTGGCCAGAAACCAATGCCCGAAACACGTGGAGGGGTAGGGATAAACGGTTACTTGAGCTAGGAGCTGGCCGTGCAGCCACTCTAGCCAAAAGGCGGAATCTCTGTGCACGAGGTGCTTACTTTCCTTGCCTTGTACTTGTCTTGTGAATGCCATGCCATGCTCGTACTGTACTTTACTTTACTTTACCTGTTGCACTCATACTTTAAACTGCCGTGTCATCGCATTCATACTAGAACTGCTAGGTTGCTTTACTTTTACCCACTTGTAGTTTCCTTGCACAAGTCTCCCAGACTTGCTGACATGTGCCCCTTGCTCTTTTGGGTGTCACATGTTAGACCTGAGCCAGAGATCGTTGCTGTGTACGTGATGAGTTGCTGACGCTGAGTCTGAGTCCATGATTGCCCAGGAGGATTTTGGTGGACACCGGTGACCATGCTTTGAGTTTTGAGCTTTAGGCCTTTTGTTATTTGTTGGTGCGTAGCACCGTTGTTTTGTACTTTATACCTTGTTGGCCATGTTTGGGCCTTTAAACTCTTTTCTTTTCAGCCTGGTGGCTTTTTCTGTGATGTTGAAACTTATTTTATGGATATTCTGAGATATCTCTTTTGTCTCATTTAAATATTATTATCTTTGTTTCGTTCGCGTTGCAAGGACCTGCAGTTTAAATTTGATCGACGCTTATCGGACTTGCAGCTTTGTAGCTTCAAGTCTGAGCGGACCTTCTCACGATTCGCCTCCATATTTTTGGGGAGCGGGGCGTGACAGTCCACTTCGCGAAATCTTCTTCTTCGGGCTCGACAAACTCCTTCATCGTGGCTCTCCAAAGTGAAGCGCTCCGGAGGAAAGTTTCCATCCGGAATTTCTAGTACCCGTACTTGGTACCATTGAAGGAGGGAGGCCTAGTTGAGGATTGCCCTTCCAAAATTGAAGAAGCTCCTTGACGGTCCTTGAAGACGCTGTAGTCGTTGTTCATCATAGCTTTGAGCTTGTAGCTTTAGCATTGGCTCTGATACCAATTGTAGTGCCCTGTGAAGCTACTGCACATGTACTAGAGGGGTGGTGAATAGTACTTTAAAATAATCAAGATAGTTATTCCTAATTATTGTGCAAGAAACAAACGACAATGCGGAATAAACAACAATCAACAAGAATTAACAAACGCAAACAAAGCATGTAACGGGTTCGGATCTACCCAAGTCTCCCCGACTTGTTCCCAGTGATCCTACGTCCCAACCACCCGGATCCCCTTCGGATACTTGAGTTAGAAACCCTAACTCAAGATTTAGCACTATGAAATTCTTGTGAAAAACCTTCACGAGACCAAATCATACAAATGACATGTGACTCCCACAAACCGTGATCACACCCTCTCTCACAACCGATAGACACAATTGCAATATCAATTGAAATGAAATAAGAAACACTTACCACAAAATCCTATGCCTTGGGTATACTTACCAAATTAGGGCAAAGATGGATTTTGAGGAGAGAATGTCACCAAATCGAATCTCCACCAATAAGATCAGCGATCGAAGGCTAGGATGGAGGATGGTGACTTTGGATCAAGCTCTTGGCTTGGAAGGCTCACAATGGAGAGAATCTCTCTTGAGGAATATGGCTCAAAGAGTTGAGGGAGAGATTCTTGTGAGGAAGAGAAAGCTTTAGAATGGAGTTGAATAGCTTCTCTTTGATATCTCTAAACCTCTAAAATGGCAGCCTTGAATACAAGGAAAGAACCCCTCCAAGTATATATATGATAGAGGAAAGAGAGAGGAAAAATCGTTTCAATTAAAGCTCCAACGGCTCCATTTCTGAAGCAGTTAGTCGGTCTAAGAAGGATCACTGACCGACTAGATTGCCAACTAGTCGGTCGGTGATTCTTCATGAACCGACTAACAAGCTTACAGCCAAACAAGAATGTTCCAGGCAACATGAACTAGTCGGTCTAAGAAGATTTGCCAACTGACTAGTTTCACAACTAGTCGGTCGGTGAATGTTCTTTGACCGACTAACAGATGAAATATGAAAGGCTGGAATCAAGCACAGCTAGTCGGTTTAAGAACAACTTCCAACCGACTAGTTTCACAACTAGTCGGTCGGTTGATGAGCTTTGACCGACTAACTGTAAACATTAACTTGGGCTGTACAGAGGCAAGCTCAACTAGTCGGTCTAAGAAGGATTCCTAACTGACTGGATCGTCATCTAGTCGATCGGTGACTCTTCTTTGACCGACTAATTGATCAACATGGAATGAGCTGAAATGAGCAAGGACATCTAGTCGGTTCATGAAGAGTTGCCGATCGACTAGATCGTCATCTAGTCGGTTGGTTCTTCTTCTTGAACCAACTAAGATGCACTAGAAGCCGAGGGAAAAAGCGATAGGATTCGGGAAAGTTTCTAATGGCTTCTATGATAATCCTAGCTCTAAGATATGATCGAAATGAAGATAATAAAGTAAGTCTTACTCAAGGCTTAACATTCTAATCTATGAAGCTAGAAGACAATAAATAATACATGACGAACTGTCTTAGAATCTTCAATCTTCATTCTTCTTGATTTCAATATTTCTCCTTGAGCTTCAACGAAGCTTCAGGCACACGATCACACGTATTGAGAAGTCTCTAGACGTCGCTTTTGATATACGTATTCTTTTGGCGACGATCTCCATAACTGTGCTCACAAACAGTTAATTCACTATATTTATGTTTGCTCATCATCCAAAACCAAATCCGGGGAATCAATACTCAACAGTTCGGCTCTGACATCCTCAGCCGAACCCCTGACACCCTGACACCACCAGCTCAGCTAAAGCAACCGACTCCAACAGCCTATAAATGCCCCTCTCCTCCAACGACAAAGGGGTTGGATAATCTATAAGAAACCCTAACACATCTATTTATATTCAAGGCCGAATATCCTCCACATATTTGTGCCTTCCACACTAGTTCGTCACGCAAGGGTCGATCTTCCTTTGAGGTCTTCCAGCGTGTCCATATTCTCCAAGAAGTCATCAACTGACTTAAGCATCAAAGAGGCTCTCGGTTGACAGCCAACCGAGCCTTTCTGACGAGTTGTTCTTCTTGTCGGGAGCTTGCCCCTACTGCTGGTGGTCGAAGCGACTTGTGATGACCTTCACCAATCAACGAGCGATCCTCACCAAATGAAGGGAGACCTTTAGATCTTCATCCTCAAAGTGCTCTCAGATACGTGATTAGCCTCGTCTACTCCTCAAACACTTGTAATCATTGTAACCGTGATTTCCATTTTAATACAAATTCACAGTTAGCGGATTTTACCCTGCAACATTTGGCACCGTCTATGGGAGGCACCGTCTATGGGAACAAGGATTACATCCATGACAGACCCCACACAAAGTTATCACAGTCATCATAGCGGTAAGCATCCATTGCTCGAGTAGACCCCATTCCTAGGAGCCCCCCAGAGAGATGCGCCCTTTGAGGGGCCAGACGCTACCATCGAGGCCGTAGCACATGGTGTCTATCAAAGCATTAAGATATTTGATAATTATGAAGGACATCGTTGCGGTGATATTGCGAGACAGCCTCCAACATCGGGCCCCTCCAGACCTCTCAATGTGAGGCAGAACCTCCTCCCCGAATTTGATGAAGAAGCGGTCGCTCTAAGGAGGTGCTTAGATGAAGAGGAGTTAACTGCTCTACAGAGGCATCTCGATGATGAAGAGGCAGCCGCCAGGCAGAGACGGTTCGATGAGGAGGAGGCCGCTATACAAGACGGCTTAATGAAGAAGCAGCCACCCAACAGCGACGTTACATCGTCGCCACAAGGGAGAGGATCTAGTAAGGGAGCCTAGAAATCCCTTATGCATCGATCGAGATAGTGCGGGAGAACATACCGCAAGATCAAGCTGTGAAGAGCCACCCTCAAAGAAGACCACCAAGCCCAAGGTGTAAATGGCACCCCCATCAAGGCAGAAGACCCCCTCGGGCTGAGCGCCTCTCTCTTAGGCGCAATGACCAACAGGGGCAGAGTCGCGAGCAAAGCCCGATCCCCCGGCACCTAGAAAGGACTCTCCTGAGCGTCGAGTTGGCTCACCCGGGGGTTCTAACTATAGGCGAGAGCTCCGAGGCAGTCGGGACATGACACGAAGGTTGCCAGCACCTCCCCAACATCTCGAAGAAGTCAACCCACTGACCCAAAGGGTGATCTCAACCCCGATAACGCGTAGGTTCAAGCTATCACAGCTTGAATTGTACGACGGTTCGGGCGATCCACTCGAACACGTGTAGCGCTATAAGGGGGTGAGGGAGATCCAAGGAGCGGATGGCGATCTCCTCTGTCGTGCCTTCCAGATGACTCTGAAGAAGTTTGCCATGGAATGGTATAACGACTTGCCCGATAGATCGATTGACTCCTTTGGTGATCTGTCATACAAGTTTCGTCTACAATTTCGAGCGGGGCGAAGAAGGAAGAAGTCCCCTCACTATTTGTTCACGGTAGTCCATGAGAAAGGGGAGACCCTCAGTGGTTCCAGCGGTGCTTCAATGAAGAGCGTCTTTGTGTGATGGGCTGCAGAGATGAGCTCGCCATGGCAGCCTTCAAGAAGGGGCTCACTAATCGCGGTCTATAAAAATCCCTGCTCCACGACTCACCGATGGACCTCGACGCTCTATTCTCCAGAGTAGACAAGTTCATGCTCAGTGAGGTCATTGAGGGCGAAGAAGGTAGTCGCCCCAACCGAGCATCCAAATACTGAACCCCGGCATCATCCTACGCCAAGGCAGGATGACCACCCCGAGGGCAATATCAAGATCGTCCCAAGGGCATGGCCAGGGAGGCCCCCGAGGGCAGGATTGCCCCGGACCTCTTAGGGGGTTCCTCGCTCCAAGGAACCTGCTCAGAGGAACAAACCTGAAAGAGCACTGGAGGAGGCACATTGTACTAGGCTCAATGCTCCTAGCTGAAGTGATGGCAGTGGCCAATACGGGCGGGCTTCTTAGAGATCCACCCCCGGAGCTGAGGACAAAGCCGAACACGCACAATGCACAGAAGTACTATCGGTACCACCACGACCATGGCCATAACACCGACAAATGCTTTATTCTAAAGAGGGACATAGAACAGATAATCCAGGATGGCCATCTTCAAAAGTTCGTCGATCGAGGAGGCCAAAGGCAAGAAGTGCGAACTCCTGTGGAACCTCCCAGACCGACCCAATCCCAGAACGCCGAACAAGTCGCCCATTCTATCACCTGTCTGGGCATGTGCATAGATGTGATATGCGGTGGGTTGGCCTCAGGCGAAACCTCTGCATCACAAAGAAAGAGTTATGCACGGTAGGTTATGAGGTGTGCACTGGCGCAGGGGCAAAACGAAGAAGGGTAGTCCCACCTCCCATCTCCTTCTCAGACGACGACCTGGAGGGGATCAAGCTGCCACATGATGATGCCATTGTTATCGAACACTCATCGGGCCGACTATTTTGATCAGACTCTTGGTCGACAATGACAGCTCGTGCAACATACTATTTTTGTCGACGATCCAAAAAATGGGATTGGACGAGGCGGACCTGAAACCATGCTTGGCCCCAATTGTCGGCTTCACTTGCCATTTAGTACCCATTATCGGAACGATCCATCTACCTATCAACCTGGGGGAGAGGCCGAGGATTGTTATGCGAATGACACAGTTCGTCGTCGTCAACATCCCCTCAGTATATAATGACATTATATGGAGACCTTACATGATAGCTGTCGAAGCTCTCCCCTTGTTGCTGCAACAAATAATAAAGTTCCAGACTCCGTATGGGATTGAACAAGTGCAAGGAAGCCAAAGGCTCTTGCGAAGCTGCTACGGTGGCTCCACAAAGTACAAGAAGTTTGATCAAGCACCGTCGATCGATTTCCTTGACGATCGAGAGGACTTCGCTCATCTACGAACAACTCTGATGGAAGGCATAGAGGAGGTTCTACTAACGGAGGAAGCAGACAGAACTGTGTCGATCGGCACGAAGTTGATCGCGGAGCTGAAGGCATGGCTGATCGACCTCCTCAAGGCAAACGCTGATATCTTCATGTGGTTGCACTTAGACATGCCAGGAGTCAACAAGGTGGTGATCACCCATGAGCTGCATGTTGACCCTGAAGCTCACCCTGTGCGACAGAAGAAGCGGAGCACTAGGGGAGAGAAAGTGCGGGCAGCGGGTGAAGAGGTGGAGCGGCTCATTGAAGCCGGATTTATTAGAGAGGTGAGCTATCCGGACTGGCTCGCCAATGTGGTGATGGTGAAGAAGCCTAGTGGCAAATGGAAAATGTGTATGGACTTCGCCGACCTCAACAAAGTCTGCCTAAAGGATAGCTTCCCACTGCCAAGGATCGACCACCTGGTGGACAATGCCTCAGGTTATTAACTTCTAACTTTTATGGATGCCTTTTCAGGCTACAACCAAATACTGATGGCGACCCATGATGAGGAGAAGACGACGTTCATCATAGACCGGGGGACATTCTGCTGCACCAAAATGATGTTTGGACTCAAGAACGCCAGAGCGACCTACCAACGGATGGTTGAAAAAATCTTCCATCTCTAGGTCGGCAGGAATCTAAAAGTCTACATCGATGACATGTTGGTGAAATCGAAGAAGGCCGAAAATCATCGCGCTGACCTAGATGAGACGTTCCAAAAGGTGCGGTGCTATAACTTGTGGCTCAACCCAGCCAAGTGTATATTCGCCGTCGAGTCTGGAAAGTTCCTCGGATTCATGATCACCAGGCAAGGAATTGAGGCCAACACCGACAAGATCGACGCCCTTACCAATATGACGGAGCCAAGGACGATCTGGGACCTGTAGAGGCTGAATGGACGGATCATCGCGCTAGGAAGATTCCTGTCGAAGTCTGTGGAGTGGTCTGTACCATTCTTCAAGATTCTTTGAAAACCCCTCGCTGAGAGGAATGGTGCGAAGAAGGCGGTGGAGTGGGACAACACCTGCATAAGAGCTTTCATCGAGCTAAAGGCCAACCTACAAAGCACGTCATTGCTTGCAAAGCCAGAAGAAGGAGAGCAACTCGGCGTCTACCTCGCCACTATTGAGGAAGTTGTAAGCTTGGTCCTAGTGAAGGAGGACGGGGGGATCCAGAGGCTGGTCCACTATGCCAATCGAGTGCTCCGAGACACGGAGACTAGCTATAACCCCATCGAGAAGATCGCCTACTGACTGGTTCTGACTGCAAGGAAGCTCTGACCCTACTTTTAGGTGCACACCATTGTCTTTTACACCAACTCGCCACTTAAAAAGAACTTGTGGAGCCTGGAAAGATCAGGCTGAATGTTAAATTGGAGTGTCGAGCTCAGCGAGTTTGATATCATCTACAAGCCGAGGGCAGCTATCAAAGGGGCAAGCACTAGCGGACTTTGTGGCAAAGTGCACTATGGAAGAGAATGGCGAAGTTTCGTCCAATGGCTGCTTGGATGCAGAACCATAGCAGTTCGCCTGTGAAAGTCCTACCTCTCCCTCTGCGCAGTCCGACGGCGAGCAATGGGTCGTCCAGTCGACGGATTGGCCACAGTGTCAGGGAGTGGAGCCGGCATTGTAATAGAGACTCCGAAGGGGAGCCTATTGGAGTATGCCATCCACGTCAACATCTCAGCAACCAACAATGTGGCAGAATATGAGGCCGCCCTCAACGGCCTAAAGCATTGCCAGGTGCTTAGAGCGACAAATCTGCTGCTGATTAGTGATTCAAGGCTGGTCGTTCAGAAAATTGAAGGAAACTTCGAGGCAAGGGAGGAACTAATGAAGCGATACCTGAAGTGCGCCCGTGTTGAAATCCTCAAATTCAAGAAAGCTGTGGTCCAACATACTAGCAAGGTCGAACAACCTCCGTGTCGAATCCCTCTCAAAGCTGGCTTTGTCCTCTCCGACAGAGATTGGGAAAGCCATCTACATTGAGAACTTACTTAGACCCAGAATTGAAGAGGGGAACTGATGCGCATCAACCAAGAGCGATCGTAGATGAGCCCGATCATTACCTACCTGAAGACAGGAGCCCTACCAGAAGATAGGCTGGAGGCCTGGAAGACCGAGAGACGGGCTTTGTCGTTCGTGTTTTTCGGCGACGTACATTACCGAAAGCATCGCGCGAAGAACAACGTATTGCCCAACTTAAAGTGCCTTGGCCTGAGAAGAGTTGAGGAAGTCATCCACGAAATACATGAAGGATTCTGTAGGAATCAACATGGTGGCCGTACCCTGGCACATAAGGCAGTCCGACTAGGCTACTATTAGCTGACCATGCTGAAGGACGCAATCGATTTCGTCAAGCGGTGTGAGAAGTGCCAGCAATTTTTCAAGCATACAAAGGCCCCTCATGCCGACCTGATTCCAATTCTCAGCCCACTCCCATTTGCCAAGTGGGGCCTCAGCATCCTCGGACCGTTCGCATTGGCAACCCGAGGAAGGAAGTTCCTAGTTGTCGCCGTCGACTACTTCACCAAGTGGATCAAAGCGGAGCCCCTAGCATGCATTACCTCAAAGGACATGAAGAACTTCTTCTGGAAGTCTATCATATGCCTCTTCAAGATACCCCGCTCCATTGTGACGGACAACGGGACATAGTTCGACTCTGCAGACTTCAGAGAATTTAGCTCAGATTGGGGCGTCAACCTTCACTTCGCCTCCGTGGCGCACCTGCATTGCAATGGCATGGTCGAGGCAGCAAACACATGCATCCTTGGACCCTTGAAGAAGAAGACCGACAACGCCCCTAGATCTTGGTCTGATGAGCTACCCGACATCCTTTGGTCTTACAGCACAACATACAAAGCTTCAACTGGCAAAAGCCACTTCATGCTAGCCTATTGAGTAGAAGCCGTCGTCACAGTGGAGGTCAACAAACAATCTCTCTGCCTCCAGTACTTCGCCGAACAAGCAAATGAAGAAGGCCTCGACCTCAACACCGAACTCCTTGACGAGGTAAGGGATCGTGCTCATATGACTTATCAGACATAGCCAAAGGATGGCAAGTCACTACAACTCTCGAGTGAATAAGCGGAGCTTAAGAGTCAGTGACCTCGTCCTCAGGGGCGTAACCTTCAAACCAGAGATCGGCTGCAAAGGAAAGCTTCTCATCAAATAGGAAGGCCCCTACAAAATAGTGGACATTGTGGGACCCGCGACCTACATTTTGGCAAACATAGAGGGCGAAGAATTGGCTCACCCATGGAATGCCCAACACGTACTTCAGTACTATCAATAAATTTTGTGATTTTATATTTTTAAAAACAATGTGTCGTTTGATTGAAAGTTTCAGATCCTCTCCAAGATAGAAAGCGCCTCCATAATGGTCGTCTTAATCGTATGGAGCGGGCTAACTCACTACAAGTAAACTCTTGTGTTTTCGTTTGTAATTACGTATTATGTGAACTAAAATTGTAGCCCACCACCCAAACTAGAGGGATAATGTGGGGTCGGCTACGGCCCATCAATACTGACCCTCTCAGAGACCTCCGTGGGAGTTCGCCACCAAACCGGAGCGATAATGCGGGGTCGACTACGGCCCATCTATACCCACCCTCTCAAAGACCTCCGGGACAATTCACCACCTAAACTAGAGAGAAAATGCGGGGTAGGTGATGGCCCAATACCCGCCCAATTATAGAGGATGCGGGGTAGGCGACGGCTCAATACCCACCCTCTTAGAGACCTCCCGGGCAGTTTGCCACCAAACCGGAGCGATAATGTGGGGTCGGCTACGGCCGATCTATACCTGCCCTCTCAAAACCTTCAGAGCAGTTCACCACCCAAACCGAAGCAAAAATGCAGGGTAGGCGACGGTCCAATACCTACCCAATTATAGAGGATGCGGGGTAGGCGACGGCCCAATATCTGCCCTCTCAGAGACCTCCGGGGCAGTTCGCCACCAAACCGGAGCGATAATGCGGGGTCGGCTATGGCCTATCTATATCCGCCCTCTCAAAGACCTCAAGGGCAGTTCGCCACCCAAACCAGAGCGAAAATGTGAAGTAGGCAACGGCCCAATACCTGCATGATTACAGAGGATGAGGGGTAGGTGACGGCCCAATACCCGCCCTCTCAGAGACCTCCGGGATAGTTCGCTAGCAAACCAGAGCGATAATGCGAGGTCGGCTACAGTACATCTATACCTGCACTCTCAAAGACCTCTGGGACAGTTTTCCACCCAAACCAGAGCAAAAATGCAGGGTAAGCGACGGCTCAATACCCGCCCGACTACATAGGATGCTGGGTAGGCGATGGCCCAATACCTGCCCTCTCAGAGACCTCCAGTGTAGTTCGCCACCAAACCAAAGCGATAATGCAGGGTCGACAACGACCCATCTATACCTGCCCTCTCAGAGACTTACGAGGTAGTTCGCCACCCAAACCGGAGCGGTAATGGGGGTTGGCTATAGCCCATCTATACCCGCCCTCTCAAGGAAGTCCAGTGCAGGCCTCATAAGCTGTGCCCTCTATAGGTCTCCATAGATCCCTAAGGGTTTGGGGATTGCCTCTGGAGCGTTCCCCTCCCGAAGGAAGTCCGAGGTAGGCCTCCAAATTTGCGCCCCGATTGGTCAGCAGGATTTGCGGATTGCCTTCAAAGCACCCTTACTCTATGAAAGTCCGAGGCGGGCTCCCCAAACTCTCAAGCAGCGACCCACAAAAGAACCACGCCGATGCAACTTCTCAAAGAATGACTCTACAACTTTCCACTTCTCCTCGCTCCTAGGCTCTTCCAAGCAGAAAATTGGGTGCATACAAGTACATACAAGTGCATATACAAGCACAAACAAGCACAAAGACAAATGAGGCAAACTACCTCAAAGGTGATATCTTTCATTAAATTAAAAATATTTACGCTAAGTTTCTTTCAAAAATATATATGCAAATCCTAAGCATGGCCTCAAGATCGGCCCTACATATGCCCCCCAAACAGTTAACTATGGCGCCTCTACTCAGCTGCCGACCTCCTCACCCTACCCCTTCGCTGGCTCCTCCACCTTGGTCTCCGTCGGACTCGTCACTACAACCCCCCCTGGCCGCCTACATTGCCTGGAGCTTGATCGCCAGTCGACGAACCTCCTCCTTCCATGACGTCCTCTTCTTCCTCTCCATCCGAGGCCACCAACAACGAGGAGAAGTCGACCTCTCGAGATGCAACCTCTTCAATCTCTTCTCCGCACTCCTGAGGCCCAACTACAGGCCCGCCAACTGGCCCTCCTCCATGCTCTGGGCCCCCACATCCTTCATTATAGAAAAGAGCTCGTCGATCTAATATTGACAGACAACATACACCTTCAGGTCTTTCGGATCGATCTTCTTCAGCTCCACCACATGATGCTTGAGCTTGATGATCTTCTTCACCTTTGCCTCCGCTTCCTTGGTATGTGCATTCATTGCAGTGACCCTCAGAGCCTCCACATTCTAATGCCTCCATCACAGCTCGTCCGAGATCTTCCATTGCTTCTCGGTCTCCGCTTTCTGGGTCACATAGTACCCACAGACTTCCTCCAGCTTCTCATCCCTGTTCTATAGCTTCTTGACGATCTACTTGAGTTTGTCATCCTTCTGCTGTAGCTTATCGGTGGCTGCCTTAAGCTTCATCTTCTTCCTCCTGAGGGTCGCCTTGAGCATGGCCATGTTAGTGTAGCACTGCAGGGACGTCATCGCCGCCACAGCCTACAAAAGAAATAAAGTACATGATCCCACATGAAGGAATGAAGACCGGCAGTATGAGCAGAGAGAAAAACTAACCTCCAAGTTGTGCAAAATGGTGATGTCACAAAGGCACTCAGCTCTGATATCATACAGGAACTCCCGGTCCCTCGGCAACAGAGAGTTCTTCGCCAGACGGGCCACAACCCTGGCGTCCTCGAATAGCAACTCCTGGGCACCCACCAGGAAGCTCAGCACGAAAAGGTCCACCTTGGGAATAGCGTGGACTTCGGCTTTCTTTGCCTTGAAGCTTGCAAGCACTGCCTCGGCTCTTGGTTGCCTCCGCTTCCTCTGATCCGGCTCCCCCTGCTCCTAATAGGGGTATCCATAGGGCCAACGCTCGACCCATTTAGCCTTGTCGATCTGAACTCTGGCTGGTGGCTCTTGAGGGAGGACCGGGCAAAGGGGGACCGCTATGGTGACATAGGTCGGCCCACCCTGGTGCGTGGCGACCGTCAGATCAACCACTGACTCCTCGACATCGTCAATGTGGACAATGTTGCCATGCGCGAGCTCGCTCTCTTGGTGAGTGGGAAAGGAAGCAGCGGGCATCTTCTTCTTCATCCTCTTGCTTCGCTCCTCCTCCTCAGCCTGAATGGTGGATGCTGCCTCCAGGCTTTGTTTCTGCCCAGCCTTCTATGGCAAGCTCGGTGCCACCCCCTTGCCTTTGAACTTGGCCACTGGCTGCTTAATCGATGGTTCGCCCATAGCCATCCTCATCAGTTCGTCTCTGGACAGACTCTTGTTCACACCTGCAAAGAGAAAAGTGATCAGTATGAGAAAATAAGAAGAAGGTTGCTTAGATCGTAGTACCTTCGGGCCAGATATGTAGCGCGATCTGGTCGTCCTTGACCAACTTCGCATGTTTTCGAAGCTCTTGGGGGATCTCCATTAAGGTCTTGGAGTTCCCCAGATCTTTCCCTTGCAGAGTAACCTCCTTGATCATGTGGGGATTCAACCTCCCCCAGTACGACCGCAGAGTCAAGTCCACCGGTGTCGAGATGAAAACGAACCTCTCCTTCCAATCCCTCGCTTTACTCGGTAAATCAAGGATGAGATGTCGATCCCTCCTCGCATTGACATATTAGTACACTCCTCTCTACTTCACCTCGAAGAAGTACCAAAACAGTGGCAGGGTCGAACTTATGCCGCTGTCGAAGCGGAGAAGAACGGGCCCAACCATGGCACTGATCGAGTTCGGCATCAGCTGAAAGAGCGAAAGCTCGAGGAAGTTCAGCATGTGCAGGAGGAAGGGGTGGAGTGGAAACCGAAGTTCAAGCTCGAAAGTCAGATAATAGACCCCGACTTCGTTGTCCCCAGGCGAGCAGACTTTTTCATCGAATGTGGGGAGGCAAACTGTATAGGGCGGCCGAATATACTTGGATCGAATCTCGGTGCGTCTGATACGTTTTTTCTTAGGCACCATGGCCTGGATCTCCGCTGGAACCACTGTGGTAACTTCACCGATGGTCAGCCCTGAGCCTTTTTCTTGGGTTTCTTGGGGACCATCAACGTCGAGGGTCGGGTCTGGCGGGGGTTGTTTCCCACTCCTCCGGCCAAGACTCTGCCACATCTGTCAATACCGTATGTTCCTCTGTCTCATCGGTGCTAACACCCTCAAACTCGTTGAAATTCTTCTCTACGTGATTATTGGAGGAAGAATATTCGGATGAAGCCATCTGATAAAGATCGAAGAAGGTACCTAAAAAAGATCATCGGAGCTCCGACAAAGCGACGATCGACGACAAAAGATCTCGGAAACGAAGAACGAAAAGAATAAAAATCTTATGAAATTCGAATGTAGAAGCCCTCCACCGTTGCCCTTTCTCTCTATTTTATAGAGGGAGTCAGTTGATCTCAGCCGTTGAAGGTGGGCCATGTGGCGAGATCCGTAGCGGAGCTGTCACCTCATCTCCTCCCCAGTACCGTACGAGACATGTGTCATGCTTCGAATGGCTGGGCGCCTCGATTTCCCGACTGTCGAATTGTCATAATGACTTTAGAGATTCAGCGGCCATCTCGCATTCAATGCCACAGCTGTCAGCCAAAAGAGAGTGGAGCACATCATCTGGGTCGCGTCGGACTTCCCGTTTCGAACTCGAATGACGGGGGCAATTGTTACGACCATAATTTGGCCCAGTCGATCTAGGCACGTATGATCGAAGCACAAGTAATAGCTGTAAGGACCCTGTCTATGGGGAAAACACTAGAAGGGGGGTTGAATTGTGTTTATGCAAATTTAAAAGGAATTTACGCCAAATAAAATGCAATCCAACAAATAGTGCGAAATAGAAAAACGACCCAAAGAGAAACACACACAAACGCAGATATGTTTCAAGTGTTCGGATTACCCAAGTCAACTCCCGACTTGTTCTTGGTAATCCTACGTCCCTACCACCCGGATACCACCGGATACTCAAGTTAGAACCCTAACTTGAGGTTTCCTTATAGCCCACTTGTAGCAACCATACAAGTGCAATCGAATACAATCGATGTCCTTGACTCCCACAACTTGGGAGCAAGCAAAACCACTCTCACAACCGAGAGCACAAATCAAATAACGAAAGTTATGAAATATGAAAGCAACACTTACAATCACCTATGCCTTGAATTAGAACTTGAAGGAGAAGTGTGATGTGTGTTGAAGAACTCTCTTAGAAGAGAGGTGAAAGCCCTTTCTCATGACTGCACCAAATGCCTAGAAGATCAATCCTTAGCTCTAGGTTGGAGAGCAAGAGAACAAGATTTGGAAATACTTAGGGCTTTGGATTTGAGAGCTTTGATCTTTGGTAATGAAAGCTTGAAGGATTTTGCAATGAATGAGTAACCTTCCAATGGAACAGTAGAAGCTCTATTTATAACTTTCTCAAATCCACAAAATAGTTTAGGCAAAAACCCAATCGAAATCCGTGAGAAAAATCTCCACGGATATAACTGAACTCGCGACCTGTTGAACAATCCACAGTCGACTGTTGCAAAGTCAGTAAGGGTAGGTGAGAATTCATAACGGTAACTTACCACGTGGACAGTCGACTGATGAAGCCATGCCAGTCGTCTGTAAAACCAACAGGCGACTGTACATTCTTCGACAGGCGACTGGCCGAGAGAAGAGTAAGTTAAATAAAATACTGGAAATCTCACAAGATACATGACAGACGACTGATGCAGGGAACACAGTCGACTGTTAATCAGAACATGCGACTGTATATCCTTAAACAGACGACTGTCAAATACAGGAGAAATTTCCAGAGAGCTGAGTCAAGAGAATCTTTCTTCAACTGCGCCCAAGGCTCAAGAGGCCTTGTTGGAGAAGCTCTGACTATCGAAACTATAGACTTACAGATAGGCGACTGTTGCAGCATAGACAGTCGACTGATCTAATAGACAGTCAACTGTATATACAGCATAAGTCGACTGGCCGTAGAACTCAGATCAAACAGAGTTTGGGCAAGGAGAGACAGGCGACTGATGAACCATTCACAGTCGACTGTCACTAGGACAGGCGCCTGTTAATCGTTCAACAGTAGCTTGTGCGAGATAATCAGAGACGGCCCAAAAACTACATTGTAATAGTCTGTGCATAACAGGCAACTGTAGAACAAAACACAGTCGACTGTTGTTGAGACAGGCGACTGTAAACTGTTAAGCAGACGGCTGTTATAAAAAATCCTAGCACAAACATAAGAGGATTGAATTGGGATCAAAGGACAAAAGTCTAAAGATGTCCTATGACAGAATGTAAATGTGTGTGAGTGCTCCATCAAATTTCTACTTCTAAGCTACATATTAGAAGAGATAAAAGAAAAATTACATTGACGAATAATCTCTTCTTTCCATCGTATGAGCTTGAAGTCTTTACGGAGCTTCAATCATTAATCTACGATCATCCAATTCATATCATTTGCCTTCAATGACGTTTGTGAGTCATCCATTGCTAGCTGATCTTCATAATAAGCTTAGGTAATGGACTAACTGCAAAATAGGGGATTAGTCACAAGTATTTATGTTTGCTCATCATTAACACCAAGTAGGGAGAAGTCCAATACTCAACAATAGCCTGTCGAATCTTCTCAAAGAACTTACTTCGCCGAGGCTCAGAGCAGCCCACACCAGCAAAGCGGCAAACTTGTCAACCAAAGAGAAGAGCCCCCGGCTGATCACACATGATCTACACCTACTTACCCCAGAGGTTGCTCGCCCCAGAGGTAGATCACCCCAAAGGTAGATCACCCCAAAGGTAGATCGCCTACCTCTCCACCCAGAAGAAGTCTGCCCAGGGATGGGCATGTGAAGTCAGGCTCGGGTGACGAGCTTGGCATAGGATGGAGGTGACCTGCCATAAATATCACTGACAGTCCCACAACAGATAAGCCGCACAAAATTGTACTTGGCCATTCGCCGCCTGACAGCCTGACAAAAGCGCGCATGACACTTGCAGCTCTGAAAGCCTAATAAAAGCGCGTCTGACACATTTGGCTCTGACATCCTTGGCCGAACCTTTGACACCCTGACACCACCAGCTCAGCTAAAGCAACCAACTCCAACAGCCTATAAATACCCCCTCTCCTCCAACGACAAAGGGGTTTCCCAATCTGTAAAAAGCCCTAACACATCTATTTATATTCAAGGCCGAATATCCTCCCCATATTCGTGCCTTCCACACTAGTTTACCATGTAAGGCTCGAACTGCCTTTGAGGTCCCCCAGCGTGTCTTACATTCTCCAAGTAGTCATCAACTGACTTAAGCATCAGAGAGGCTCTGGGTTGACAGCCAACCATGCCTTTCTGACGAGTTGTTCTTCTTACAGGGAGCTTGCCCTAGCTTTCGATGGTCGAAGAGACCGTAGTGACATGCACCAATCGACGAGCAATCTTTACCACATGAATGGCAACCTTGAGATCTCCTCCTCAAACCGCTCTCAGATGCGTGATTAGCATCGTCTACTCCCCAAACACTTGTAATCATTGTAACCGTGATTTCCATTTTAATACAAATTCACTGTTAGCAGATTTTACCCTGCAACAGTCACCCATCACTGAACTACTTTGTTGAGCATTATAAACTAATTAACTTTTGCCATGCTTCCTTACATTTGCTAGCTATGGTTACTTGTGTTCATGTGAACATTTGCAAGCCTTCATTTCTGTGGTCTAACATGCATGTGTTGTATTTTCTTGCATGTCTCATGTTGCCAAAGGCATGGATTTCTACTATTTGACTAGACAATGACGTAGTAAAATTGCAATAAACTGCACAATGAATTTGATTGAGTATACATCTACATATACATGAAGCAGTCACCCATATAGTTTATTATCATACTGTACATATAAATTTGAGCAATGCAGTTTATTATCATACTATACATATAAATGAATTGTGCAATGAATTTCAAACAGCAGGTCTAAATTTGAGCATTATAAACTATATCTAGCACATAAATTTGAGTGGACAATGAACAGATTTATAAATTTGAATCTGTGAAATAAACTTGAGCATTATAAAGATTTATAAAGCGGGCACGGGTTATGACAATGAACAGATTTATAAAATTGAAAGCTCACAGAATTGAAAGCCCACAGAATTAAAAGCTCACGGAATTGAAAGCCCACAGAATTGAAAGCTCACGGAATTCATGCTCACAGATTCATGTATATTCTTTCTACAAATGAACATGGAAATAAGCAAACGACTCAGTCTTTAGCCTATAATCTCTATCTATTCATTTGGGCAAACATGGCAGATTCAAAAAGCTACAAAATTGCTACAAACATGGCTCTTTCAAAATAGCAAACATGGCAGATTAAAAAAGCTACAAATTGAGCAAATCCTTACAGCAAGTTGCAAAAAAATGAGTGAATCCTCACAGCATTAATCTGGGCAAACATGGCAAATACAAAAAGCGAACATGGCAGATTCAAAAAGCTAAAAAATTTCTATAAACATGGCAGATTCAAAAAATGAGCAAGTTGCAAAAAAATGAGCAAACATGGCAGATTCAAAAAAGCTACAAAATTGACAGATTCGTTTACCTTTTAGATGATGCGACACCTTGAAGATGAAAGGGGGGTTATGGGGTTATACAGCTCCCAGCCATATTCAGATGCTTGAAGATGAAGGACATAGAAAGAGAAAACAATTAAAATATTTCTTTCAGCACAAATTTCTTTCTGCACAAAAAATTAAAAACAACAAAAACATGAAATCAAAAGTGAAAACATGTGATCAGAACGTTGGATATTTTAATATGTTTTTACCTAAATGATTAAGAAGACGACATCATGGCAGGAAAGCTGGTTGAGATCCCGGGAAAGGTGCTAATGTGATCGGACTCAGCGTCGAACACTGGTTGAGATGCCAGCAAAGGCTGGGTGTCCGTAACAAAATTTGTATGGCTGCAAACCGGTTGCATGTATTGTAGCAGACCATCCGATGTGCCTTACCAAGGCCATCATATTGACATTAGCAGAAATTTTTAGGCCAATTCGTCAAAAAGATTGGCTATTTTTACAATCGTTCTATCACCATAGTTCACCATCGTTCTATTTTTGCCAAGTGCATAAAAATAAACAAAAAACAAATCAAATTGGAGAAAAGAATATCACACATGTCGCTTGAGAGTAAGGTAGGATCTGACCTGGATCCGACTTGTTTAGAGCCCTAGCGTGCCTGTTAGAGATTTGAGGAGAATGCTCAAATCTACTGCTGTGCTCTGTACAAACAAAGTAGACATATGAGAGTGAGAGTGAGAGTGAGAGAACCATGATTTTTTCAAATTTTCACCTGCAACCGTAAACATTGAACGAAGGATGAGGGCAAATAGAGATAAAGAGCAACCCAGTTTTTGTACCTCGGTGCCCGCTTGACTAAATCCAGATTGAGTTTTTGAATTTTGAAAAGTGGTGGGACAATTGCCGGCTTGAATTTTGAGGGATGTTTGAATTTTGAAAGGAGATCAAAATGATGACTTTATGAATTTTCAAATGAGGAGGACAGTTGCTGGCTCAGAATGACTTGTTTGTGTACTTTTCTTTTAAACTCTGAACAAAAGTTGTAATAAATATTTATACTGCTTCTAAGAATTTCGCTTGCAAGGACATGATCGCTAAATACAAACACTTATTGTGCTTAAGTCAAAGAAGAAAGAACAAAGTACTTCTTCGTTGCTTTAAGCACAAGCGGACCCGTTCAGTTCTCGCTCCCAACATGGGAAGTGGGGTGTGACATCCATTGCACTTCTCCACCACTTTGGGTCTTCAATTTGCTCCACATCATCAAATAAGTTGGGAACGTCGATACATACTGTGGGAAAGGCAAATGAAACCAACTCCGAGTACCATGCAGATTTCCTTATCTAACACATCGTCCTCGACACTGCTATGGAATCCTTCGGCTGAACGACCCTTGGAGACGAGCTATCCCCATCAACTGCGCTTGAATCAGCAACTTCACCATCCACGACATGTAGCCCACTGCTGCTACTTCTGGTGTAGGTCGATCTGAGTCGTTGATAGACCGTTGTGGAGTATCACACGTTGTCGAAGACCTGATTTAATTGTGTCTGTTTGAGCTCCACCTTCGGTTCTTACTCCTTCTTTGGTAACGTCGACTCATCAAAAGTTACGTCTCTGCTTATGATACCTTTCCTCTGTGTCAGGCACCACACTCGATATCACTTGACACCGTTGCTGAGGCCCAAGAAGATGGCTTTCTTGGCTCAAGCATCGAGTTTGTCTTCCTTCACGGCACAGTAACTTGGACACCCCAAACTTAATGTAATCCATAATCGAAAACTGGCTTTCCCGACCATACCTCCAAAGGAGGTCTTCCTTCCAATGCAGCAGATGGTAGCTGATTGACCAAGTATGTCGCATACACCTGGGCCTCTGCCCAAAACTCATTCGATATATCAGCATTCGATAGCATACATTGAAATTTCTCCAGCAAGTTTCGATCCATCATCTCTGCTACACCATTCTGTTGCGACGTACCAACAATGATGTAGTGTCTCTGAATCTCTTCCGATCTATAAAACTTCTCAAAGAGATCTGACCTATACTCACCACCGTTGTCACTTCGTAGATACCAGACTCACCGACCAGTTTGCGTCTCAACTAGCTTCTTCCACTCGATGAAGTGCTCAGAACTTGGTCATTCGACTTCAACGTAAACAACCACACCATGCATGAGAGATCGTCGATGAACGACACAAAGTAGTGTTTCCTACCTAATAAGGTCGTCTGACATGGGCCGCTAACGTCAGTGTGTACATAGTCGAGCGCTGCCTTCGTACTATGGACCAAATGAAGCATGTGTCTATTTTCCAAACATGCAATGCTTACAGAACTCGATCTTCTTGGTCTTGGCTCCTCTTAGCCGAACCCCAATGATAAGCTTCTAAAAGGCTTTCTCGTCCACATTACCCAATCGCATGTGCTATAACATTAAGTCCTCCTCCTCATCCTCACGAGTTAGAGCCGATGTGCCAGCTACAACCAAACCATCCAAGTAATAGAGATTTCCATGGTGCTTTCCCATTATCGCGATCATTGCTCCTCTGGTCACCCTCAGAGTCCATTCTCCATGGTCACTCGACAATCATTGGCTTTGAGTGAACTGAGCGATATAAGATTATGCCTTAGGTCGGGAACAAAGTACACCTCCTTAATGTCTCATGTAACAACATCGCTCATCCTCATCTGCACTGTCCTGATACCTGTCGTGCTGCAAGCTTGGTCATTGCCCAGCAAGACTGTATACTTACTACCTTCCCTAAAGGTCGTAAAGTACTCTCGATCTGACGTTATATGGAATGAACACCCTGAGTTGAGCACCCAACCGTCTAACGTCATGTCCTCTAAACCATAGACCAATACATACCCCTCAACCTCAACACCTTTTGCTACGTTGGAAATTGTGTCATGCTTCTTCTTAGCATTCGAGCAGTCTCTGACCCATTGTCCTCTTTATTTACAGAAAGCACATTGGTCCTTTACCACCTTGCACTGAGCGCCTCTTGTCTTGTCTCTGGACTTGGATCTGAAATACACCAGTTTATTTCTACCATTCTCACCACTACGACCCCTTACGACCGTAAGAGCGTCGCTCGAAGCTCGGCTGCTGGTGTCCCCATCATTCTTTCTGAACTCGTTGCTCGTCAAAGCGTTGGACACCTCTTAAAATGTGATTGATTCCTTACCAAAGGTGAGAACCGACACCAAGTACTCATACCCGATGGGTATAGAGTTGAGGAGAATCATCACCTTGTCTTCATCGTCGACCTTCATGTTGACGTTCTTCATGTCGATAAGAAGCTTGGAGTAGTAGTCGAGGTGTTCCTCTATATAAACCCACTCGTCTAACTTCAAACAGAAAAGCTTCTTCTTCAAGTGTAGCCGGTTCGAGATGTTCTTCTTCATGTGCTTGTCGCCGAGTTTCTTCTAGAACTTTCTTGCACTTATTTCATCCATTTATGGGTATTTCTTCTCATTTACCAAATACAGGTGGATGGTACCATATACACTCCGATTCAGAGTTCTCCACTCCTGATCGAACATCTCTGTTGGCTTCTCGTCCAATGTGATATCTTGACCAAATTGTTTCAAGTTATCCATGACTTCGTATTTTCGCATACTGAAGTTGATCTTTCCATCAAACTTCTCAATTTCGAACTTCATGTTATACACGATAGTCCGAAAGGATGAAGAAAACCCACAAGTCGATGCCTTTGAGGAATCGTCATTACCACCGATACTCATCTTCTACTCATCTGTTGATCTCCGGAACTGAAAGCTCTGATACCAGTTTATTGTGCGGTTAACCTAGTTGGTCACATCTAACACATCGTAATACATAGAATCACCGAAGAACCCCGAAACAAAATGGACAGATAAAAAACAGAGCACAAAGAGAATTGCTTTTAGGCTGTGAACCGGCTAAGGGGAACACCGATGAGCTTTATTATCAACAGGACAGAACAATGCAAATCTTCTCTTTGTCCAACGAAGAAGTATCACACAAATCTCTCCCAAAAGCTCACAATAAAATCTCTCAAAGTTGGCTCTCAGAATGGTGGCTCTATCAAAGGATACAACAATGTGTTCCACGCAAAACCCTAACGTAACGGCCGCTTTCCGACCGTTCGTATTTTCTGCGTGCACGTGCTTTATCGTGCACGTATTCTTTTTGGCTATTTTCGAGCTCCGACATATGCGATGTGATATGCCATTGCGATCGTTTCGGGATGTTGGATTTTATTGTAATTTTTGGGAACGTCGTTTCACGGCTCGTTTTCACGCAAAACGACTTTGAACGATAGGGGCGTTTTAGTCATTTGACTCAAAAGGCCATTCCCAATTTTACGTAAATTTTTGGTAGGCGTTATGCACGATCGGGCTCTGTAGATCTGTGCGTCTCGTCTCCACGATCGCCTCGGTATTTTCGGATTATTTTTCTGACGCCTGGATTGAAAGATATCGCTCGGAGAAATCTGGACCGTTGATTTGCCCTGATCAGATTCAAATTTCGAAATTTGAATAACCAAATCTGGCTAAATCTCTTTTAAAATCACTTTAAAACCTTCCCTAAACTGTTTCTCTAAACTCCCCTAGACTCACCCCAACCTGTACACCATCTTACCCCATATCTCTGCTCCACTAACATTAAATCTCGTGTTATATAGCCTTTACCTATTATTAATAATAACCCAAATCCTAATTTAACCCTAACCCTAAAAATTCAACAGCCGTCAGCCCCAAAAACGAAAAACCCCAAATCCCCCGTCTATCTCTAACCCTCACGGCCTCAGCCCCCGTCAGAAATTGCTCCGACGTCGGCGCCCCCTCGAGACCGACCAAACCCCGTGGCCCCAACGGCCGCTCGGCGCCGATCTCCAAGCCCAATCGCCCCAAAACCCCCGCGATCGCCTTCCGCCGTGACCCCCGAGCCCGATCACCGCAGTGCTCCACCCACGGCCGCCATCCCGATCGCCGGCCCCGCCTTCTCGGCCACTCCCCGGTTCCGTCTCTCTCTCTCGCCCTCGACCGCCGCGTCTCCGTCCACGGCGAGGCCCCTGCTACGTCGCCTCGTCCTCCATCTCCCTCCGATTACCACCGCTACACGATCCCCGAGTGCCGCCTTTCCCCCTCGCACAGCTATCCGCAGCCGCGCCTCCCCTCGCCGCTCCGCCACTGCGATCCGAGCGCCGTCGCTGCGATCCGAGGCCGCCGCTCGCTCCCTTCTCCTCTCGACCACCTCGCTCGTCCACGCTCGACGCCATCGACGGCAACACGGACCAACGGTGAGCGTGCCTCCCCGCATCCCCGGCCGTTCTCGTCGGCAACCCAGACACCAAGCTGGTGGCCTGTCCCTCTGGCCTCTCCGCTGCGCAGCCAGCAACCGACGCTTCCTCCTCTCCTTGCGATCCAGACGGAAGCCATTGACGGCGGTTACCTAACCCCTCTCAAATTCTCTCTGCCGGCCAGAACTCTCCCCATCGACCTTTGGGGGTCTTGCAGTCTCAGCCCCACGACCCCGACGACATTCTCAGCCAACCGCTGTGACCCAAGCCCCATGCCATGGGTCCCCGACTGTCGGCATCCTTTGTTGCTGCTGCCACCGTACGCAGCTACTGCTCCCCCTCAGTCGCCCAACAACAGGCCCACGATCATGCTCCCCTACGTTCAAGCAACGAAGAACGTTTACACTATGGGTTGTGCCTCTTAAGTTATACATATGGACTTTATCATTTTCTCGCATTATATAGGGATGAGATATATTAAACAAACAGTAAGTTGGCTAATGTATTTACTCTAAGTTTTAGTACTATAGTATTTATGAGCTACGTTTAGGTGCTAGGTTATGCTAACTTTTAACTAACTTTAGGAATCCAAATCTCACAGATAGATATCACTTTTTCTCCGCGCTACCGCAGTCGAGTAACTGGAGCCGCGTCGCAATTCGTAGCTGTACCCAGATCCGATGCCAGATTTACGCGTGACCGTCAGACCAGGTTGGTGACCCCTAACTCGTAGCGAAACCCACACTGTAGCAAACTGAACCTTAACTAAAACTGGACAACAATAATTAAAGTTACTTTTCCGTACCAGTAAAACGCTGCTCACTGTAGAGATCGACCATCGGACAACTTTTCTGTGCACATAGGGTAGTGGTCGATCTAGGCTGATAAAAACACCAAAAATGTGACTTTGACGATTAGGGTAGCCCCGACAACTTAGAAACAAACCTAAATAAGATCTATTAAAAATTGAGACTTGACACCGTCGCCACGGCACTGTTTCAGACGGACTACCGCAGACGCGACGCCTGGACGAGACGTTCCAGACGGACGACATACTCATCACCGCAGGCAAGATTATCCCCCTTGCACTTTTGGCCATGCTTAGGCCTTAGTTGATTAGAACTGATAACTATGAACAAATAGAACCGGACGTGAAATGATAGCGTTCGGGACGACCCTTGACGGCTCAGACTTGACGACGAAGTCTGAGCCTGACAACAACAACTTTTGATATTGTAGGGCTATCATGTGTGTGCGTGTGTGTGGACACCCTAGAATAACCCTTCCCGTCTTGTCACGTCCCGTCCCGTATTGCACAGCCTGCGGGCAATAGGGCACTCTCCGAGTGATCCCTTGTACTGATTCACAGCCTGCGGGCAATAGGGCACTCTCCGAGTGATCCCTTGTATTGATTCACAGCATGCTGGCAATAGGGCACTCTCCAAGCTAGAGAGAGTGATCCCTTATACTGATACACAGCCTGCGGGCAATAGGGCACTCTCCGAGTGATCCCTTGTACTGATTCACAGCCTGCGGGCAATAGGGCACTCGTCAAGCTAGAGCAAGTGATCCCTTGTACTGTTTATCTTGACTTGTCTTCCTTGGGGTTTGGGGTTGGGTTGAGCGTGCGCATGGTAAGAGGGTCTGATCCCCCTCGAACCGTAAGGCGTGAACCCTTTCGTGTCTCACTTGTCTTGTCTCGTCTTGTCCCGTCACGTCCCGACTTGTCATAACACCTGTAGGCTAGTCCCGTAGTTGGTAGCATACGCTACGACTACTACCTGTCCCGTTTTACTTTCCTGCTACGTTACTTCCTGTTCTGTTACTCTGTTATAACCATATCATGCTAATCAACCAGTAAACTGTTGTGAAATAGAACCTCAGCATGCTAATCAACCAATAAACCGTTGTTTAAAGTTTGGTGCACTTGCAGTAAAGTCTAAGCCTTCTTGTAGATTTTACCTGAAGTACAGTTCCTTTCTCTTGGGTGTTGTACGTCAGGTGTTTAGCCAGAGTTCGTAGACGAGGCAGACTCATTGGAGTACGAGGAGCCGAGGACGTCGACCCAGAGTACGTGCCTGACGAGGACCAGACCTTGAGGTTTTTTTAGTCATCACTTTCAGAGGTTACTGCTTTTAGTTGCTTTTAGATATTTTGTTGCCATGCTTAGGCTTCTTTTCAGACTTTGTACTCGTTGGATATTATATCTCTAATTTAATGAATACAACTTCCTTTCTGTACTTTCTGTTGTTTCGAACTTTATAAATGCAAGAACCTGAAACTTTCTAAATGGTACCCCTACAGACGCTTATTGGGTCCGAGCTTCACAGCTCCGGCCTAAGCGGGCCTTAGTCACGCTTCGCCTCCATCATTTTGGGAAGCGGGGCGTGACAGGTTTTAGTGGTGGCCCATGCAGGCCATGCAAAAGTTTGGAACAGTAAGAGTACTGCATTCAGTATCCATGTACAAGTCTAAATTAGGTTTCCCAGTCCTAGATAGTAGGAAGACTTAGATAGACACCCAGGTTTGATAGTCTGACGCCTTGGTTAAGATTTAGTCATCCTCGTCCTAGAATGCCTTAGTAGCCCCACTTGACTCTGACCGTGTTAGATTTCTAGAGCCTTTTTATCATTCGCCCAGGTCCATCGATTTCGGACTCAGCAGAACGTAACCTTGATTCTCTTGGGAACCTTTCCCTTAGATCTTGATATAGTCTAGTTCATTAGGAAGACTTAGTGCTGAGTTCCCCTGATTTTTAGACGGCTCGATAATTAGAACCCCTGACTTCTAGCATCTCCCTAATCATTACATTTGATGTTGTTATCACCCGGATTAACCTCGACCGTCGATTTTACCCCAAT
Organism: Scilla litardierei; assembly: GCA_030789695.1. Classification (NCBI taxonomy): domain Eukaryota; kingdom Viridiplantae; phylum Streptophyta; class Magnoliopsida; order Asparagales; family Asparagaceae; genus Scilla; species Scilla litardierei. The sequence continues at coordinate 90,486,506 of CM061133.1, forward strand.
CAGATTCAAATTTCGAAATTTGATATCAAATATGTTTAAATCCCTAATTATTTTCTTAATATCCTTCCTAATCATTACACTTGGTGTTATCAGCCATAGAGTCCCATCATAGTTTCCGTAAATCATATCGTATGAGTAGTCATCATGCGATCATCTTTCCTTTCTCCCGATTCACGTGATCGCTTCCTGACGATCATCGTAGATCCTTCGAATCATTCTCTTTGCCAATTTTGCCTCCTCTAAAAGTAATTTTCGAAATTCCTTATTCAGTTTCTTCGCTCAGCTTAATTTAAAAAAAAACCCCCTGTACTATATATTTAAAATTTCTTGTTCTTTTCAGTTGAATTAAAATTCTTTTATTGACTTTGAAACTTTTTTGGTCGTAAATCCTTAAGTTACTACCTTGTACTCGCTTTCGAATCAGTATCTTTCGTATTTCGGTTTAAAAACTTGTTACCATTTTGAAAATTCAATATTATTCTTTTTTATAAAAACTACCAAAATTTCTAACCACTTACGTACGTACTTTAGAATATTTCTAAACCAAAGGGGACTTTAGATTTCTTTTGTATATATATGTACTAGTCATACCCCGTGCCCTAAGGGCACGGTTCATTTAACATATTCCCCCTCAAAATCTTAGGTCCCTTGATTTTAAACTAAAATCAATAATTAAAACACAATAATTGTTATTTAGTTCTACCAAAAACTTTAGTTCCCCCCCTAAAAGTTAGTTGCCCCATGAATTTAGTTCTCTCCAAAAATTTTAGCCACGTGTCTTAAAGACACAGTTCATTTAAAATATTTCACCCTCAAAATCTTGGATCCTCTAATTTTAAACGAACAGAAAAAATTAAATAGCAATAATTGTTATTTATATCCACCCTAATTTTTTAATTCTTACCAAAATTTAGTTTCTTAAGATTTAGATCGACCAAAAGTTTCAAAAAAATTTAAGTTCTCTCGAAAATTTAGTTCCCACAATAATTTTAGTTCCCCACAAAATTTTCACAAACTCTCATTCTATCCATTGAATCCTCAAGATTCAATCCATACCATCTTTTTACCCACCATTTCATCCAAGTCATCAACTTTATAAAGCTTGTGTACAATTTCAAACTAATGTGAGCATCACAGATCATGTTGACTACTTACACCACAGAAACGAACCAAGTCATATGTGGGCATTGGTTTGGGAACCCCAATTTTTCTATGGATAAGGAAAGCTTACACAATCATTATCAGGTTATGCATTCAGACATCCGACAGTGGTGAATTAACTAATATACAACAGCTTTAACTGTCAGACTCTTCTCCCAACTAAAATTTGATGTGTCCGACACTGTAAGACATAAAAAGTGTATCCATGTTGAAATTTTCTAAAAACACAAAGCCTTCATTCACATCATGTTAAGATGAAACCACTTTGCTCAGGTTTTGATCAAAGCAAATGGTTTTATAGATCATTTAAGAAATAAGTACATTTACAAATAACCAAATACGTTATATTTGTATGAGTTAAAATACTTGTTATCGTAGTAAAAATATGTACATGTTACCATGTCCTCATGCCCAGTATTGGGAGGATTATGGTGTACGACACCTGTGTTTGTGACTACAAATCATAAATTGTAAGTTTAGGTAATCATGACCATATACTTACTGCTACTTGGACATAACTTGCAATTCAAATGGGTAACAATAAGTTTCAAACATAACATAGTAACATCAAAGGTTTTGTTGCAGGCCACATCTGCAAACACTATCATTTACGGAAAGCGATGTATTAAACCAGAAGAAAAAGAAGTTAGCAAAAAATAGGGGTGGCTTCACATTAGTTAACATATATTGGAATTTGGAATCTATGTTATCAAAGAGCGTATTTTGGAATTTGGATAATTTCTTTACTGAGATCACATTAGTTAACATATATTTTTGCTATTTTAATTGATGTATAAGATAGATGTTTTACTTCATTTTGTGTACATCCTCTCATTTACTCGAATTCGCAGCATATATATACGTAGAAGGTGAGGAATTCACAAAAAAATATGAAATTTCTTCACCATTTTATGGAAAGGGTTTTATGTTATCTACATTATTATTCAAAATTCCTTATTGTCCATGATACATGTAATAATTTTTATTTGTCCTCTGTCGTTTTCACCTTTTTAAATCTTTGTAGGTTTAAGTTTACTTGTTTGCTCTGAAGAAGGGTGCACATCTTTTGAAATGTGGGAAGATAGGAAATCCCAAAGCTTGTCCTTTCATGCTTTTAACAGTTAGTATTCGTTATTTCTGGTATAATCCAATAAGTAGATGTACAATGGACATGGAAATACTACCCATTCAAATGTAACCATATGAGAAAATTATGAGTGGTCTTCTTCTGTTACGTGTTTCCTTATTTGTTTTGTGTTCCATTTGATGTTGTTTCTTAGCAATTGGAAGTGGAGTTTTAGTTTGATATGCCATGGACAATATAACATTTTATTGGATCAAAAGTTTAAAGTTCAATTGAATCTTAATGGCATGTTCTCATTACACCCAACACTTAAGTTTCAATGATAATATATAACATTTCATAAATCAAAGCGCATAATAGAAACAGGTATAACACAAAGATTATTGTACCTTCTGATTGAGCTTGGTCCGATTCATGAGAGCCTTCATCATAGAATACAACTAAATTTATTTTTCTACTTGCCCCAGTTTCCATCCTTGATCCTACAAAGTCCTGAAAATTCGTTTACTATGTCAGATTCAACTATATTCATTTAAAAAGAAGATAAAAGCTTTGCCATAATAGTTAAAAATAAAAATAGAAAACGAAAAAATTACCTCAAGTGTAGCACCCCCTGCAGTTTTTTTAAGGTTTTCACCATCAATGGAACATGATTCCATGCATGCAATATGGTCCACTCCAAACCCACTCCCACAGTTCTCAACAAATCCTGGAATCAATGAATTTTCAAGTGTGCACTTCCCATCCGGCACAGCAACATATGGGAATGCCACTGAAATGTTGGAGCTTGTGAATGAGGTCTGCTTAGAAACACGGAAGAAATGCAAGTCGTTACTACATCTAAAACCATGGTGTTAAGAGTTGGTGATTGCAAGTGGTCCAAACAAAATGAATTTCAGTTACCTTAAAAAGGTTGAGTAGGGTTGGGTCATTATGTTCTGCCTTTGATATATCTGATGATTGCAACTAAAAAAAGCGATAGAGCCATGATTAGTTGAGAGATGTGAATATGAAGCATAAAAGTTCAATTTGAAGACCTGTTATCCCTGCAAACTGAGATGTAACCAGACTTGCATAACTGCAGCATAACGGAGATCCATGGAACAGAAACTTTTCTTTCCAACAAAATGGCTCACAAAACATAAGCTATGATTTGTAGAATTAAACATGATCGCACTCCTGCATGGCCCAACATCACCTACTTTTTTAAATATCTACATCCTGCAGAAGATTAAAAAAATTACTTTAGTAGAAAAAAATGAGTCAAACAATGATCTTAGTAAGAAGATAATGAATTAGCAGTAGCTTTAAATAGAACGCCACAAAGACCATTGGTAGTAGTAAATAATATGCTTAATTTGGAACATTGAATGTAATGAAGGAAACCTTGCAGCTTATATTTTAAAAAATACCAGACACCAAATCAAATGAATCCAAAATACCCGTTTCTGTTGGTTCATTAAGAACACAAAATCAGAAACCAAAAGTGCAAAACTACTCAATTTCGATAATAAGACAACTCAATTTTCTTTTCACATATCCACTTGTTATATCCTGTATATCTGCTTGTTATATGCTTCAAAATCAGCTGTAGGATCACTGTCAAAACTTACCATGACAAACTGATCATCATTCCTAATCCAAAAATGAACGATCCAGTCATAGAGCAGTAAGAACTTTGGTACATAGATCATGGATAAGGAGACAAATGATGATAAACCCAGCTGAAATTAATCAATACAACTAATCAGGATAATCTACTCTTCTTCACGGTATCAAAAAGTCATTTAGAAGTAAGAAGACAAAACATACCATCAAAACTAATGCAATACTCTTAGATTTTGACTATTGTTCTTAATAATTTTTCATTTGCAGAAAAGGGAACTTTTAGTGACAAAAGATAGGAATTATTCAAACCATCACCAAATCAACCATGAAAATTTGTTTCTCTAGATAATAATTGATATAATATTCAACAATATGCAAACAATAATGATCGGCGATAAAATGTGGCATAGCGCAACCTAGACTCTCCATTTTTGTTTCAAAGTCAATATACAGCCAACTTCTTGTGTATAAAAACGATTTCCCATCATTCAAGCATGTTAATTATGATGTCTAATGAATTATGACAACATAAATGGTTTAGACTTTTAAAAAGTTATAAATTTTTTATGTGTAAAATATTGTTCTTCATTGATCTGATTTCAGTCTTTCAATTAGTATGCAAAACAAAATCATTTGGGTATTCCACATGGCTTCAATATTTATATATAAACACCTACGATAAATACAAATATATTCAAGAATGCGTAAGGGAAGAAAATGACAATTTTATCATTCATCACAACCGACTTATTTACACTCTTTTTCATTTAACATTTACTTGTATGAAAACCAGAATCAAATTCTGGAAAAATAAATGGATGCAGAAGCAAATAGGCATGCATGCTTTTATTCCCATAGATGTTAAAATGGAAGAAAGAAAGTAGGGAGAAAGCTACCCTAGTTCCTGCATAAAATGTAATGAAGTTGACATGTCTACCTATCGAGATCATGCAAAAAATGAAGAACCTCCACTGGCTTCAATGATGGATTAGTCTGATTCACATGAGGCAATTTGGCAGCTTGAAAGACTCCTCAATGGCTTGTATTTGTTTCTCTCTTCAAATGTATAGGCAAGAACATTATTACAATTATACAACTAATGAATTTAAATAGCCTTGATAAAAACAAATTCCTGTCTGTGCACCAGCGCACCTGTTGTTAAGATTTTCCAAGTAAACATTTTGCCCTTCCCTAGCTTCCCGCATTTCGTTTGCTTGCTTTTCTGTCATGATTTAGAAAAACAATGAAGCATAAGACATTCAATGATCTGCAGTGCAATTGATTTAAATTTTCAAAATAAATTCATGTTTGGTACCAGTTTAGCGGAATCCATGCAACTATCAGATAGTACCAGTTTAGCAAAATAAAATGAGGAAAAATAGAAACTGTTGCAACTATATGGAATCCCACAGCAATTAAGCTTATAATAAAATATGGGACCTACTCAAGAACATCAATAGATGAACCCAAATAACTCAAGTATTTGTGCCAGAACCAGCAATTTCTCAAATGGATGGAATGCACCAGAATACAATAAGCAGAATGACAATTAAAAAAGTAAATAGAAAAATAGTAAGCTTCTCCAATAAATTTTACCCCAAACTCGAAAAAATAAAGGAAACGTAAATAGCTCACCTAGATCTTGGGGTGGGCCTATGTTGGTAATGCTTGACACCCCAACTCTATCTACTAAAACCTCCCTTAAACAGTAGTTTTAAAAAAGATTAAGCAGAAAATAATCAAGTAACGAAATCGACCCATTAAAAAGGGGACAACTTTAATTTTTAAAATTACCTGAAAATCTAAAGTAAATCAACTTCTTGTTGGAATCAGAAACTGCTAGCTTCAGAATCCAAAGCCAGACCTGTTGGAAGATTCTCAGGGGAACCATCTTGAAACAGCTTCGTGTATGTAGTCTTCTGTGCAACAATTACCTTGAAATTCGAAAGTTTTGTTTCTCCTTAATGGGATAATGCCTTGTGCAAAAAAATGCAGGTGCTTTTTTGGAGGACGACCTTGAAAAGGAAATTTTGGTTCATAAATCAGAAAGAACAGGTTCAATTCTATGTTCAAAACATGATCGAATTGAGAATTGCTCTTCTTTAAAAAAAATCAAATGCGTCAAATGAGAAGATCATATAGTACCCACAAATTAAGTCAGATACATCACTTGCCATAGGACCATACGAAGCAAAACATGACAAATGGTAGGGGAATTAAGCGAGAAATAAGCATGAACATTAAAATTATGAACATTCCATCATTTTTTCTAGAGCATTGTCCTAGAAATTGTGTCAAATATGACTATTTGCCAGTTCTAATATCCAAACATCAAGGATGCAAGAATCACAGATTCGTGCATGATGCATTGTTTAAGACGTAACTGAATTAACAAAAATAATAGGTAGAACTCCATGTACCCAAAATGCATTTTGCATGAGCCTTATAGAAATAGTCAAGCAAAGGTTACTTACTCCCACAATATCCATTGAAATGCTACACAATTTAAAGGAAGTGTATCATTGAACCATTAACCATGATCTAAAGATTGAATACAATGCAGCATTACCATTACCTACCTGGAAACAAAATAATGAATAATCCATCTGGCCAACAAAAGTGCATTTCATCTTCTAAGTAAATGTTGCAAGTGAACAAAATATTAATTTGCAAAAATTTTGATTATACACAAAAAGAAACAGGGGCACCCTGCACCATTCTTTGCTGTGAAATCATATTTGAAGTGAGAAATAAACTTTCATGCATGCCACAACCTAGAATATATCTTGAGTGCAGGAAAAATGTATTCAAATCTGTGAAATGTATCCTAAATTGATTTCAATATTACCCATGCAGAAGATACTAAAGTATCCAATACTTCGCAATTACCTTCTGTAAACAGTAGTATATTGATTTCAATTTACAAACCTAATGAGAAATGATAGATTAAAACTTAGTATAAGTAGGAGACACGAGGAAATAGATCATACTAATGGCCAAGAAGTACCCAAGATAAATCAATTTCATTACTCGGGTTTATTGATTCGCTATGGAGCTAATGTTCAGAAAACTGGAGCAAACTGTTAAAAAAACTTTAATGGACAAAAAAAGAAAAAAGATCCATTAACTGAATTAAGGGGATTATTTGGTGTAGACTCCTTTGACTGATAGCCCAATCCTTCAACAAGTACATTAACTAAATAAGGGGAACACGTGTTATTAATTACCCTAATCAAACTCAACAATTGGTAAACTAATAATTTGACGGTTAACAGAGGCATATTCATAGGCACATTCATTTTTTGGACAAAGAAAAGAGTTAATTCGATGGCAGTCATAAAATTAAAAGTTGTCTTCCCCAAACAGAGTAAAATATTGTACATGCCACTGCTCCCTCTAACTATAAAGGTGATAGGTGTCTCAAACATTACTAATTCTCAGCAAAATGAGGATGCAATGGATATGTTCATGCTCATATACATAGACCACATATGCCTACATAACCATAGATTGTGAAAACCAATTTCAACCTCAATGGAATTAACCGCAATTTTGAAATGCAAGTTCAACAATGTTAAGACTGCAGGTTAAGATTCAGAAGTAATATCAATTAGCCCGATTAATAAAATTTGGAAATGCAAGTTCAACATAGACAATTAATCTTTCAATTAAAATAAGACTGCAGATAAGATTCAGAAGTACTATCGATTAAAATTATAAACAAAGGCTTTAAGGGCTCATCCATATTCAAAATTATAAATAAAGGCTTCGACAAAGTCTTTAAGATTCGGTTCAAGATCATAATTGAAATTGAGAAAAGAGGAAACAAAACAAATATAGGCAGAATGGATATAAAAAAAATAAAATTTAAGGAAGTTATGGGACATGATGACCCAAAGGACAATCCAAATATGTTACGTAATAATAAAAATGTTGTTAGAGAATGTAAATTTTCAAGGAAACGCAATGATTGTTTTGAATCATTTTCCCCTAGGAGAGTTTCTTCAAAATTTAGTTCCATTTTATTTTCTAGATATAAACCCTTACCCTATGTTGCTGCTCTTTTCATGTTTATATGCGTTTGTTTTAACATTGAATTGTAGAATGAAAATCATAGTTTTACATTCAATCATAATTATGTACTCTAACGAAAATAAGTTCTATTTCTTTTAGGCATTACAACAAAAAGGTTAAGAACATTCAATCTTCTCTTCTCTAAACCTACCATCATGTTTCATTTTAAAATTACAGACGAATGTACCATAAAGCCATAAAAACTATGATTTTCATTCTACAATTCAATCCATCTGAAATTTTTTGGAGAAATGAAATGAAATGAACAGAATGCCTTCAAAATGGAATACAATGTTACTGAACCTATGTAAGAGTTCAGTAAGATTATACTAAAATTACAATGTTTTCAGTTTAAAAACCATGCTGAAAAGGGATAATGTATGCAAAGTGGAAAAAATTACAAAAACCAACCAATTGCGAGAAGAATGCCCCTTGCCTCTTGCTGCGAGATGCGTCTTGCTTCTTCCTTCTCCAAGGGCTCAGGCGAGAAGAATGCCAAGGCGAGAAAACTCCAAATTCCTAAAATTCATCATAAGGAAACTCAAGCTACTTTAGTATAAGGAAGCTGAAATTTATTGACCAAAAATTAGTCAATGCCCTAACCAAAATCACTGCGTACCCTCTTGCCAAATTCCTTAGGCGAGAAGCTCAGGCGATGAAAGAAGTTAGATCAGGCGAGAAGCTCTTCCCTGCGACATGAATTGAAGCTCTTCAAAAATGGTGAAATGAGGTTTGAAATGAAAACATCTCAAATGAAATTGAGAAAAGAGGAAACAAAACAAATATAGGCAGAATCGATATCAAAAAATAAAATTTAAGGAAGTTATGGGACATGATGACCCAAAATAAAATTTTTGGTCATGTGGCTACAGTGCTGCTGAAACAGAACTCACAATTGTAGGTTCATCGCGTCAGATTGTAGTGTCATTGCAAGCTATTCTTCTATGTTACTTGTGGATACCATCAACCAATGGAAAATGTTAGTTATATGAGAAATTTGTACTATTTTGATGATATGAAACATAGCATATGAACTCCACTGCCCAATGTATTGTGCCATGCTTTTTATGTCAGTCGTAGTAATACATAAGTAGCATCAAGTTAGTAGTAATTAAACAACTAACTAAGTAATGACTGGCTTCTCCGCTTAAATCATAGATGAACCCCTGTCAAAGTTGGTGACCTTATGCTAAGAACTACAGAACATGATCAAAGCCATCAAATTATATATTGTTCACTGTTATCATGGGGGAGAATACTGAAATAGTTTACATCCATTCAAGTGGACAAATAATATATTGTTCATTGTTATCATGCAGCAAACATATTTGTAGTTTACATCCAGAAGACTACCTTTATGTTTCAGCTTTTTTCCCACAATACTACCTTTAAGTTCCAAAATAACAAAATGATACCATGATACCAATGAAATTTAAGGTATTTTTCTCATAGGATAGCATTTTGATATTATTTGATAATTAACCCAAAAAATTTAACCCAAAAAGCTGAAACATATTTGTAGTTTTGATAATTAACCCAAAAAATGCTGTTAGAGAATGTAAATTATCAAGGAAACGCAATGTAAATTTCATGACCTGCTGAAACATAAATTTTATGAAAATTGTGATCAATAAGTTCTATTTCTTTTAGGCATTACAACAAACTGGTTATGAACAACCTGTGTTGCTGCTGAATAATAAGTTTTCAGTTTAATAACCAACCAAGAAGAATCCGTAGGCCGCTTGCCTCTTGCTCCAAGGGCTCAGGCGAGAAGAATCCGTAGGCGAGAAGCTCAGGCGAGAAGCTCAGGCGAGAAGCTAAGGGAATGAAAGAAGTTAGCTCAGGGGATGAGTTGAAGCTCTTCAAAAATGGTGAAATGAGGTTTGAAATGAAAACAGCTCAGATCCTTGCCTGCGGATGAACTGGAGTAAAGCTCTTCCATGCGAGATGCCCCTCTTCCTCAGCAACCGACCCCAAATCCCCATCAGAGCCTGAGATCCTTGCTTCTTCTAAAGCCTGAGCGATCCCGAGCCTCGACATCCAAGAAGTGAGGACGAAAAAAGGTCAGAGCTGCTAGGGTGTTGGGCTTTGGGGTTTTCTCGAGCGCTGTTACGCCTATTTGACCGAGACCCATAAAGCACGAGCCCAAGAGCCCGACTACTGGCCAAAAGCCCATCTGCGTCCTCAAAGCCCATTCGACAAAGGCCCTATAAGGGACCTCCTCGAACGTTGATCCGACCCGGCCCCAACAACCCGTTGGTCGCTCACCCACTCCTGCGAAAACCACTCCCCCGGACGCGCGACCACTAAATAGCGATAATGGGGAGGTGCTGGCATGGCGGAGAGAGCGGCGACGAGGGGGGACTGATGGGGCACGATCAATGGCGGGCATGGGACGTGGGCCGGAGGTAATCAAGCAGGAGCTCTATAAAAGGGCCAGGAAGACGACGAAGAAAGGGACCGCATCTCAGGTAACAAAACCTAAGGTACTCCATCAACGACCTCGTTCCCCCAATTCATCTCTTTCCTCCCCCGCTCGCGCCGAGAGACGCCGTTACGATCTCCTTACGAGTCAGACCGTCTCCGCCGGGCCTCCTTTCTCAGATCTCTATCTGACTTAGGCATCAGAGGGGATTTGGCCGGAACCAAGGTCCGGCCCCCTGACGAGCGTTCTCGTCTGCGCAGGTGGACAGCAGATCAACGGGCCGAGGCTACCCCTCGCCCCTCTCCGACTGCTCGATCAACCGGACAGTGAGGCTTCCCCTCACCGTCAGCCTGCCGTGGCCGAGCACGTCCAGCCGAGGCCGAGCGTCCTAATCGGGTCCGAGACTCTCCCTCGCCACCCGTCGGCCGTGCATCTACCCGGGCGACTGAGGCTACCCCTCATCCCCCTGCCAGCCGAGGCCGAGCACACCCGTCCGAGGCCGAGCGTCTCAACCAGGGCCGAGGCTTCCCCTCGCCCCTTCTGCACCGATTCGAAGCCCCCGAGGGACCCAAAGCGGGCCCCTTGACCACGTTGACCGGGCTCTTCACGGTCAACGCTTTGTAGTGAGAAAACACTCTGAAACATCTGGCGCCGTCTGTGGGAACGAAGACCGTCCCACGAAGAAACAAACCACATCTGCGATGACGCGGCCTCCCTCCTCTCGGCGAAAGAAGGGCGAGGCCCCGACGCGGGGCGACAGGGCCCGCCATCGTGACCAAGAATGGGCACGGGCCCGACGCGAGGAGAGTCACGAGGGTAGGGCTGGGAGGCCATCCCCTTCCCAACCGGTCGAAAGACCGAGCGCGCCCGTAACGGCGCGCAGCTCGGACGTGGCTCTGGTGGTATCAGTGGTCATAGGCACTACCATGGTACGACGGCTGCTCGTCGACACCGGCAGCTCCTGTGACGTCCTGTTTATGTCAACCCTGGAGAAGATGGGCCGGCGGAAAGAAGACTTGCGACCTCGCTTGGGTCCCGTGGTCAGATTCACGGGTCACTCCACCCCCATCATCGGCACCATCCATCTCCCGGTAACGCTTGGAGACACACCGGACTCAGTAACCCTGGCGGTGGAATTCATCGTATTGGGGATCGGGTCGGAATACAATGGGATCATCGGCCGACCCCTGCTCAACGTCGTCGGCGCGGTGGTCTCAACCCTCCATCGGACCATCAAGTTCCGAACGCCGGGGGGGATGGGGCAAGTCGAAGGTGACGCGGGGAGACCGAATACCTGCTATCAACTGGCAGATGAAGGTCCCGAGGGTCGTCTAGCTGACCGGATGGCCGCGCTCAACTTAAGGAACGGGCCTAGGCCCACCCCTGCGGAGGAGCCGGAGCAAATCCCGGTCACGGACACCGAGGGCCGGTTCGTCTCGATCGGGAGAGGGCTGAGCCCGGACCTGAGGGATCAACTGATCGAATGCCTGGAGGTGAACCTAGACATCTTCACCTGGTCACCTGAAGACATGCCCGACGTGGACCCCCAGGTGATCGTCCACCAGATCAACGCCGACCCCAATTTCAAACCAGTTAGACAGAAGAAGCGTAACCTGGGCGGCGAGAAGATGAAGGCAGCCTCCGAGGAAGTGGAGCGTCTCCTCGATGCCGGCTTCATACGAGAAGTCTGGTACCCGGAGTGGCTGTCGAACGTGGTGATGGTCAAAAAACCCAACGGGAAGTGGCGAATGTGCGTGGACTTCAGTGACCTCAACAAGGCCTGCCCCAAGGACAGCTACCCCCTGCCGCGCATCAACCACCTGGTGGACAACGCCTCGGGGTACGAGATGCTAAGCTTCATGGACGCTTACTCCGGGTACAACCAAGTCCAGATGGACCCCCGGGACGAAGAGATGACAGCCTTCACGACGGACCGGGGAACCTACTGCTACAAGAAGATGCCTTTTGGCTTGAAGAACGCGGGGGCCACCTACCAGAGAATGGTCAACAAGGTGTTCAGCTCCCAGATCGGGAGGAACCTAGAAGTCTACGTCGACGACATGCTTGTCAAGTCAAGGCGACCGGAAGACCACATCGCCGACTTGCGGGAGACCTTCGAGCGGTTGCGGCGACACCACATTCGGCTCAACCCCGCGAAGTGCACGTTCGGGGTAAGATCTGGCAAATTCTTGGGATTTATGATAACTAACCGTGGTATTGAAGCTAATCCCGACAAGATCGAGGCGCTGGTCAACATGTGCGAGCCGACGACGATCAAGGAGCTACAGAGGCTGAACGGGTGCATCGCAGCCCTGGGGCGATTCCTTTCCAAATCAGCGGAAAGATCGCTCCCCTTCTTCAAGGTCCTGAGGAAAGCAATCGCGGAACCTCCGAACAATAGGAAGATGATACTCTGGGACGAAGACTGCTCCCGGGCGTTCGGGGACCTCAAAGAGTATCTCCGCAGCCCACCTCTCCTGTCCAAACCCCGGGAAGGGGACTCGCTGAGCCTTTACCTGGCGTGCGCGGAGGAAGCTGTGAGTTCGGTGCTGATCCGGGAGGACGGCGGGGTACAATGGCCGGTATATTACACGAGCCGGATCATGAAGGGGGCGGAGGTGCGATACTCGCCCATGGAGAAACTGGTGTACGCCCTCGTCCTCTCGGCACGAAGGCTCCGACCCTATTTCCAGGCCCACACCATACTGATCCTGACCGACTCGCAGCTGGAGCAGAACCTCAAGAGATTCGCCCGAATGGGAAGGATGCTAAACTGGGGAGTGGAGCTGAGCGAGTTCGACCTCCGATTCAAATCGCGCACGGCCATCAAAGGACAGGCCCTAGCCGACTTCATCGCCGAGTGTACGACGGAAGGAAATGGCCCCCCGGAGGGAGAAGACCCAGGGACGGTAACTGCACCACCCCTGTCTTTTCTTTCGGCTGACCACTTCCAGCTAGAGGATCCAGGAGCGTGGATAGTTCATGTGGACGGGTCGGCCACACAGTCAGGAGGCGGGGCCGGGATTGCGATCCGATCTCCGGAGGGGAACATTGTGGAATACGCGCTGCGGTTCGAGTTCCCCGCCACGAACAACGTGGCGGAATACGAAGCGGTGATCAACGGCCTGAGGCTGGCCCTGGAGCTCGGGGCCAAGTCCGTCCGCCTCCTAAGCGACTCGAAGCTCATTGTCAACCAACTCTTAGGGAGCTACGAGGCACGGGAGGAGGCGATGCAGAGATATCTCCCAGTCGCCAGAGCGGCAATGTCCAAATTCAAAGACGTGGAGGTCTTACACCTCCCACGATCAGAGAACGCACGGGCCGATGCGTTGTCGAAGCTGGCCTCGTCCTCACCTAAGGAGCTGGGCCACACCATCTACGTAGAGAACCTGCCGTCCCCCATCACGATGGAGCACGAGGTGATGGCAATCGACCAAGAGCCCACCTGGATGGACCCAATCATCCGATACCTCACCCACGGAGAGGTGCCGACCGATGGGGACGAGCGCCGAACCCTGGAGAGAAAAGCACTCCGATACGTGATCCATGAGGGGACGCTCTACCGGAGACGCTGGACCAAGATGGACGTCCTCCCATACCTGAAGTGCATCGGACCGTAAGAAGCTGACTACGTCCTACGGGAGGTTCACGACGGGATCTGCGGGAATCACCACGGGGGCAAGATAGTCGCGCAGAAGATCTTAAGGCAGGGGTACTACTGGCCGACCTTGGCCAAAGATGCTACAAGCTACGTGCAGAAATGCCAAGAATGCCAGAGGTACGCCCACCATATCTCGACTCCTCCGTCCGAGCTCATCCCCATCGTGAGCCCCCTCCCCTTTGCGAAATGGGGCCTCGACATCCTCGGACCGTTCAAGCCAGGACGAGGGCAGCGGAAGCACCTGATCGTGGCAGTGGACTACTTCACCAAGTGGATCGAGGCCGAACCGTTGGCAACCATCACGTGGAAGAAAGCGAAAAGCTTCGTGTGGAATTCCATCATCTCCCGATTCGGAGTACCACGGGCCATCGTCACAGACAACGGGAAGCAGTTCGATTCAGCAGGGTTTAAAGATTTTTGCGAGGAATGGGGAATCAAGCTCCTCTTTGCCTCGGTAGCACACCCCCAAACCAACGGGATGGCGGAGGCGGCCAACAAGTGTATCATAGAGCCCCTCCGAAAGAAAGTGAAGGACGCCGAAGGGAACTGGCCGGAAGAGCTCCCCGGGATACTCTGGTCATACCGGACGACCCACAAGGAGGCTACTGGCGAGCCCCCCTTCATGCTCACCTACGGGGCCGAGGCGGTGGTACCGGTCGAATTGGGTGAGGAATCTCTTCGCCTCAAATACTTTGACGAAGACCGGAACTCGCAGGGCCTAGGGCTCAGCCTGGAGCTCCTCGACGAGCGACGGGAGCAGTCACTGGCCACCATCGTCCGCCAAAAGCAGAAGGTGGCCCGATACTACAACGCTCAGGTGCGAGGGAGAAGCTTCCACCTCGGGGACCTGGTCCTCCGGAAAGCGGGTTTCACCACCGATACCGCTCGCAAAGGGAAGCTCGCGGCTAGATGGGAGGGACCCTACAAAGTCGTCGAGGTCCTCGGACCCGCAGCCTACCGGCTAGCCGACATGGAAGGGAGAGTTCTCACTCACACTTGGAATGCGGAGTATTTACGCAAATACTTTCAATAGATGTATCACTTCCTATGAAATAAATTTGTCTTAAATTCATTCCTTTCCAGATAAAGCGAAAAGGTATACAGAGGGATACACGAAGAGGTCGAGGGGCATTCCCCTCCCTCATTCTTCTCCGGGGGCACCGTGGAGCCACAGGCTGGCAGCTCACTAGGGTCTCCCCCCTTACCCTGTTCGGCGTCAGGGTGCATCCGATGTTTCTCGAAGTCAATCCCCGAGAGCGGGAACTTCTTTCGGATCTCGGACTGGCACCGGGCGAAGCCCTTCTCGTACGACGTCGCTAAGGCGGTCTCCACAAAGGAGGTGGCATACTCCGCCACGGCATCCCGAGCGATCCGGGCCGGATCCACCCCCTCGAGCCCACGCAGCCGGGCCTCTAAGGTCTCGACCTGGCGTTGGTGCTCCGCCCTCTCCTTCTCGATCTCCCGGGATTTCTCTCCTAGTTGGGCAGCAAGGGCCCTCGCCTGCTCCTCCGCCGCATCCAGACGATCGGAGAGCTCCGAGGCTTCGGAGGCAGCAGCCGGGCTGGGGATCTGCTTGACTCCTCCAGACGCGCCGACATCCTTTAAAAGAGAGGCGAGCTGCGTCTCGGCCTCCGACTTCGTGGTCAGAGCCACGGCTCTCTCCCGATCCGTCGCCTCCAGGAGAGTGGACAGCTCGGTTATTCGGGAGTTCAGGGACTGGACCCGCGCCTCCTCCAACTGACTAGCTTCCTCCCCCTCCTCGCCAGGGACCTCAGGGCCTAGCCCGGCCACCAATTTGGCTTTGGGAAGAGCCGCGAACTGGCGCCTCATCGAGAGGCCCACCGAGGACAACTGTGCCAAAGCAACGAAGGTAAGACGGCGAAAGCAGCTGGAGAACGGGGGGACATGCAAAAGACACACTACCTGTTGGCCAGCCTGGATCACGAAGGTAGCCAAGCAATCGCCCCTGACTCCGTCCAACACCGCCTGGTCGGGAGGGAGACAACAGTTCTCGGCCACACGAGCGGCGGCTCCGCGGCTCGAGAACACCGACTCCTTCTCCCCCACTGGAAAGCGTGGACGAAGAAGACCCTCTCCTGACGAAGGGAACTCGCCAGGAGCAGAGCGGAACGCCCCAAGATACCGACTGTAAGCATCAGGGAGAGAGCCGTCCGGGAGAGGTGAAGGGCCGGCCCACGGCCAGGCAACCTCAACGGGAGCAGGATGAGGTCGGTCAGTAGTCGGCTGGACGTCGACCCCCTCGACCCCCTCACGGAGCCTCTTGGGAGTCCCCTGCAAGGGGAGAGAGGGAGACGACATCTTCTTTCGCTTCGAACCTCCGGACACGGTCACAACCCGCTGCTTCTTCCGGACCGCCAACACATGGTCCCTTCTGCGCGGATCCGGGTTTGAGACCTGAACAAGAGCGCTGGCAGGAGAAGAGCCGAGAGGGAGCCCACCTGCACTCAAAGAAGAAATGAGAGACAGAGCAGAACCTGGGCGGCTTCGAGGGGCGAGCGTTCGGAGCAGCTTACCTAGGGGCCACACCGTCTTACGCAAATTGTGGTCACTAAAGAGGAAGTCGATCGAGCGCTCCCCCGTAGGAATTGCCAGCATGTCCCTCGCCGTCTGCTGCTCGGCGACCGTCGGCTCACCCAGATTAAGAACAACGCCACCGGCCGCCACCCACCGAGCCGGGAAGGGTACACTTGAGGGGAATGTGACGAACACATATTCCCCCTTCCAGCGTTTCAGGGAGCTCAGTAACCCCAGCACCAGGGACATCTTCGGGCGGGCGCTGATGTAAATCCACGACCCCGATTGGTGGAGGCTAAGGCGGTAGAACTGGGCAAGGAGGCGGAGAGAGGGCACCACACCCTTCAGCATGCAGACGACAACGAACCCGACGAGGATCCCGACGGCGTTGGGACAGAATTGGCACAAGCACACATTGTGGGCCTGAAAGAATTCAACGATAAAAGGATGAAGCGGGAAACGGAGCCCAAAGTGGAAGCACTTCTCATATATCCCGACCACATTGGGACCAGGAGAGCAGATCCGCTCGTCAGCCACAGGGGCACGAACCGAGTAGGGTGGAAGCAGGTAGGAGGAGCGCATGCTCCCGATGGCGGTGGCACAGATCGACGAAGGCCACGCCAAGACCTCAGAAGGAACCCCTGAAGGATCATCCCCATGCTGACTAATCACCGAAGGAGTGTCACCCGCCAGACCTGGAGCCTCATCGCGCTCCGACCGAACCGAACCCGTTGCAGAAGAAGAGGACATGGGGCAGAGCTCAGACAGGAGGGGGATCAGCGCAAAGAAGAAAGACGATGGGATGGCGGCTCACGAATCCCTCGGCTTCTCCACTTAAGACGACTCCGTGAGCGGCGGGGATAAGCTTACCGCTACACGTGGCAACATCTGAAGGCCGACGGCGCTTCAGAACCCGCGCCTTAAAAACATCAGACGGGCCAACTCATGATGACGACTAATAAATGAGTCGGCATCGACTGACGAGCTCGTCAAAATCGGCAGAGGTCACATCGGCCGAGCCGAACCGGCCGAGGCCGATCAACCCGACCAATGGGGGCAATTGTTACGCCTATTTGACCGAGACCCATAAAGCACAAGCCCAAGAGCCCGACTACTGGCCAAAAGCCCATCTGCGTCCTCAAAGCCCATTCGACAAAGGCCCTATAAGGGACCTCCTCAAACGTTGATCCGACCCGGCCCCAACAACCCGTTGGTCGCTCACCCACTCCTGCGAAAACCACTCCCCCGGACGCGCGACCACTAAATAGCGATAATGGGGAGGTGCTGGCATGGCGGAGAGAGCGGCGACGAGGGGGGACTGATGGGGCACGATCAATGGCGGGCGTGGGACGTGGGCCGGAGGTAATCAAGCAGGAGCTCTATAAAAGGGCCAGGAAGACGACGAAGAAAGGGACCGCATCTCAGGTAACAAAACCTAAGGTACTCCATCAACGACCTCGTTCCCCCAATTCATCTCTTTCCTCCCCCGCTCGCGCCGAGAGACGCCGTTACGATCTCCTTACGAGTCGGACCGTCTCCGTCGGGCCTCCTTTCTCAGATCTCTATCTGACTTAGGCATCGGAGGGGATTTGGCCGGAACCAAGGTCCGGCCCCCTGACGAGCGTTCTCGTCTACGCAGGTGGACAGCAGATCAACGGGCCGAGGCTACCCCTCGCCCCTCTTCGACCGCTCGATCAACCGGACAGTGAGGCTTCCCCTCACCGTCAGCCTGCCGTGGCCGAGCACGTCCAGCCGAGGCCGAGCGTCCTAATCGGGTCCGAGACTCTCCCTCGCCACCCGTCGGCCGTGCATCTACCCGGGCGACTGAGGCTACCCCTCATCCCCCTGCCAGCCGAGGCCGAGCACACCCGTCCGAGGCCGAGCGTCTCAACCAGGGCCGAGGCTTCCCCTTGCCCCTTCTGCACCGATTCGAAGCCCCCGAGGGACCCAAAGCGGGCCCCTTGACCACGTTGACCGGGCTCTTCACGGTCAACGCTTTGTAGTGAGAAAACACTCTGAAACAAGCGCGAAGGGGGAGGCGCAATAGCGTGCTGCTAGGGCTTGGGGGAGATCCCGTGAAGAGAGCAGCAATGGGTGGTCGATCGTTGAAGAGAGAAGCTCACAAAGGGGGAGGCACGCGATCGTGCTGCTAGGGCTTGGGGGTTTTAGATCCCGTGAAGAGAGGAGATATGGGCCACGAAGAGAGAAGCCAGGGTTTTTTTTTGCGCTGGGTTGTTTTCTTCCCCCCAAAAATTTTGTTTCCCCCCAAAAATTTTGTTTCCCCCCCCAAAAATTCAAACTCAATTTCTCTTAACTTATCCAATTTCTCTTATCTTATCCAATTTCTCTTATCTTATCCAATTTCTCTTAACAACATCCCTCATATATACCCAATTTCTCAACTCTTATCAAAAACTCTTATCCAAAAACCCATGATAACATCCCTGTTTTATAATATAGATATACATATATGTATATATACATACATACATACATACATACATATATATAAATATATATATATATATATATTATATATATATGTATGTACATATACATATATATGTATATATGTATATGTATGTACATATACATATATATGTATATATGTATATATATGTACATATACATATATATATATATATATATATATATACACATATACTACCTTGTACTCGCTTTCGAATCATTATCTTTCGTATTTCTGTTTAAAAACTTGTTACCATTTTGAAAATTCAATATTATTCTTTTTTATAAAAACTACCAAAATTTCTAACCACTTACGTACGTACTTTAGAATATTTCTAAACCAAAGGGGACTTTAGATTTCTTTTGTATATATATATATATATATATATATATATATATATATACACATATATACATATATATATATCTATTCTATAAAACATGAAGATTTTGAATCTTATCCTACTAGGACAAAGGTTTGTCCTACGTGGCAAGCAAAAGCTGACTAGGATAAAACATAAATGATGACTAGGATGGGTTTGGGGGGAATTTTGAAAATTGAAATTTTGTTTGAAAAATTAAAAATTTGAAAATTTGGGAATACTGAGCTGACCAATGTCCAAACGTTGGGGGGGAAGTAATCTCACTCACGCGCGCGCGCGTGCTCTCTCTCTAACTCTCTCTCTGCTTCATTGCCACCAAAACCCCACGCAAGACCCGCACAAGACCCCTGCCACAAAAGAAGCTGGCAACTTTCATCGCGCAAAATCTCTCCGGGGATCTCCCGCTCGAAGCCCCTTCGACCCATCAAAGCTGAAAGAGTAAGAATCATTTTGTTATTGAGAAAACCCAATCTCTTTCAGCTTCGTTTTCTTCCTCAATCTCAAGGGATCATCATCCTGGGAACCTCGAGGCTGGCTTCAGCGGAGGAGGAGCGCACGATGCTCATCGATTTTGGAATTGGGATCATGTTGGAGTCCAGAGATTCAGGTGAGGTTATTGTTTCTTCTCTATTACTGTGAAAAAAATTGAATCTTTTTTGTATCGCATGCTGAATTTGTCATAATATTTGGGGTTTGTGGATGGATTCTGCAAGTGTGTTTTGGTTAAAATTGAATCATCTCTGTTGCTCTCTGTGTTTTTGGCATGGGTTTTGATTAATGTTTAGAATAGTATAAAGCTTTTCGATGTTGCCGTTAGATCCAGACGATAGAAATTTAAGCCTTTTGCGTTGGATCTCAGTGAAATTCAAGCAATTGTTGAAATTGAGAGGGATATGTTTGATGATGGCCTTTGTGTTAATTGCATTTTGATCCTTTTTTCATATTGTTCAGATTTTGCAGCTTGATTAGGACATGCAAAAATTTTATTAATAGATGGTGAGTTGATTGTTACGAAAATACAAATACAATCATGATTGCAGGAAAAAATATATAGTTTTCATTGCTTTTCTTAGATTTCATTGCTTTTCATTGCCACCTCTTGGATTCATCTCTAGGGGTAGATGGGAATTAGACAGATTAGAATCAGCACTTGGGTTGCAAGGGGTAACACAGATAAATTTGCTGAATCCTGGAAACTTGCTGGATGGTGCTTGCTGAATCCTGGAATCCTGGAAACTTGATGCAATTTCCAGCAACATACATGAAGAATTGCTTGCATTGCTTAGAATTTCCAGATAAAATGCTTAGAAATTGCTCGGAAACTTATCTGTGTTTGATTCATTGTTTGGAAATTCTAAGCAATTTCACATTGGTGCTTAGAATTTATCTGGAAATTGCTTAGAATTTCTAAAATCAAACATGAATGTTGCTTAGAATTTCAAATCATTTGATGTGTTGCTGGAAATTTATAAGCAGAGAAATTTATCTATGTTGCTGGAAACTTGCTTAGAATTTCAAATCCTTTTTTCATACCCAAGTGCTGGAAACTTGCTGAATTTGCTCCATGAATCTACCCCTTGCAACCACATGAATGTTGCTTAGAATATGGATGTTTCCTAATGTAGCTAATTCTCATGATATATGTTTCTAAATATGAATCACTGATGCTAGAACATGAAATCAAACTGAGTAAACTTACCACATATCCATCAAGAGTCCAAGACATTACATCCCATTTTATTGTAATATTGCCGGTTGGGTCCAATGGATCATATGCCACTATTTCAAACATCAAGACTACATTATCATTCAACACAAATAATAATGAAGCTAAACAGAATTCAACAATATTGGGATCCAAAACAAAAACCTGCTTGAGAAAACACCATGAATCCGATGAAGATTGAGATTGCACACCTCAATTCACTCAACAAGTGACGTGAAGAATTTCGACAGATCTCCATGCTTGATATATTCAGCTGGATCGCAGCAACTACTCTCTATAGGCAGTAGGAGAATGAAAATGCTTATGGGTCATTTATGGAGAGATGTGAATAAGAAATCTTCGATTGCATCGACGGCTCACCAATAGATTTGCTGTTGGGTCTCTCTCTTTCTCTCATGTCTTCCTTATAATTTAATTTCCCTTTTGTGAAGCAAAAGTTTTTGGTGTTTTAGCCAATCTAAATATAAGAAGCGGCACAAAGACGTAAACACCAACCAAGTTTGCTATAATTTATTTTTTAACCTGCTTGGTATTGCTTGCAGTTTCAGTTTGATGTTTTAATACTTCAGATATCTTGGTGCCTGTAAAATGATATTGGAAATGAAGCCTAATCCCAAATTAGAATTTTAACATCCTGGCTAAATGACGTTAAATATTACATAAATCTCAATGACTATATGCCTGAGCTTGCTTCATTTTCAGCCAATGAACAATGCCATTTTGGTCTGTTAATTATGCCTCCATAATTAAACCAAAGTTCATTAAATCAGAACTCTCCAGAAATAAACAAGGATGGCAACAGTTTAAGTAGTAATAAATTTGGTTCTGCCTTTGTGCTACACGCACATGCTACATGGATCATCCCAAGAACAATACCTTCCAACTTGAAGTCTTCTGTTAAGCTATGTGGAGTAGTTGGAATGTTTTTTTGCTGATTTTCTTCTATATTCACAATTTTCCAGTTCTTTACTTTAAGTTTTTACTATTTCAATCAGTGAGACCGCGTTTCAGAACTCAATCAAGGCGAGATAGAATTAAAACTCTGTGTTACTCATTAACCTAAATTAACATTAAGATGGATAACAATTTCTTTTATGTTTCATGTTAACCATATAACTTCAGTTACATGTCACAACAATTACGACATTGCAACCAGAAGAGACTTGGCATCAGTTGCCCAGTTCAAACTTCTCTTCGGGGCTTAACATATGGGGTTTCCTGAGCTCGGATTGGTGAATTTATGTAGTTCCCGTTGTAAATTTTGTTTAATTTTATTAGTTGTAGTGATTGATTATTTACTTGATATGTGCATGACTAGAAGATAATGGAAAAGGAGCTTAAATTTTGGGAAGCTGCTTTGAAAAGGAGAGAATATGTTTTAATTATCAATTTGTATCATATTTATTCAAATTTTGTATCAATTTGTATCATATTGTTAAAACGCAAACATTTTGAATGTATCAATTTCTGAAACCTTATTTTGACATAGAATTTCTTTTTCTGGATTGACAGAAATGCCTGGTGTTGTTTCGATGTTCCCGAATTGGAGGAGGATCCTGCACACAACACATTCATGTGATTTCATGGTCTAACTAACAACGAGTCGATCAGGAGAATGTCATCATCGATTTCATCGATACAGGTGAGATTAGCTTACACTCGAAGCAATCTTTCCTACCAGGATTGGTATCTTTTAGCTGAATAAAATTTGACAGAAAAATGAGACATGCACAGAATTTCCAGTTGTTAAGTTTCGTGTGTTTCCATAATGTATCTTTCATTGTACTGTCAGCCAACTACCATTATTCAAGTGATTTGTTAGGTGTTAGTGCTCACTTGATGTTGGTACATGGAAAATGAAGGTTTTCTCTTCCTATCATTGTTTATACTATTTGGAAAATGAAGGTTTTGACTTAGACAAACTTTTGGTGGGAAGACTTTTAAATTGTGTGAACGCCAAATTTTGAATTTAAAACCAAAATTTGAAAAAGGGGGGGAACCAAATTTTGGTGAAAAAACAAAAAACACACTTTAAAACAGTTGGGGTGAAACCAAACTCTCTCTCAATTTCTGACCCCTCAATTTTTATGTACCTCCATACAAACAACATTCAAAGGTTTGATATAAACTTCATCTATTATATTGTTAAAGTGTTAGTTGTTCACATGTTATTATACGTAGGTGAAATGTGTTAATGTGTTACTATTGTTAATTGTTCTTCAACATGAAATCTGTTAATTGTTTAACACATTTCAGTTTAGGTTATAGAAACTAATTTTAGAAAAGTTGTCAATTCTGATGATTTTTTGTTCTTCAACCTGAACTTTTGCAATTGTTGTTATTATACACGGGTGAGAAAAATTTGTTAATTGTTATTTTTTGTTTCGATTTCAAATTTGTTATACACAATAATATCATGTGTATAATAACAATGAGAAAATTTTGAAATTTTTGTTATTCTGCACAGGTTATTATTGTTATTATACATAGGTTATTATTGGCAATTTCAAATCTGTTATACCCAGGTGCAATTTTTGTTATTTTGCGCACCTGGCAATTTTTTGTTCTTCAACCTGAACTTTTGCAATTTTTTGTTCTTCAACCTGAACAATAGAAGGCAAAAATCAATTCTGATGTTAATTGTTCTTCAACATGGAACCAGTTTGGATGGCAACCTGAAATTTGTTAATGTTTAGAAAAGTCAGGTTGGGTTTATGCACAAATTAACAATTAAAATGGGGCTGACATTAGAAACCTGGGTTCCGTTTGCATTCATGTGAACAATTAAAAGTTGGGTTTCAAACTGGGTTTAAACCTGTTGTCAATTTTGATGTTAATTTGCAATTGCATAGCCATTGCATAGTTTATCATGTTCACTTGCGGAAGGGTTCAGTGTTGATGAGTGATGGAAGGGTATGTACCTTCAATTTATCTTCATATCTTCTGTACTTAATTTTTTTTACTCCATTAAGCATGTATACTTCAATGTTGATATTACGCAAGTAATTGTTTTCTTCAGTAGCTTACTATAAATGTGTGTTTGTTTCCAGAATTTTTGTTGTGTGCAAGAGTGCTATTTGCAAGAGTAGATCACACTGGAATTTTTTGTCCATAGAAAATATGTGAACAAATCACTATGCATATCATTTTTTTGACCAAATTACTAACTGATTACCGGCGACAAATCACTATGCATATCATATCAATCTCGCAGGCAATCCTCGCAAGTTTTTTGACCAAATCACTATGCATATCATTTTTTGTCCATATGCATTAGAAAATCTGTCATATTTTGTCCATAGAAAATATGTGAACAACATTCATTTTCATACTTACAAAACAACAATTTCTACTTGGAAGTTTGATTTACTTCTGAGTAACATGAAATTGAGATTCTTCTAATTGTCGCTTTTGGTTTTCTGGTGATGTTCACCACACCATTTTCATATGGACTGACCAAAGAACAAGACGAGAGACTTGCTACTCTTGGTGATGGATTAGGGCACTACAATGTAAGTGGCTGTATTATGAACTTTACATATTTCAATCATGTTATTATTGACATTCTATATTGGCTAAAAAAAGACATCGTGTGCTGTGGATATGACGCACTAGAAATTTTTGACTATATAGTTTCACTGCTTCT
The DNA here is from genome assembly GCA_030789695.1 of Scilla litardierei. NCBI lineage: Eukaryota > Viridiplantae > Streptophyta > Magnoliopsida > Asparagales > Asparagaceae > Scilla > Scilla litardierei. The sequence continues at coordinate 90,511,278 of CM061133.1, forward strand.
TTCACTGAACTTTAATTCTTTACTCATCGAGTGTGAACATGCTATATGGAATCTTCCCATAATACCTCCCCTAGTTTATATATTGCAGAGATCTGGGCAATAATAATATCGACGGAAGTATTCCGAAGAATTTGGAGAAAAAGATGATGATGTCATTTGAAAAATGTCACTCCTCAGGTAACACAACGAATTGTTATTTGAAAAATGTCATTTGCTCTTCTAAAAGACAGAAAAAGATGATGATGCAGTCATATAGCTGCATGTATCAATTTTATCTCACATTTGGAGAATTAGACAGAGTTTTAAGCGATTAAGTTACCTGCATCGATCTTGAAAAATAGACAAGGCATTAGTTTAAGCCACAATAATAAGTATTAGCTAGCTGGAAGCAACTAATTAGTTGCATTATTGATGTGTTACATGTTACCTTTTGTTTTCTGCATTGATACATCAAATGATACAGCAAGCAATTCTAAGAATAAATAACAGGACCACATGACATAATCAACATCACCGAAGGTTCATAGTTTATCAATATCTGTTTTCATCAGATACAGATATTGAGTTCAATATTCTGGGAATATCTGCATTCTTATATGTAACCATAAATAGGAAAAGAGGTATAATATTATCTAATGCATCCCCAACCCATTTGTAATTAACCCATTTATAAGTTAATTGAACTGGTATGCTGAAATTTCAAGGACAGCTGGGTTGCCAACAAAAATTCTGCAGTTTGCAGGAAAACTACAAGGAGGAAGAGGGTAATACACTGATACTGGCCTCATGTTAAGGCATCTCACAATCTTCCTTTGTCCTTGAACATGTTGCAGAGATCTTACACTGAAGACATTGTACGCCCTTAATAAATTCGACCCACTTGGAGATGTAAATAATCATTGTTTTTTTGTTAGTCCTTTTGATTATATTCGTCTTTCTTTGGATGTGGCAGTTTCACGAAGAAGCAAAGGTGATAGCTAGACGCACTCATGGATTTGTGTCATCAATTTTGCAGGGACGGAGAGGCTCAAGAAGTATTTTTTGCTTTCAATTTCAACTGAAGATCTGAAATGGAGGGGAGAGACAACAGCATCTCTTGAGTTCAAAGGGCCGAAATGTGGGGGATCAGAATTTGAGTGGCTTGCAAGCAGGAGGAGGCTGAGACGGAGCCATCCAATAAGAACGAGACTATTTCCATTGGCAGCCCTTGATTCAGGCGTCCTGCTGTGGTTAGGGACCATTTTTGGAGCCCCAGCCGTATGATTTCCCTCCACACTAACCATTTTTTTTTCCATACATGTCAAATAAAAAAATATTACATTGAACCATAGTCACCCTTTATGATTTCAAATATAGATTCTTTTGTTTTGGTATAGGGATTTGAGATATGGAGTCCAGTTTGGTTTTGGGTTTGGGTTGAACCATAGTCACTCTCTTGCGCGGGCCATCCTCATCTAATTGGTAACATTTTAAAATTTTAGGGTTTTTCTCATATTAGTCCCTTAAATTATGTGTATTTTGATATTAGTCCCTTAAATCTTTGTAATTTGAATTTAGTCCTTAAAAGGGACTATTTAGGTTAAACTTTAAACATTTAAGGGACTATTTAGGTTAACAAAAGGGACTATTTAGGTTAATATTAAACATTTAAGGGACTAAATTCAAATTACAAAGATTTAAGGGACTAATATCAAAATACACATAATTTAAGGGACTAACATGAGAAAAACCCAAAATTTTAATTTGTATTGTCGTTTGCACTGCAAAATGTTATATTTGAGGAAAAATTGTGTGTTTTTGGTGAAATAGATAGAATGTTCTGTTGTTTCTGAATTTTGTAGCTTATCATTTTTTGAGAAATTTTTATTCAAAAATTTATCTATTGGAGACTGCAATGAAATGAGAAGTTTTGATTGAAGATGCAGTGAAGAGAGAACCAAGGAAAAATGGGTATTTTAGTAGTTCCCTATTTTAAATGGCTTGCATGATTGAATGAGAAGTAAATAATATTAGTGTATTGAATCATTGATGGGTTTCATCTTATAACCACAACTCTGTCATATATGAATTTGGATTCCCACAGTGTTTCTGGATCAGGTCTTTCTCAAAATTTCATGTTAACTAATCAAGTTAAATTGTTGGGATAGTATAACCAAAATTTCAGTTGGGTTATAAGCATATTAAATAATTTTTTCGTTGGGTTATAGGCATGTTAAGTTATAGGCAAGTTAACTAGACCAAAAATAGACCAAAATTGATGTTTGTTATTATCCTGCACATTTTGGAATGTTGAACTAAACTAAAATTATAACTATTTGTATTTTTGGCAAACTCACAAACTGAAACTATAACTGTACATTTTTGGCAAACCCACAAACTGAAACTGTTTTGGAATGTTGTGAGTTGGCATTTGGAATGCTATAGGCATGTTAAGTTATTTTGGTGAAGAATCAATGAAAGACCAATGAACCAACACAACAATTTTCATTTGGGTTATATGCATGTTAAGTTATAGGCATGCTAACTAGACATTAAAATGTTGGGATAGCATAACAAAAATTTTCAGTTGGGTTATAAGCATGTTAAGTAATTTTTTCATTGGGTTATAGGCATGTTAAGTTATAGGCATGTTAACTAGACTAAAAATAAACCGAAATTGGTGTGTGTTATTATCTTGCACATCTTGAACTGCACATTAGTAATAGCTTTTGATTAGTAATAGCTTCTGGTTGCATATTCTTGACATGGTTGCAAATTCAAGTAGGCACGTGAACTGCATCTGGAGGTTATTATTAACCTCACCCTGAAAATGAAATTATTGTTGAAATGTCCTGGAATTATAAATGAACTGCATAATACTCTTTTTTGGGAAAATTACTATTTTGTTTATTAATTTGATATCTTTTTGATGGATTTTAATAAAAATTAACACATATATGTCCAACATGATTTGCCTTAAAATTTTCTTTAATTTAATAACTTTGGTTGATGTACAGGTTCAGGATGTACATAATGGTTGGCTTAGGAGAGGATCGCCTCCTTTGTAACCATGATCCTTGGGATGTCACCTCAGAAAGAGTCAATACTTAAGATTTTGCATTAATTTGTATTATTTGGGATCGCCTCCTTGGGATCGCCTCCAACTGTACATATGACCCATGCAAATGCAAATGAACCTGTTGTTATCTTGGTGTTTATAGGAGTCATAATATAGTTGTTATTAGGTGCTTAGAATAATGAGGCCATGGCCAATATCATGCAAGACTTATAAATAGAGTGAGTGAAAGAGTATTGTTCGTCTAATTGCTAGCAAAAAAATCATTTCCCTTTTCTGTCTGTGATGGTGTGTGTTTTTGATGTATGCGTGCATTTTTGTATGCTTTCTCTCTTTTTGTAGTTGAATTAAAAAGAAGAATCTATCTCAAAAAAATGTACCTTAATTTGGATCCTTAGTTTGAGTTATTTGTACCATCTTTAAAGTTCATTAAGTTCAGGCTTAATCATTTTGTTAAGGGAAGTAAATTACAATTAAGTACTTTAATTTTGTGGGGTACTAAAATTTTGAGGAGGGGATATCGTGAATAAATCGTGCCCTATGGGCACGGGTTATATACTATCTTCAATAGCGTAGGATTTTAAATTAACCATGCTAATTGGTTGTTCTGAGCCGAAGGCGCCAGCGCCGAATTGGTTGTTCTGCGCCGAATGCGCCCGCTAAATTTTATTGCGTTAATTGGTTGTTCCGCGCCAAAGGCGTCCACATCGAATTTATTGTTCCGCGCCAAATGTGCTCACATGTTGTTCCACGCCGAAGGCGGCTGTCCCGAATTTGTTATTCCGCGTCGAAGGCACGCGCGTCGAATTTGTTCCTCACCGAAGGCGCTCGCGCGTTGTTCTGCGTCGTATTTGTTGTTCCGTGCCGAAGGTGCCCATGTCGCTAAATATTTTTACGATAATTTATTATTCTTTTAAATTTTGATTGTATAAATAATTTTTTGGGGAACAAAGATTTTGCGTGGGAAAATCTTAATTGCGCCCGCACCGAAGGCGCCCGCGAAATTTTTTTAAACTAACCTGTTGTTTCGCGTCGAAGGCGCCCGCTAAATGTTTTTACACTAATTTGTTGTTGCGCGCCGAATTTTTTGTTTCATGCCGAATGCGTCCATGTCGCTAAATATTTTTACGTAAATTTGTTGTTCCGCGTAATTATGACTGTGGAAATAATTTTTTGGGGAACAAAGATTTTGCGGGGAAAATCTTAGTTGAACCGTGCCCGCGGGCACGGGTTATGACTAGTATATATATATTTTTGAAAAGTTAGCGTGAGAATTTTATTGAGTATCGTACAGAATACAACCATCTTTGCATAGTTGGGAGACTCAGTAGAGGGAGGATTGGGCACAAGCGCCGTCACTCCCAACTAAGAGAGCTCCCAACCACACAAGATGGACCAGAATATACAAAACATAGCACAACTCAAATCAACACAGCTAGCTATTCTTACGGAACCCCCAGTTCCCATAAGCCTTAGTTTCATCCTCCGTGGAAGGGTCTTGGTTGTACAAGGCAACTCGGATGTCAGCGCCAATTTCTTCAAACAGAGTAGTCTTACACCTCGCTTCGCCCTCAAAAACTCTTCTGTTCCTTTCCCTCCAGATGTGACAAACCATATCCGCAAGGCTAGTTTTAGCCAGTAAACTCATACTTCCTTTATTTTCGAATTTAGCAAGAATTTGTTTCCCAACCTCAGGGAGTGTAGGAGGACTTGGAACAGGCAGATCTAACATCAGCCAAGCTCTGCGTAAGATATACCCAGTGTAGTTGCATTCAAAGAAGAGGTGCGTAGCATTCTCATCTTTGTTCTCAGCACACAATAGGCAAAACGGATTAGCTTGAGGATCCCATCGGATCAGCTTGTCTCTGGTCTGCAATTTACCTAACAAGGCTCTGAGCAACGTCAATGTCATTTTGGGGATGTAGTTTGGATACCAAATCAATTTACGCAAGGGAAAAGGATTGCCTCTCTGTCGAACCGCATCCTAGGCTTGTTTGAAGTTGAATTTATCACTCCCAGGCAGCCACTTCCAGGCATCACTTCCAGGCCGGAGTGAGATCCCAGTTAACAGCGGACGTACAGTGTCGATCGATGGGTCATCAGACCATCCATTAGTCCCCCAATAATCCGCAACATAGCGGTGCTCAGCCCCAGCCGGAACAGGGAACCGATCACCAAGGGGCCCGCCGTCGACCCAATGGTCTTGCCAGAATAGCGTTGAAGCCCCGTCCCTAACCGTTCTTTGGATGAGCTTCTGTGATAACTGCCGGCAATTGAGAATTCTCTTCCAAGTACCCGAGTGAGTGACCGCTCCTGTTGCCGCATAGAAGCTCCCTGTACCGCCATACTTTGCTTTCATGTGCTGTGCCCAGCAGCAACCCGAAGTCAGGTACCTCAACGTAAGTCTTATGCCTGCCGCAACATTGATATCCTCCAGTAGTCTAATTCCCACCCCTCCTTCTGATTTAGGCTTGCAAATATCATCCCACGCCCATGCTTTGGATCTACCAACGATGAAACGCCTACAAGCCACCGTGATGGTTCTCAGTACTTTCACCGGAATGTGGAAAACCTGCATCCAGAATGCAACCATGTCATAGATAACCGACCTGACAAGTTCAATTCACCCAGAGATTGACAGCACTGATGAGGTCCACCCAGTCATCTTCTTCTTACACTTGTCGACCAACTTTTGATAATTAGCAGTCTTCGGGTATTTCTGGGACAAAGGCAACCCAAGGTAAGTAGTGATGGTAGTCGCAATCCTGATACCCAATATAGCAGCCAGTGATTCCTTATTTCTCGCTCCCTTGCTGAACAATCCCGCACTCTTCTCCCAGTTTACTTGAAGTCCCGTAAAATTGGTAAACTCTAGGAGTAGTGCCTTGATGCCAAGAAAAGTGGATTTTTGTGCACGGCAGAAAACCAGGAGGTCGTCAGCAAACAGGAGGTGCGAAATTGACCCAGTCCTCCACATAGGGTTGATTTTTCCAGTGTTTATTTCTTTTTCTACAAGGAGAGAGAAAGTTTCCATAATAATAACAAACAAGAAAGGTGATAAGGGGTCACCTTGGCGCAGCCCTCTGTTACCGCCAAAATAGCCGCATGGAGAACCATTGATCAATACCGAGAAGGTGGGCGTAGTAATGCACTCTCTAATCCAGGAGATGAAAGTGTTCAGGAACCTAAGCTGTACCAAGAAGTAGAAAATAAAATCGCGATTCACGCTATCAAATGCCTTTCTGAGGTCTAATTTCAAGCATGCTTTCCCCCATAGGGTTGCTAAAGTCCCTGATTTGCTCATGGACGATAAGTGTGCAGTCAGAAAGAAGTCTGCCCTTCAGAAAAGCTGCTTGGTTAGGGGATATAAGTTCATGGACCACCACTTTCAACCTGTTGCATATGATTTTGCTGATGAACTTATAGATGACATTACAACAGGCAATAGGCCTGTAGTCACCTAAGCCTGTTGCATTGGCGTTCTTAGGCACAAGGGTAAGGAAGGTATGATTGACTTGCCTGAGGAGGGAGCCAGGTCTGAAGAAAGATTTAACAGCATTAGTAACATCTTGGCTAACCAGATCCCAATTCTTCTGAAAGAAAGAAGCATTAAACCCATCGGGTCCTGGTGCCTTCTCTGGCCCTATCTGAAAAACCACATCCTTTATTTCCTCATCAGAAACCCTTCTGGCAAGCCAGGTAGCTGACTCAGTAGTCAAAATTCTCTTAGGTACTAGCTTGGGAAAGGAAGCCAAATTATCTTCCTGGTAATAAAGCTTCTTGAAATACAAGGGGGCATTCACTTTTAGCTCATCATACACCCTGTTCTGATTCCCATTTCCATCGATCAGATGCCTCAGATTTTTACGACTAAACCTTGCTTTCATTGCATTGAAGAAGAACTTGGTATTTCGGTCACCCAGAGTGAGCCAATCTTGCCTACTTTTTTGCTTGAACATTTCCTCTTCTAGATTCAGGGCATGGGTAAGTTCTTTAATGATTCGAGATTCTCTCTCCTGAAGAGAGATGTCATAGTGGATGCGCGGATTATTCCTAACTTCCTGGAGCTCAGACCTGCATTTCTCCACCACTTTGTCTGCTTGATAGCACTTGGCCCATACTTTCAGATAATTTTTTAGATCTTTAAGCTTTTGAACGAACCTAAACATAGGGGTGCCTTCCTTTGTGACTTGCCAACAAGAAGTGATAATGTCCTGAAAACCTGGGCAACTGGACCAATAGTTAAAATATTTGAATGGCTTAGGATCGATGGGTACCTGATTATGGAGATGTACCGCCATTGGGGAATGATCACTAGTTGACGCATCAAGATAGAGCACATAAGAATTCGGCAATTTTTTCATCCAATCCGCGTTGACAAACACCCTGTCTAGCCTCGCAGCAATACAGCCGTTGCCCACACGGTGGTTGCACCAACTCAAATTATTCCCCACACTTTTCATCTCCAGGAGAGAACAACCGCTGACGCAATCATAGAATTCCCGGATCATCTTCTCCTCCAGCCTTCTTCCCCCAATCTGTCTCGAGTGAACAACACACTATTAAAAACCCCCCCTACTAGCCACGGCCACTGAGAAGAATAGCAGGAATCAGCAGACAAATTTTTCCAAAGGTCTTTCCTTCCGATAATAGTGTTGTAATCATAAACACCCGTTATTATACAAGAGAACCCACCAATGTTATAGCATTTGACAGAAATATGTTGTCCCGAGCTAGTCAGAGGTTCAGTTTTCCACACTAAGGGATTGAATCCCATAACTATACGACCACCCATCTCCAAGTCGAAGTTGTTGAAACATGTCTAGTCTTTAGGAATCACGAGCTTTCCAGCAATAGAAGCTGATTTCAGCTTGGTTTCAACAAGAATAATGACCGAGGGGTTAACTTTCTTTAAGAAGTTCTTCAAATCCTTCCTCCGCACCAAATTATTAAGGCCTCTAGCATTCCAGAAGAACACTGTCATTCATCAATGTTGGATTTCCTCGCTTGGCCACACTCCTGTAGCCGACTGCTCCTCCTGGATCCAGGAGTAAATAAAGCCTCTGCCTTCTTCTTTAGTGATTTAATAGTTTCAAGTTGCCGAATTTGTTCAGCAACTTCCCTCTCCCACTCAGGGTTGTCAGCGGCAATCTCCTTAGGCAAACAATCAATATCCGTGACTGGGCATTCCTCCAAAAGTGAAGGTAAAGGTCTCAGCTCATCTGGACCAGAAAGCCTCACAGACGTATTTGTAACCTGTGCTCCCCCCTCTGCTTCCAGGACAGATCTCTCCGAACTCAGCTCCTTAACTTTAGAGCTTCCGCACACAGTGATAGCAGGATTATTACTAGCAGAATGTGGACTAGGGCTGGTCATCCCCCCACCTAGCCCATCTCCATTGTTGCCAGGAGTAGGAAGCACCAGATTAAGGCCCCCAAGCTCATTTTCATCTATCAATACTCCCAGGGTACCTCCAATCAACTCAACTGCAGGATTGTGTGGCTTCAATATTTGATGCCCATCGTTCTCCAATATTTGCTGCTCAAGCACAATGTCCTCCAATATTTGCTGCATACCCAAGAGCCCATTCGCCTTAGCCAATGCCTGAGTGCTATCTACCGTCCCGGAGCTCCCAGTACCATTAACCCACTCCGTTGGTCCGCTGTTGCCAACCTCATTAACCTTCTCCTTTCCTTCCCGTGTCCCAACAAAATTATCAGTGCCGTCAATTTGGATTGAAGGGGCCTCTCTCACCTCAGGGCATTGAGTATCCGAGTGGCCGAAGCAAACACACTTAGTACATCTGGGGGGCTGCCCTTCGATTTAAACCCCAATAGTAATAGCTGGCCCCTCTTCGGTTCCAACAAGTACTTCAAGTGGGGTAGTCTTGTTGGCATTGATTTCAATCAAACACCGAGCATATGAGAGCCATTCCTTCTTTGCAGTTAATTTATCTAGACAGATAGGAATACCAATGACAGATGCGATACAATTGAGGATTTCGAGTGTCCACATACCTAGAGGAACTCCATGTAGTTGGACCCATACAGGAATGGAAGATAGGATGTCCCTCTCTAGCTTGAGTGCCGAACTCCAACGCTGGAGTACCACGAGTCTCCCATCAAACATCCATGGCCCTCCATGCAAAATTCTCTGGCATTCGCCTTCGTCTTCAAATTTGAAACAAAAGAATCCGTTCTCGCGAGAATATACTTTCAGCCCTCTATGTCTATTGAACTACTCTATGTCTATTGAATACGGATGAGGCCTCAGATCCAATTCCTTTCTCAAACTGGGGGATATTTGACGCGGGATAGCTGGCTTTGTGTTCCTCCTTTTTGGTTCACTTTGTTTTGTATTTGTATATTTTTGTATAGTCCTGCTAAGTGATCACGGTAGATAATTTTTAGTAGTGGGTGACGGCGCTTGTGCCCTATCCCCTCTCTAATTATGGTCAACTAGTTATTACTTGCGTGGTATTCTGTATTCTCTTGCTCTATCAATAAAGACTAACTTACTCGTCAATATATATATATATATATATATATATATATATATATATATATATATATATATATATATATATATATATATATATATATATAGAGTGATCTTCGGTTGCGAAAAATCCCGTGCGAAAGCCCGTGCGAAAACTTTTTTTAATTTTTTTTTAATTTTTTTTTTCAAAAATTCTTTTTTTGATGTTTAATCCATACAATTATATACCCCAGGGAAAATAATGGGTGAACCCGTTGGGCATTAGAGCACCCATCCACCCATTACAAATTTAACGGTCTCAAAACGTGCGAATTTGATGAAATGGCTTGATCGAAGGCCAAATGACATTATTTCTCAACCATTATTTTTTGAGGGGAGTATAACAACATATAATGAGGGTGGAAAAAAGAATTTTTGAAAAAAAAAATTTCAAAAAAAAGATAAAAACATTTTCGCACGGTGCGAAATGTTCTCATTTGAAAATTTTCCTATATATATATATATATATATATATATATATATAGCAGCCCTATATTCTTCGTGCGAATCTTTCTCTTTGCCAATTTTGCCTCCTCTAAAAGTAATTTTCGAAATTCCTTATTCAGTTTCTTCGCTCAGCTTAATTTAAAAAAAAACCCCATGTACTATATATTTAAAATTTCTTGTTCTTTTCAGTTGAATTAAAATTCTTTTATTGACTTTGAAACTTTTTTGGTCGTAAATCCTTAAGTTACTACCTTGTACTCGCTTTCGAATCATTATCTTTCGTATTTCGGTTTTAAAACTTGTTACCATTTTGAAAATTCAATATTATTCTTTTTTATAAAAACTACCAAAATTTCTAACCACTTACGTACGTACTTTAGAATATTTCTAAACCAAATGGGACTTTAGATTTCTTTTGTATATATATGTATACACACACACACACACACACACACACACACACACACACACACACACATATATATATATATACATATATATATACATATATATATATATATATAGCAGCCCTATATTCTTCGTGCTTATACTTCAAAAATCCTTGTTTAAAATTTATTTTTCATTTGCAAAACAACCGCTACCTCACCCTGCTTTTATTTCCTTCACCTGACTCTTATTCCAGATTGGAATAAATTTTACCATCTGCTCACTTCCTCCTACATTTTTTCATATAAGTATAAAAGTATATGACATCATATTTTGCACGTAATTCTTCTTTCATCTATCTAATTATTTTTAATAAATAATAATAATAATGATAATTTTTGTTCCATCCAACCAACCATCTTCTTACCCCGCCTTATTTGAACTCGTTCTTTCCGATTTATTTCGTTACACTTTTGGTTTCTGTTTCCTTTATTTGGTGTAGACATTAGTTCTTGAAGTTGTCCATGCTATCACCAGTATAGGAGTAGGCCCTTGGTAGGTAATGTTGTCGTGATGCATGAGTATAGGTAGAGTGTGTAGACCTATAGGAGTGTGTCATCTTTAGAATCCTGATAATTGCCTTCTGTGTCTTGAATGTGTACTCAGTGTTAACCATGTTATGACTGAAGTTGTCTGAATAACGGTATTCATACGTATATGAATAGGGTCATAGCAGGCAATTTCCTTAGACGTAGTTTTTCGCGATTATAGAATAGCTTAACTTTGACTGCAGGTGATTGTATCAAAACTTTGTTTTCTTTTAAACCAACCCTTTAAAGTTTTTGAAATTAGCTCACAAGATCACAAATCAATTATCCTTCCTCATCCAATACATCAACCCTACACGTTTTTCCAAATGTTTTAAAATATGTTATTGGCCTTAAGTTTTCCTTTCTCTTCTCTCTTCTTTCTCCCTTCAAAATGTTATGCTTATTGTTGTTATATTATTTGGCCTAGCTATTGTTATTTTAGGATCCTGTGTGCGGGTAGGTATGGCGTGTGGTGAGATATGTAATAGCGATGATCAAATTAATTTTGAGACACGAAGATAGAAGATTAAAATCATTTGGATGAAAAGAATGGGCTGTCCAAGACTTAATTATAAAACCGAAGTGTGGTGGACTCAATGGAGAATTCTAGTTGAATGAGATTGTATGCGTGAAGATGAGAACTTATCAGATTGGAGGCTTAGACGAATGGTAGATAGGGATGGCTACAGAGTATGGTAGGAGTTAGGGTGATCATGAGATTGAGTAGAGCTTTTATTAGCATCGAGATTTGATTGTTGAGTTGGTGTGAGAAGACATTGGGAATAACACGACGTGTTGAGATAAATGGATGGTTAGGTGGTCGGACTTAATATTGGTTGTGATTAGATATAGTGAGTAGGCTATGATGTAATTTTGATAGTTCAATTATTCGGCGGATAAATTTATGGGAAGATATGACAAGGAATGTATTGAGGACACGACGATTGTTGATTTGGGAAAGGTGTTATAAGATCGACAAATTTTTTGTCTTTGAATTGTGATTGACTAGAACATCATTTTAGCGATTGATTAATATCGAAAATAGATTGAGAAATTTGAAGATGTTATTGAGCGATGATGTTTAGGGGAATGGTATAGTAGGAGAAGATGATTATTATTCCTTTATGAGAAATTGGAGTTGGAAATTTGAACAGCAGTGATTGGTCTATAGTTAAGTGTTAGGATGTGAGATTAGTCGTGGCTTTATCCAATGAAAAGAAGGGTTATGAAGGATTAATTAAAGAACATTGGTTGAAGTTATAAGACTAGCGATCTATAGGTGTAGTCATGAGAGTTTTGGGGTATAAGGTTATATATATGTTATTATTTTTAGTATAAGTGATTCCGAGGATGGAATCAATTCTAAGGTGGGTAGAATGTAACGGCCGCTTTCCGACCGTTCGTATTTCCTGCGTGCACGTACTTTATCGTGCACGTATTATTTTTGGCTATTTCCGAGCTCCGGCATATGCGATGTGATATGCCATTGCGATCGTTTCGGGCTGTTGGATTTTATTGTAATTTTCGGGAACGTCGTTTCACGGCTCGTTTTCTCGTAAAACGACTTTGAACCATAGAGGCGTTTTAGTCATTTGACTCAAAACGCCATTCCCAATTTTACGTAAATTTTTGGTAGGCGTTACGCACGATCGGGCTCCGTAGATCTGTGCGTCTCGTCTCCACGATCACCCCGGTATTTTCGGATTATTTTTCTGACGCCTGGATTGAAAGATATCGCTCGGAGAAATCTGGACCGTTGATTTGCCCTGATCAGATTCAAATTTCGAAATTTGAATAACCAAATCTGGCTAAATCTCTTTTAAAATCATTTTAAAACCTTCCCTAAACTGTTTCTTTAAACTCCCCTAGACTCACCCCAACCTGTACACCATCTTACCCCATATCTCTGCTCCACTAACATTAAATCTTGTGTTATATAGCCTTTACCTATTATTAATAATAACCCAAATCCTAATTTAACCCTAACCCTAAAAATTCAACAGCCGTCAGCCCCAAAAACGAAAAACCCCAAGTCCCCCGTCTCTCTCTCACCCTCACGGCCTTAGCCCCCGTCGGAAATTGCTCCGACGCCGGCGCCCCCTCACGACCGACCAAACCCCGCGGCCCCGACGGCCGCTCGGCGCCGATCTCCGAGCCCGATCGCCCCAAAACCCCGACGATCGCCTTCCGTCGGGACCCCCGAGCCCGATCACCGTAGTGCTCTGCCCACGACCGCCATCCCGATCGCCGGCTCTGCCTCCTCGGCCACTCCCCGGCGCCGTCTCTCTCTCTCGCCCCCGACCGCCGCGTCTCCGTCCATGGCGAGGCCCCTGCTGTGCCGCCTCGTCCTCCATCTCCCTCGATCTCCACCGCTACGCGATCCCCGAGCGCCGCCTTTCCGCCTCGCACAACAATCCACAGCGGCACCTCCCCTCGTCGCTCCACCGCTGCGATCCGAGGCCGCCGCTCGCTCCCTTCTCCTCTCGACCACCTCGCCCTTCCACACTCGATGCCATCGACGGTAACACAGACCAACGGCGAGCGTGCCTCCCCGCATCCCCGGCCGTTCTCGCCGGCAACCCAGACACCACGCTGGTGGCCTGTCCCTCTGGCCTCTCTGCTGCACAGCCAGCAACCGACGCTTCCTCCTCTCCTTGCGATCCCGACGACAGCCATTGACGGCGGTTACCTCACCCCTCTCAAATTCTCTCCGTCGGCCAGAACTCTCCCCATCGACCTTTGGGGATCTCGCCGTCTCAGCCCCATGACCCCGACGACATTCTCAGCCAACCGTCGTGACCCAAGCCCCACGCCATGGGTCCCCGACTGCCGGCAGCCTTTGTTGCTGCCACCACCGTACGCAGCTGCTACTTCCCCTCAGTCACCCAACAACAGGCCCACGATCATGCTCCCCTACGTTCAAGCAACGAAGAACGTTTACACAATGGGTTGTGCCTTTTAAGTTATACATATGGACTTTATCAGTGTCTCGCATTATATAGGGATGAGATATATTAAACAAACAGTAAGTTGGCTAATGTATTTACTCTAAGTTTTAGTACTATAGTATTTATGAGCTACGTTTAGGTGCTAGGTTATGCTGACTTTTAACTAACTTTACGAATCCAAATCTCGCAGATAGATATCACCTTTTCTCCGCGCTACCGCAGTCGAGTAACTGGAGCCGCGTCGCGATTCGTAGCTGTACCCAAATCCGACGCCAGATTTACGCGTGACAGTCAGACCAGGTTGGTGACCCCTAACTCGTAGTGAAATCCACACTGTAGCAAACTGAACCTTAACTAAAACTAGACAACAATAATTGACGTGCGTTTATATTTCATATATTCATGCACGTTTTCCTTTGTGTTTCTCCATGTTTTTCCGCCGTCTCTTATTCGTTTTCGTGTATTTTCCCGTTTTCTTTCACTTTTCTTTGTTTTTCCATGATTGCAGGGGATTGACCACGTAGGGGACGTTTAACGATGATATCCCAAGTCCCCGGAGCAATGGGAGAAGTCACGCGTGATCCAGGGGGTCAAACGCCAAAGAATTCATCTTTCAGCCCCTCACCCGGTCGGTTGGGCATCTCCAACCGATCGGGTGATGCACGCGTGCACCACCCGGTCTCTGCCACTGCTCACAAAGAAGTCACCCGACCGGTTCGCAGACTGGTTCAGCGGGGGCTATTCTCTGTTTTCTCGAAGCAAAACGCCAACTGATCGGGTGACTCTCACCCGATCGGTTCATCTGTAGCTGAAGAAGAAGAGCTGAAGACACCGACGTCGAACCGATCGATTCACCCGACTGCTCCAAGATCCAAGCGGTCACTCAAGAACTCACCCGACCGGTTCATGTGATCGGGTGAAAGCTCGTTGTTTTCTGTTAATATTTTGTAACAGATCAACCGATCGGTTGACTTGTCAACCGATCGGTTGATGCGGCGGTCTATAAATAGAACCCCTAGGGTTCCAGAAACGAGAGCTGTTATTTTTTTCTACTGTTTTATTTCCTTGTGACAGCTGTAATTGTTACTCTTTTGTAAGTTTTCAGATCTTTCTAAAATTTTAGTATTGTCTTTATTACTCTATTACTTCCGCATTGCAATTGTCCGATTATGATTCCAACGGTTAAATTTCATTTAGATTGCTTTTTCATAAATTTTTGTGAGTAGTTCCCAAATCTGGGATTTTGGTGGAAACCCCTTCGGGGGCTCTTCCCGATGCGTCCATAGGGTTAGGAAATCGATAGGGAGTAGGAATCTAACGGTTACGCGGGGTGTTTCATTGTCATCGGCGGGAAAAAGACCGCCTTTGACCGTCGGGCCAAGGGGGAATAAACTTGGCGGTTGACTCCCTAGCCATAGCTCACACCCTTAGCGTAGACGCCGAATCCTAGCACGCGGGAGCGGCAGGATGAGACGTTGGGAGTTATCGTTGCGGGCTTAGTGCTCCCGGGATCGATCAGTGTTAATGGACACGGGAGTGCCCACTGATCGAATCCGGGAAGTCCGGTGTATCATCCTGGGCACCGACCGGAATATCGGGCCCATGGGACACCGGTACCACTTTCAGAGGCAACGTCTCACCATTAGACCCTAATCCCGATCGCTATCCATACCCGTAGTCCGCATCGGCGAGAGTCTCTCCTCGGGTTGGAAACCAAAGTCCCGGGTTTTCTTTCTTATTGTTCATACCCATTTATTTCCTTTCGTGACAACCATTCACCGATTCGGGCTAGCTCGCCCCTCGGGGTGATTTAGGTCCTACCTGACCCAAGCACAAACTCGCCTTCCTGAGTTCGATATTCCCGCACCCTACACTAACCGTGAAACTTGCGGTAAACGACACCGCGCCCATACCGTAAACGGGGCGCCGGTCAAGTTTATGGCGCCGTTGCCGGGGAGGCAACGTGCTTGTTATTTTAGGATCTCTTGAACCCTCGTGTCTAGCTCATATCCCTACCTCGCGATAATTTTCGCATTCTCCTTTTTCTTTTTCTTTTTTGTTTTTCTTATTTTTATTTCTTATATTATCTGTTTCTTTCCCACTTGTCGCTTCACGGGTGTTTGTTGTTTTTCATGCGCAGGAGTTCAAGGAGTCTTGACGACTTGATTCCCCTCGATCCAGAGATTAACGCCACCCTTAGGCGTTTGGCCGCCGAGAAGCGAAGAAGAGAAAATCTCGAATCCATGGAGGAGAACACCCCACCTCACAAGTCTCTGCTGGAGTACTCGATGCCATCCATCGAGTCAACTTCCGCCATCCGATCTCCAGCTATTGCGGCCCAAAGCTTTGAGCTGAAGCCGTCTCTAGTGACATGGATCCAGCAGGACCAGTTTGCGGGTGCGCCCATGGAGAGCCTGATCGAGCACCTGGACTCCTTCTTGGAGAAGTGTGACACCTTCTGGATTAATGGTGTCACCACAGAGGCTATCTGTCTGAAGCTGTTCCCCTTCTCTTTGCGAGACAAAGCCAAGCAATGGCTAAGGGGGAAGGACCCCAACACTTTCAACACCTGGGAGAAGCTCTCCAATGTTTTTCTGACGAAGTTCATTCCTCCGGGGAAGACCATGAAGTTGAGGAGTGAGATCTCCTCCTTCTCCCAGGCTAGCCACGAGTCCTTGCATGAAGCTTGGACGAGATATAAAGAGATGCAAAGAAGATGCCCTCACCATGAGCTTCCGAAGTGGCAGCTTATTAATCTGTTCTACAATGGGTTGAGGGATGACCTGAAATCTTCTATGGACGCCGCAGCTGGGGGTTCCTTCATGTCTAGAAGCGAGGAGGATGCCGGGCATATTCTGGAAAATATGGCATCCAATAATGAGCGGTGGTGTGACGAGAGAGCCACACCAAGATCCGGGGGTATACACAGAGTCGAGGACGTCGACAAACTATCAAGCAAGTTCGACTTGCTTTCGACCCAGATCTTCGCACTAATGGTAGGAGCCGGTGGGGCCGTTACACAGCAAGTTTCTGCGGTAGAGTCCGAATTCTTTGGGGAATTCGACGGTGGTGACATCTCACCACCGTTGGACCAGGCGAGCGCACTATTTTACAACCCCACGGGAAATGCGCCGTATCCGCCAAGGACAAATTCCAACCCGGCCTACTCTCCAAACAACAGGAACCACCCAAACTTCAGCTACCGGCCACCATTTCAGCCCTCACCACCTCAGCAGCCGCATCAACAAATTTATCAGCCGGCTAGGCCACAGCAGAATCAGGTTCAGCAGCAACCATTTCAGCAGCAACCTCAGCAACAAACTTACGCCCCCAGGACTCAGCAGCCGTTCCAGCAGCAGCAGCAATATGGCCAACAGAGGGACGTCTCTCCGGTTGAGTCTCTCTTGACTCAATATATTACCAACCAGGAGAGGATCAACCAAAAGCTGGAAATGGGTCAGCGGACCCTCACGGACCAAGTAACCCAACTGGGGTTACAAGTGGCAAACCTTGCAAGATCACAAAACCAATTGCCGCCACAACCGGAGGTGAACCCGAGGGGGGTAACCCAAACATCGGCACTCGTGCACGAGCACGCGAATGTGTCTGATATCGTCCTGAGAAGCGGGACACAAATTCCTACTAGAGTTCCCCCTAGCAACCCGGAAGCACCATTGGTCGTTGAGAGACCGACTAAAAAATCAAATGACGCCGGTGCTTCGTCATCAAATCCCATGACTCCGGAGGGAGTGTCTGAAGAAGAGAAGAAGAAGGAGGAAGAGAGCCCGAAAGTGTATAAGACCGTTGTGCCATTTCCACAACGGTTGGCTCAGGCAAAAATTGATGAGAAATATGGCAAGTTCTTCGTCATGGTCAAGGACCTAAGCCTGCAAATCCCCTTCTTAGAAGCAATCGAAACAATCCCCTCCTATGCAAAATTCTTGAAAGATCTGGTGACCAGAGGGTCAAGAAAGGAGAAAGTAGTGCTGACGGCGGAATGTAGCGCTCTTATTCAGAGGGTAAACCCGCCGAAACTCAAGGACCCGGGGAGCTTCTCTATTCCTTGCACGATCGGGGCTGTGAAGATTCATCGTGCACTCGTCGATCTAGGAGCGAGTGTTAGCTTGATGCCCTTGTCGATGTACAGAAGGATAGGAATGGGTGATTTGGAGCCCACCGGTATGACCCTACAACTAGCTGACCGATCGGTCAAATATCCGGTGGGAGTTGTGGATGACCTCCCCGTGAATGTGAGAGGGGTGCATGTGCCTGTGGACTTTGTAGTCATGGACATGCCCGAAGACACACACACCCCCATTATCCTGGGACGGCCTTTCATGGCCACCGCTGGCGTTCTAATAGATGTGAAGAACGGAAAACTCTCTTTGAACGTCAGCGGGGAGAAAGTTGAGTTTGATCTGGGACTATCCATGAAGCACCCCGATCCCCCTGATGACCTTCGGTGCAATTTGCTTGAGATAGAGGAAGAAAAGGCTGCAGAGGAGAGCTCCTGGGAGATTCTCCTGAGAAACCCCCCCGATGACTTGGGGAATTCAGAAGATGGGGACGGCCCCGAGAACAAAGAAGCTGCTGGAAGACCAAGTGCAGTGAGAACGACCCCTCCCGGGTTCCCCAAGGCTCCTCCTGTGAGGAGAACGGGGAAAGAGCACACGGACCTCACTAAAGACGAGGTCCGGATCCTGAAGAAGATGGCGGGAAGCGCCAACACCAAGGAAAAGCCCCCGGATCTCAAGAACAAAGGGAGGGTAGTCGAGCAAGTATTTTTCCAGCCGCTGACTACTCCAAGCGCCTTCAGCTCCAACGAGAAAGAGATGCCGAAATTTGGGCATCACCCGTATCAGCCACCATGAGCATCTTCTGCGGGCGTCGAGCCAACGACGTTAAACAAGTGCGCTTCATGGGAGGCAACCCATGTTCTAAACTTTTTTCCACTTTTTAGCGTTATTTTTTACTTTATTTTATCTATTTTTATAAATAAAATCAGCCATGAGAACATCCATTCGGGGACTTAAACAAATCTATTGGTTTTTGCAGGAAAAAGGCCCCAACCGATCGGGTGACATATGACCCGATCGGTTGGGATGTATCAGATACATGCTGAGATCTGTCCCCATATGACCCGATCGGTTGAGTAATGAAGAGACCGGGTGGCGGACCGGGTGAGCTGGGGAGAACTCTCGGAAATTTTTGGGGAATATCAACCGATCAGTTGAGTTCGAGCGCGATCGGTTGACGTGACCGGGTGAGCAGCCCTAAGTTCTCGGGAAAATGAGTGGAGCGGCCAACCGATCGGTTGATAAGTCAACCGACCGGTTCGCCTGTAGCATTTCTTCGACAAGATTTTCGACCTAACCGTCAACCGATCGGGTGACAACTCACCCGATCGGTTCGACTTAAAACCCTATATAAACCCCCCCCGACACCCGCTCGTTTTCACCCTCGCCCGATCGTGAAATCCGCCGTCGTTTCTCCTTCCCCTCTCTCCCAACAACCGATCTTCCTCCCCCACGCCCTCTACTCCTCCATTACTCCCACTCTCCACCTCCTTCATCAATCCCTTCATCATCTACACCCTCTCTCTCCTCCCATTACGAATTTTTGACCTAGTTTTCCCCCAAACCACCCCTATTTCGAAAATTATTGCCGAAGGAGTTCGCCGCGGCTCCACGCTACTCTCGCTGAACAGTGTGGGGACATCAACGAGCAAGCTCCACCATTCCGCTTGGGTAAACTCGCTCCTAAGCTTATATTTATATATTTGCCCTATTTGTTGTGCTTGCTCGTTTGCTTGTGTTAGTGTGCATCCACGATTTTTGCACTAATTCTTGCTCGCACACACACATGGCTAAATATAAGGATAAGGGGAAGGGAATCATGCGGGAAGAGGAGCCGTCTCGAAAGAGACGAAAACAAACACGCCCCCCTTCCCGTACACGAGCACTTACACTTGTCCCTCCTCCGCCTGTTATCCCCCCTGTGGACCCAATGTTGGGCCCACACGGGTATATTTTTCGGAACCAGGAGCACAAAGATTTTTACCATAGGCTTGATGCTCGAGGGCATCTATCCACTAAGTTCCCGCACGCACGTACACTTGTCGATCTCGGTGTCTTCACCGAGGTCGAATCTCTTTTCGCTAACTTAGGATGGTTAGCCTTTCTTAATGCACATGCCATATCTTACCCGGCACTCACACTCGAATTTCTCTCTACACTTGTCTAGGAGTCTGGGTCGATCATTAGATTCAGGGTGCGTAAACGTAGTGTCACCACAAATCTGAACACGATTAATGATATATTTGGTTTCCCCAATCTCGGGGATGATTCCATCCGACACTACAGGTACACGCCCGAGTTTGATGTCGATCAATTCTGGTTCCGCCTCACTTTGATCCGTGACTATCCCCGAGGAAGGGCCAAGGCCTCCTCCATCATTCACCCCGTGTTTCGTTTAGCCCACAGGATCATTTCATCTGCATTCTTTCCTAGGGACGAGTCCGGCACTGTGACTATCCCTGACCTTTTTATCCTTTGGGCCATGACTTTTCCTTATGTCCGGGATGATGATGGAGTTAGCTTCAGGGCCCCTACCGTCCCCATCCATGGCAGCGATTGGCTTGTTTACAAGCTACTCGAGATCAGCCGGGCCAGTAAGGGGAAGTTTTGTTGCGGGGGCATCATCACGATCATCTGCTCTCACGCCCAATTCAATATTACCATCCCCGATAATCTTCCTGCTGCCGCAGGACCCTCACATCTTGATATTGATGTCCGGCGGCACATCCACATGATTAAACCCCGCTCGGATGGCCGCTTCATATTTAATTATGGCCACCCCCCAGCCCCTTACACCATTCTGCCCAACCCCGCTCGCATGACCCTTGCTCTCGTGGGAGATTGGACTTTCCCTCCTGATCCCGACTTCTTAGCGGGGTTGAATCTTCCTTTCCTTCCCGCAGGCACCCGCAGATCACTGTCCCCTGTCGCCCACTTAGGCGAGCAGGATATCCCTGCGTCTGGGGGAGATTTAGGGGCTGGCCCGAGTCGTCCTGTTTCTGCTCCGGGACCGATCACGTCTGAGCACCTCTTTGCGGCCATTTCTGGCCTTGTCTCCTGTACCGGCATGACCACTGCCGCCGGCACCTCTTCGACCTTACCTGGCGGCACCACCTCTGCCTCCCGTCAGTCTACATCTTTTGGTCGCCGTCAGGTATCTGCTCGTCTGGGGCTTGAGAGGGAGGTCGCTGCCCTTCGTGAGCTCGCCATGTCCTCTGTTTCCTCGGACCCATCACCATTCCTCCTTCCTTACTCACCCACGTTTCCTCTCACTTGAGAGGAACGTGGCCGCCATTCTCCGCCTTCTTACTCATATACACGGACCACCTCCACCTTCACCACCTCCACCTTCACCACCCCGGCGATCTTCTCCTCCACCCACCCACACTTCCCCACATGCATCACCCCCCTCACCACATTCTTCTCCTCCCTCTTCACATCCCATCCCGGCATCCACTTCACCCCTCCCGACCACTTCCACCGCACCCACGCTACCTCCCTCCTCCTCCGTCACTCCATACGTGCGTCGGAGGAAATTGCCGGTGCGCTCCAGATCCCTCCCACCACCTCCCACTACCGTCACCACCACATCTACTTCCTCCATTCATATTCCTCTCACCACCGCCTTGATCGCCTTCCTACCACCACCACCCACCACCACCGACACTCCTCCCATTGTTCACACCACCACTGCCCCTATTCCTCCGCCTCATTCCCCACTTCTCAGCACACCCCCAGCCTCCCCCGACCACCCATCCACACCCTCTTCCGAGGAGGACGAGGACTCACCTTCCCTTGCTTTCTGAATTCACCTCTTTTGTTTTTGACTCCCCCTTGCATATCTCTGCATTTCATCGATCACATCATTTCGCTAGCACTATCTGATCTAGCTTGGGGGACGTCTATTTTGGTGTGCTGTCGTGTTTTGTTTGGTTTTCTCATTTTTGTGTGGGTGCTTGTTTTTTTCGTTTTTGAGTGTCGTGTCGTATGGTTCTATTTTTATTTTTATTTTCGTGATTGTTTGATTTTGACTCTGATCTTTCTTTCTTTTTCAGTTTCATCTATGAGTTTTCCTGATTTTCATTTCTTTTTATGTCAGTGCGTACCCCCCCATCTTCATTGCCCTCCCGTACTCACTCAAATTGCATTGAGGGCAATGCAAACTTCAGCTTGGGGGAGTCGCACTATGTGCGTCGTTTGTGTCCTTCTTTTTCGTTTTTTGTGTCGTTTTCATCGTGTTTTTATTTTTTTTATTTTCTTCTTCTTTAGCTCTTTCTCCTAGAAATGAATCCTATGATGAATCGCCACAAAGTCACACAAACCTAGCATTGCATCGATAATCACACTCACTAACCCTAGGATTTCGAGTCCTCTTGCATTTCACGCATCGTGGGTCCACTTAGCTTTTTGTGAGTCGTGTGTCGTGACTAGCATTTGGTGTGCTTCTGCTTTGTGATTTTACTTTATATACCTGTCCAGGAACGACCCCTAGATTATCATGCTCCGATTTGAATATGCGGTATTTGTTTCCACTAAATGCATGCTATATTTATATCGTATACTTCAATTCGCTTGCGTCGGGATTCCACAACTAAGGACTAGGATAACCCATTCGGCATATGCTCTATTTAGCGAGAATAGTTTCCTTTGCCCGCGTGTTTAGATTTCGACTTCTTTTTGTTTTACTTGGTGCAAATCCCCTCGTCGTGTACCGTTCTCCCACTTGGGAGAGTACACATGTGTATAGCCAAAAGCCCAAAAACCCAAAAAAAGGGAGAAAAGAAAGGAAAAATCCAAAAAGAAAAGAAATGAAAAGAAAAATTGTGTATAGCCCAAAATCCAAAAACAAATACAAATGCCAAAACCCAAAAAATTTACATGTGAATATTTTTTCATACTTGCCAAGAATAAAGGGAAGGCGAGAATTTGCACCGAGTGTTCTTCTCCACATCATCTCAACCCCCGTCGCTATCGAAAACACTTGGCTTAGGGACTTTTTAGCTAGTATCTAGGCTACAGTGGCGTGATTTCCTTAACCCTAGTTGTGGAGTCCCCGATGCATGATACGCTTCTATTCCCACTCTTCTCATGCATGCTTGAACTTATATTCGCCGCTTAATTCAATTCGGATCGATATTTTGGGCCATATCTTGGATTTGTGTATATCGAGCCTCATAGCACATCGTAGAAAGCATCACCATTTGCTAGCACACGACCACGCTCACTCGCGCTTCACTACGTGGACCCACGACACTTATTTGGACTCGCTTTCCTAGCTTTAGTGGTGTGATTTGGCGTTTGCTTGCTTGGTGTGTCGTTTTTGATTTTGGTGGCTTTGATGGACGATCTAGGGCTTAGAGTTTTCTTTTTCTTTCTTCCTCTCTATTTTTCCCTTCCGAGCTCCTACTCTCACTCGTCTTCCTCGAGGACAAGGAAGAGTTCAGCTTAGGGGATTTTGACGTGCATTTATATTTCATATATTCACGCACGTTTTCCTTTGTGTTTCTCCATGTTTTTCCGCCGTCTCTTATTCGTTTTCGTGTATTTTCCCGTTTTCTTTCACTTTTCTTTGTTTTTCCATGATTGCAGGGGATTGACCACGTAGGGGACATTTAACGATGATATCCCAAGTCCCCGGAGCAACGGGAGAAGTCATGCGTGATCCAGGGGGTCAAACGCCAAAGAATTCATCTTTCAGCCCCTCACCCGGTCGGTTGGGCATCTCCAACCGGTCGGGTGATGCACGCGTGCACCACCCGGTCTCTGCCGCAGCTCACAAAGAAGTCACCCGACCGGTTCGCAGACCGGTTCAGCGGGGGCTATTCTCTGTTTTCTCGAAGCAAAACGCCAACCGATCGGGTGACTCTCACCCGATCGGTTCATCTGTAGCTGAAGAAGAAGAGCTGAAGACACGGACGTCGAACCGATCGATTCACCCGACTGCTCCAAGATCCAACCGGTCACTCAAGAACTCACCCGACCGGTTCATGTGATCGGGTGAAAGCTCGCTGTTTTCTGTTAATATTTTGTAACGGATCAACCGATCGGTTGACTTGTCAACCGATCGGTTGATGCGGCGGTCTATAAATAGAACCCCTAGGGTTCCAGAAACGAGAGCTGTTATTTTTTTTACTGTTTTATTTCCTTGTGACGGCTGTAATTGTTACTCTTTTGTATGTTTTCAGATCTTTCTAAAATTTTAGTATTGTCTTTATTACTCTATTACTTCCGCATTTTAATTATCCGATTATGATTCCAACGGTTAAATTTCATTTAGATTGCTTTTTCATGAATTTTTGTGAGTAGTTCCCAAATCTGGGATTTTGGTGGAAACCCCTTCGGGGGCTCTTCCCGATGCGTCCATAGGGTTAGGAAATCGATAGGGAGTACGAATCTAACGGTTACGCGGGGTGTTTCATTGTCATCGGCGGGAAAAAGACCGCCTTTGACCGTCGGGCCAAGGGGGAATAAACTTGGCGGTTGACTCCCTAGCCATAGCTCACACCCTTAGCGTAGACGTCGAATCCTAGCACGCGGGAGCGGGAGGATGAGACGTTGGGAGTTATCGTTGCGGGCTTAGTGCTCCCGGGATCGATCAGTGTTAATGGACACGGGAGTGCCCACTGATCGAATCCGGGAAGTCCGGTGTATCATCCTGGGCACCGACCGGAATATCGGGCCCATGGGACGCCGGTACCACTTTCAGAGGCAACGTCTCACCATTAGACCCTAATCCCGATCGCTATCCATACCCGTAGTCCGCATCGGCGAGAGTCTCTCGTCGGGTTGGAAACCAAAGTCCCGGGTTTTCTTTCTTGTTGTTCATACCCATTTATTTCCTTTCGTGACAACCATTCACCGATTCGGGCTAGCTCGCCCCTCGGGGTGATTTAGGTCCTACCTGACCCAAGCACAAACTCGCCTCCCTGAGTTCGATATTCCCGCACCCTACACTAACCGTGAAACTTGCGGTAAACGACACCGCGCCCATACCGTAAACGGGGCGCCGGTCAATAATTAAAGTTACTTTTCCGTACCAGTAAAACGCTGCTCACTGTAGAGACCGACCATCGGACAACTTTTCTATGCACATAGGGTAGTGGTCGATCTAGGCTGATAAAAACACCAAAAATGTGACTTTGACGATTAGGGTAGCCTCGACAACTTAGAAACAAACCTAAATAGGATCTATTAAAAATTGAGACCTGACACCGTCGCCACTGCACTGTTTCAGACGGACTACCGCAGACTCGACGCCTGGACGAGACACTCCGAACGAACGACACGCTCATCACCGCAGGTAAGTGTATCCCCCTTGCACTTTAGGCCGTGCTTAGGCCTTAGTTGGTTAGAAATGATAACTGTGAACAAATAGAACCGGACGTGAAATGATAGCGTCCGGGACGACCCTTGACGGCTCAGACTTGACGACGAAGTCTGAGCCTGACAATAACAACTTTTGATATTGTAGGGCTATCATGTGTGTGTGTGTGTGTGTGTGGACACCCTAGAATAACCCTTCACGTCTTGTCACGTCTCATCCCGTCTTGCACAGCCTGTGGGCAATAGGGCACTCTCCGAGTGATCCCTTGTACTGATTCACAGCCTGCGGGCAATTGGGCGCTCTCCAAGCTAGAGAGAGTGATCCCTTGTACTGATACATAGCCTGAGGGCAATAGGGCACTCTCCGAGTGATCCCTTGTACTGATTCACAGCCTGCGGGCAATAGGGCACTCGCCAAGCTAGAGCGAGTGATCCCTTGTACTGTTTGTCTTGACTTGTCTTCCTTGGGGTTTGGGGTTGGGTTGAGCGTGCGCACGGCAAGAGGGTCTGATCCCCCTCGAACCGTAAGGCGTGAACCCTTTCGTGTCTCACTTGTCTTGTCTTGTCTTGTCCTGTCACGTCCCGACTTGTCATGACACATGTAGGTTAGTCCCGTAGTTGGTAGCACACGCTACGACTACTACCTGTCACGTTTTACTTTCCTGCTACGTTACTTCCTGTTGTGTTACTATGTTATAACCACAGCATGCTAATCAACCAGTAAACTGTTGTGAAATAGAACCTCAGCATGCTAATCAACCAGTAAACTGTTGTGAAATAGAACCTCAGCATGCTAATCAACCAGTAAACCGTTGTTTAAAGTTCGATGCACTTGCAGTAAAGTCTAACCCTTCTTGTAGACTTTACCTGACGTACAGTTCCTTTCTCTTGGGTACTGTACGTCAGGTGTTCAGCCAGAGTTCGTGGACGAGGCAGACTTACTGGAGTACGAGGAGTCGAGGACGTCGATCCAGAGTACGTGCCTGACGAGGACCAGACCTTGAGGTTTTTTTTTAGTCGTCACTTTCAGAGGTTACTGCTTTTAGTTGCTTTTAGATATTTGGTTGCCATGCTTAGGCTTCTTTTTAGACTTTGTACTCGTTGGATATTATATCTCTAATTTAATGAATGCGACTTCCTTTCTGTACTTTCTGTTGTTTCGAACTTTATAAATGCAAGAACCTGAAACTTTCTAAATGGTATCCTTACAGACGCTTATTGGGTCCGAGCTTCACAGCTCCGGCCTAAGCGGGCCTTAGTCACGCTTTGCCTCCATTGTTTTGGGAAGCGGGACGTGACACCTAACCTAAAACCCCCTTTATATAACCCTAGGTTATAATAGATGTCATCCTTGGCTAAGAATTCCATATATACAGATACCGACAATTACGGCATTCAATCCCATCACCGCTCATATGAAATTAATGCACCGTACACTAGTGAGCCTCTGTCGCTTCCTAGTGGGCCGCATCCCAATGGGCTCCCTTCAATCGAAGGACCTCCTTCTGTGCTGAATGACCTCAGTGCTAAGCCACGTGATAAGGATTTATTTTGCACCTTTTATACCAATGTTTTACCACATTTTTGTTCGCATTTTATCTCACTTTACATTGTTTTTATCACATGTAACGACTGTTTTTCATGTATCTGGATTTATTATAATATAATATATGTTTTGGTGGATTTTCTCATCATGTGTGGTTTTCGTCTCTGTAACTTTCATTTTCCATCGTTTCGTCGTGTTTTCTCGTTTCTTCCTTAGGATCGTCGATTTCGAAGTATGTCATTCGTGACGGACTTCATAACAGTCGTATCTTACTGTTAGATTAAGCCTAGGAGTCTTAGGAATCGATCCCGGAGCTCCGCGCTCCGTATCGGAACTTTCGGTGCACGTTAGCCGGTGTAAGAAGGGGCACCGACCGACTAGATGACGATCCAGTCGGTCGGCAATCCTTCTTTGACCGACTAGTTGGCTTTCTAAATTATTCAGGAGTTACTGTTTATCGTTAGTCGGTCTAAGAACGTTGGTTGACCGACTAGGTTGCAAACTAGTCGGTCAGCAATGCTTCTTTAACCGACTAACTCATCATCTTATTTTTGGTATCAATACTGTTCACTCTTAGTCGGTCTAAGTTCATCTCTCGACCGACTAGATGTAAAACTAGTCGGTCAGTAGTTGTTCATCGACCGACTAAATCTAAAACCTATTTTCGTTCAGAAGTTACTGTTTACACTTAGTCGGTCTGCGTTGGTCGACCGACCGACTAGTTGCCAAACTAGTCGGTCAGTGGTTGCTCTTTGACCGACTAATCTGTGTTAAAACCCTAATTTCTGGGCAGCCGCCAGCCCAACCTATTTAAACCCCTCCCAAACATTTTCTTCTACCTCTACTCGACCTAAAACCCTAAAATCCCCCCATTGAGCCCCCTTCCACCTCCAACCCTTATTCCTTCATTCCAAGCCCTAAATCCATCATCCAAACCATCCATCAACTCATTCTACATCTCATCTTCCCCAAAATCTCATCAAATCCCCAAAATCCCCCAAAAACCCTAATTGTCCAAACTTCCCCATTGGTTTCCAGATCTGACCCATAGGTTCCCCGGAGTGTTTCTTCCGCCTCCTCTCGGTAAGAAATCGATCTCTCGACGTTTTCATAACCTATTTGTATTTTTTTATGAAACCCTAATAAAATTTCATGTTGTTTGATGATTGTTTCCCCATAACAGCGATTTTCCCCCGTAGATTAGCATCCGCGAGATGAACCTTCGTGATCGTCATCCCCGTTGCTAGGCAAGTGAAACCTGCCACTTAGGGTTTGGTCCATGTTTTAGGCCATTTGCTTGTTGTAGGCATAAAAGAGGCTAGGCGACGAAATGATACTCGCCTAGGCGCAAATTGGGGAACTAGCTTGACAACGAAGCTAGTTCCGACATATATCATGTTGCACAATTACCATGTCATGTTTACTTTCCATTAACGGTACGCGAATTAATTGTCATGTCATTGCATTCTTCAAGTGATCCCGTGATTGCGTAGCACCGCTACAATACTTGTGTTTCCTGGCTCGTGACCAGAAGCGAGCATAATGAGTTGCTAACCCCAACGCTCGATATTGAATTGTGAACTAAGAAACAAGCTCCCGTGCGAGGCAACCCTGGCTCACTTGCTGGGCTCATATGCAGGGACCCTGGCTTGTTTACGTGTGGGATGGGGTAAGGGTTAAGCGGCCATTCAACTGGGAGTCTGCCCGATCAGAAACTGCAGTTGTAAGGCGTAAACTCTGGGGTGGGGTAGTGTTTAGTGCCGATCAGTGTGAATGATGTACCATTCAGCTGAAGGGCGTAAACATATACAAAACAACGTGAAACGTGAATAGTGAAATGATTGAGATTGTTAGTAGCTTGGCTACTCTTGTCTTGTCCCGATAATTGTTCTCTTGTACTTATTGTCTCGCCACGCCTTGCTTGTGCACTCATGTTATAACTGCCATGTCATGCCTACTATAACTGCTAGGTTGTTAGTTGCCTTACTTTCAGTTTCCTTGCCCAAGTCTTTTAGACTTGCTGACATGTGCCCCTTTACTCTTTTGGGTGACACATGTTAGATCCCGAGCCTGAGTACCTTGTTGAGGACGAGGTGTTTGCTGACGCCGAGCCCGAGCTTGTGTTTGACGGGGAGTACGTGGACACTGGGGACCAGTCCTAGTGTTTTCGTTGTGTTTTCCTTTTGTTTAGACTGCTGTTTTGTTGTCGGTGCGTGGCACCTATACTTTGTTATGTTGTTGCTTTTGTTGGCCTTGTTCTGGGCTTTTAGACTCTTTCTTTTAGCCTGGTGGCTTTTCTGGATGTTGGACTTATTTTCATGTTGGACAATTTATGAGATATGAGATTTTATTTCAGTCTCTCCTTGTGTTATTATTGTTTTTCCGTTGTGGTTACAGGGACCTGCTTATGTTTTATTGACGCTTATCGGGTTTGGGGCTTCACAGCTCCACTCTCGTGCGGACCTTTCCACGTCTCGCCTCCATTTCCGGGAAGCGGGGCGTGACAGGTTTTTTTGGTTGCCCATGCAGGTCCTTCTGTAACTGCGATTATCGGAATAGTGATAATAATATTAGAATTTCCAACAAACTAAGTTCGACGTCCGAGTCCTAAGCTATGAGTCTAATCTGCTTCGTTTTCTGTGTCACTAGATGGCAGGAAGACGATTCACCCGTGGTGGGGGTAGTGGTGCGCTCCCTCATGATGAGGAGCCTGAGCGGGAACCCACCAACGGTGAGATGATGCGGATGATGCTCCAGATGATGCAAGTGCAGCAGGGAGTGCTCCTGCAAGTCCAGAATGCTCCACTTGCTCGAGCTGCCCGGGCTCTTCCGGATGCCCCTCGCTCTGAGCCGGGAGCGAAGCAATTTCGAGAGCTGGGTACCGCATATTTTGATGGGTCTGAGGGTCCTCTGGCTGCAGATGAGTGGATCCGGAACATCGAGGACAATCTGAAGATGGCCAAGATCACCCCGGCTGGGTGGGTCGATTTGGCGAAGAGGCAACTCAAGGATAATGCTCGGAATTGGTGGGATGCGGAAGAGAAGATGTTGGTGGAGCCGATAGCTTGGACTACCTTTAAGTCCATGTTTGATGAGGAATTCTTTCCGAAGGCTGCGAAGAAGGAGATGCTGCAGCGCTTCATTGATCTGAAGCAAGGGAGCTTGACGGTGGATCTGTACCACCAAGAGTTCAATAGGCTGAGCCGGTTCGCACCAAAGATGGTGCAGGATGCTGATGAGAGGGCTCAGAGGTTCCTACAGGGACTTGCTTTGGAGCTCCAGAGTTTTGTGTCTTCCTCCGATCTGGACTCTTATCAGAAGGTTCTGGTCGCTGCGAGGAGGCAGGAGGGGATCTGTTGTTGGTGCTGGGAAGAGGCCTATGGAGCAGGCCAGAGCGGTGGTTAAGCCTGGTTTCAAGCCTAATCAGCCAGCTCAGTTTAAGAGGCCAGGAGGGCCTATTCTGAAGACTTGCCATTTCTGCGGCAAGCCTGGCCACATCAAGGAACAGTGTCGGAAGTTTTTGGGCCAGTGTCTTGTTTGTGGTGATGCTTTCCATGTCGCGAGGGATTGTCGGCATGCGGGTCCGCTGCGGAGGGCACCTGTTGCAGCACAGCCATTGCAGCAGCGAGTGTCTGTTCCTGTTGGTCGTGGAGCAGCTCTTGTTCCGCAGAGGCAGGCTTTTCAGCAGGCTGTTCCGCCAAGGAGGCAGGCTTTTCTGATGACCGCTGTGGAGAGCGAGGCTGTGGATGAGGTTATCACAGGTAATCCTCAATCTAGCTGTTACTTTCCTAGCTGGTTTTGATTGTTAGATTATGTTGTTTGCTTGGACATGGTTGTTTGCTAGACTAGGATTTGATTGTTAATTTCTTGTTAGGTGTGGTTTTGGTTTGAACATTTCCTGCACGAGTCCTCTTTGACTCTGGTGCATCGCTGTGCATTATTTCTCGGAGCTTCGTGGATAGGCATTCCTTGTCGACGTCCCCTCTTCCCAAGAGTTGGAATATCGTTACAGGGAATGGCGTGGTCTCGGTGCATCGTGGTTGCAATTCTTGCTCGTTGGTGGTCTGTAGACATGAGCTTTTCGCTGATTTCATTGTCCACGACATCATCAACTATGATGCAGTTCTTGGGATGGACTGGCTTGCGAGCTTCTATGCTACGATCGACTGTCGAAGGAAGAAGGTGGTGTTCGAGATTCCCGGACATCCAGTGTTTGAGTTCAATCGTGGTAGTAGTTTGCTTGGTCCTGTCAGATTTCAGGCCAGGCCGGTGGAGGTTGTGGCTATGCAAATGGAGTTGGAGTGGCCAGCTGTGGTGCGAGATTTTGGCGACGTCTTCCCTTAGGAGATGTCTGGTTTGCCGCCTGATCGAGCTCTAGAATATTCTATTGATCTTGTTCCAGGTGCGCAGCCGATTTCGAAGGCACCGTATCGTATGGCACCCGCTGAGTTGGAAGAGTTGCGGAAGCAGTTGGATGAGCTTTTGCAGAAGGGTTATATTAATCCTAGTGTGTCTCCGTGGGGAGCACCGGTGCTGCTAGTGAAGAAGAAGGATGGTACGCGTCGCATGTGCGTGGACTATCGGGAGTTGAATGCGGTGACCATTAAGAATAAATACCCGTTGCCTCGCATCGATGATATCTTTGATCAGCTAGGAGGTTCGAGGGTGTTTTCTAAATTGGATTTGAGGAGTGGTTACCATCAGTTGAAGGTGAAGAAGGGAGATGTTCCGAAGACAGCGTTCAGGACGAAGTATGGACACTATGAGTTCGTGGTTATGCCTTTCGGCGTAACTAACGCACCCGCAGTTTTCATGAATCTGATGAACCTGATTTTCTACGACTTTTTGGATAAGTTTGTCGTTATCGTTATTGACGACATTCTGATCTATTCGAAGTTGGATGAAGAGCATGCCTCGCACTTGAGGACGGTATTGGAGATCTTGAGGAAGCATCGTTTGTATGCTAAGTTTTTGAAGTGCGAGTTTTGGCTGGATCGAGTTGCTTTTCTCGGGCATGTGGTGACCGGAGATGGCATTTCAGTGGATCCCGAGAAGATTAGGGCCATCAGAGAGTGGCCTGTTCCGTCGTCTGCGTCTGAGATTCGGAGTTTCCTTGGACTTACTGGTTACTATCGGTGATTCATTAAGGACTTTTCTAGTATTGCTGAGCCGATGACCAGGTTGACGCGGAAGGATGTTGCTTTTGTTTGGTCGGGTGATTGTGAGAGTGCTTTTGGCGTTCTGAAGGAGAGGTTGACGACTGCCCCTATTCTTGTTGTGCCTGATCGCAGCGGTGGATTTGAGATCTTTTGCGATGCTTCTGGCAAGTGTCTCGGTTGTGTGTTGCATCAGCACGGACATGTTGTGGCGTATGCGTCTCGTCAGCTTAAGGTTCATGAGAAGAATTACCCGACGCATGATTTGGAGTTGGCTGCTGTTGTGTTTGCGCTCAAGATTTGGAGGCACTTCTTGCTGAGTGAGAAAGTGAAGATTTTCACCGATCACAAAAGCTTGAAGTATATTTTTACTCAGAAGGAGCTCAACATGCGACAGCGTCGATGGTTGGAGCTTATGGCGGATTTTGAGATTGATTTGCAGTTTCACCCTGGCAAGGTGAATGTGGTTCCAGATGCGCTGAGTAGGCTTCCAGCAGTGATGATTTTGACCTCGCAGTGGAGATTGCAGCAGGATTTTTGCGAGTCTGGCGTGGAGATTGTTCTTCCTGGGGAGGCTTCGTCGTTGATGTACATGCGGGTACAGTCGACGATCGTGGATCGGATTAAGGCTGGCCAGGCTGAGGATCCGAAGCTGGTGAAGATTCGGGAGCAGGTGGAAGCCGGTCTGCGGACTGACTTTTTGATTCATGAGGATGGCTCACTGAGGTTTGGAGCCAGGCTGTGTGTGCCAGCTGGGGATATTAGAGAGGAGTTGATGGTGGAGGCACACAGTTTGCCGTATTCTGTGCATCCTGGTGGCACCAAGATGTACCAGGATCTTCGTCTGAATTATTGGTGGCATGGTATGAAGAGAAGTGTGGCTCGGAGTGTAGCCAAGTGTTTGGTTTGCCAGCAAGTGAAGGCGGAGCATCAGCGTACGGCCGGGTTGCTACAACCGCTTCCGATTCCGGAGTGAAAATGGCAACACATCACTATGGATTTCGTGACTGGACTACCTCGGAGTCCGAAGCAGAATGACGCGATTTGGGTGATCGTAGATCGATTGACCAAATCTGCGCACTTTATTCCGTTCCGAGTGAGACAGTCCACTGAGGCGCTAGCAAGGAGATATATGGAGGTAAAATTCTTTTACTCTCCGTTCTATTTCCTTTTCCTAGTTTGGATGGTGATGTAACGTGAATTGTGCAGGAGGTTGTGCGACTTCATGGAGTCCCCGTGAGTATCGTGTCGGACAGAGACACGAGGTTCACATCTCAGTTCTGGCAGAGTTTGCAGAAGAGCTTGGGTACGCGTCTGAGTTTCAGCACGGCGTACCATCCGCAGACGGATGGCCAGTCCGAGAGGACGATTCAGATTTTGGAGGACATGCTGAGGGCGTGCATGTTGGATTTCAAGGGTTCGTGGGAGGACCATCTACATCTGGTGGAGTATTCTTACAACAACAGCTTCCAGGCGAGTATTGGCATGGCGCCTTTCGCCGCTCTTTATGGGAGGAAATGTCGATCGCCATTGAGTTGGGATGACGTTGGTGATCGGGAGTTGTTGGGACCTGAGATGATCGTGGAGGCCGTGGATATTGTCAGGAATATTCGGGAGAGGTTGAGGATTGCTCAGGACCGTTTTAAGCATTGGGCGGATGCTAAACGTCGTCCTTTGGAGTTTCAGCCGGGCGACCATGTGTTCTTGAAGATTTCCCCGAATCGTGGTGTGATTCGTTTCGGGAAGCGAGGGAAGTTGAGCCCGCGATACATTGGACCATTTGACGTTTTGTAAAGGGTTGGCGAGGTAGCTTATCGCTTAGCCTTGCCGCCATCTTTGGAAGGAGTTCACAATGTTTTCTATATGTCGCAGCTTCGTCGATACATTAGCGACCCATCTCATGCGGTGGATTTTTCGGAGATTACCGTTCGCCCCGATATGACGTATGACCAGCATCCAGTGCAGATTCTGGACAGGCGTCAGAAGTCACTTCGGAACAAGATTGTCAATCTTGTGAGAGTGATGTGGCGACACGGCTCACCTGGAGAGTCTACTTGGGAGAATGAGGATGAGATGCGAGAGCGTTTCCCACTTTTGTTTCCGGACTCGTGAGTATTTGGAAATTCCGAGGACGGAATTTTTCTTAAGTTGGGGAGGATGTAACGACTGCTTTTCATGTATCTGGATTTATTATAATATAATATATGTTTTGGTGGATTTTCTCCTCATGTGTGGTTTTCGTCTCCGTAACTTTCATTTTCGATCGTTTCGTCGTGTTTTCTCGTTTCTTCCTTAGGATCGTCGATTTCGAAGTATGTCATTCGTGACGGACTTCATAACGGTCGTATCTTACTGTTAGATCAAGCCTAGGAGTCTTAGGAATCGATCCCGGAGCTCCGCGCTCCGTATCGGAACTTTCGGTACACGTTAGCCGGTGTAAGAAGGGGCACCGACCGACTAGATGACGATCCAGTCGGTCGGTAATCCTTCTTGGACCGACTAGTTGGCTTTCTAAATTATTCAGGAGTTACTGTTTATCGTTAGTCGGTCTAAGAACGTTGGTTGACCGACTAGGTTGTAAACTAGTCGGTCAGCAATGCTTCTTTAACCGACTAACTCATCATCTTATTTTTGGTATCAATACTGTTCACTCTTAGTCGGTCTAAGTTTATCTCTCGACCGACTAGATGTAAAACTAGTCGGTCAGTAGTTGTTCATCGACCGACTAAATCTAAAACCTATTTTCGTTCAGAAGTTACTGTTTACACTTAGTCGGTCTGCGTTGGTCGACCGACCGACTAGTTGCCAAACTAGTCGGTCAGTGGTTGCTCTTTGACCGACTAATCTGTGTTAAAACCCTAATTTCTGGGCAGCCGCCAGCCCAACCTATTTAAACCCCTCCCAAACGTTTTCTTCTTCCTCCACTCGACCTAAAACCCTAAAATCCCCCCATTGAGCCCCCTTCCACCTCCAACCCTTATTCCTTCATTCCAAGCCCTAAATCCATCATCCAAACCATCCATCAACTCATTCTACATCTTATCTTCCCCAAAATCTCATAAAATCCCCAAAATCCCCCAAAAACCCTAATTCTCCAAACTTCCCCATTGGTTTCCAGATCTGACCCATAGGTTCTCCGGAGTGTTTCTTCCGCCTCCTCTCGGTAAGAAATCGATCTCTCGTTATTTTCATAACCTATTTGTATTTTTTATGAAACCCTAATAAAATTTCATGTTGTTTGATGATTGTTTCCCCATAACAGCGATTTTCCCCCGTAGATTAGCATCCGCGAGACGAACCTTCGTGATCGTCATCCCCGGTGCTAGGCAAGTGAAACTTGCCACTTAGGGTTTGGGCCATGTTTTAGGCCATTTGCTTGTTGTAGGCGTATAAGAGGCTAGGCGACGAAATGATACTCGCCTAGGCGCAAATTGGGGAACTAGCTTGACAACGAAGCTAGTTCCGACATATATCATGTTGCACAATTACCATGTCATGTTTACTTTCCAGTAACGGTACGCGAATTAATTGTCATGTCATTGCATTCTTCAAGTGATCCCGTGATTGCGTAGCACCGCTACAATACTTGTGTTTCCTGGCTCGTGACCAGAAGCGAGCATAATGAGTTGCTAACCCCAACGCTCGATATTGAATTGTGAACTAAGAAACAAGCTCCCGTGCGGGGCAACCCTGGCTCACTTGCTGGGCTCATGTGCAGGGACCCTGGCTTGTTTACATGTGGGATGGGGTAAGGGTTAAGCGGCCATTCAACTGGGAGTCTGCCCGATCAGCAACTGCAGTTGTAAGGCGTAAACTCTGGGGTGGGGTAGTGTTTAGTGCCGATCAGTGTGAATGATGTACCATTCAGCTGAAGGGTGTAAACATCTACAAAACAACGTGAAACGTGAATAGTGAAATGATTGAGATTGTTAGTAGCTTGGCTACTCTTGTCTTGTCCCGATAATTGTTCTTTTGTACTTATTGTCTCGCCACGCCTTGCTTGTGCACTCATGTTATAACTGCCATGTCATGCCTACTATAACTGCTAGGTTGTTAGTTGCCTTACTTTCAGTTTCCTTGCCCAAGTCTTTTAGACTTGCTGACATGTGCCCCTTTACTCTTTTGGGTGACACATGTTAGATCCCGAGCCTGAGTACCTTGTTGAGGACGAGGTGTTTGCTGACGCCGAGCCCGAGCTTGTGTTTGACGGGGAGTACGTGGACACTGGGGACCAGTCCTAGTGTTTTCGTTGTGTTTTCCTTTTGTTTAGACTGTTGTTTTGTTGTCGGTGCGTGGCACCTATACTTTGTTATGTTGTTGCTTTTGTTGGCCTTGTTCTGGGCTTTTAGACTCTTTCTTTTAGCCTGGTGGCTTTTCTGGATGTTGGACTTATTTTCATGTTGGACAATTTATGAGATATGAGATTTTATTTCAGTCTCTCCTTGTGTTATTATTGTTTTTCCGTTGTGGTTACAGGGACCTGCTTATGTTTTATTGACGCTTATCGGGTTTGGGGCTTCACAGCTCCACTCTCGTGCGGACCTTTTCACGTCTCGCCTCCATTTCAGGGAAGCGGGGCGTGACATCACATTTCTGTTCAATTTGACTATTTGGGTGTTTTGTGTGAATTTTAGGTAAATATAGGTGTTTTGGGCACTTTTGGAAGTTGATCACATTTGCCGGGATCAAAGGACGCAGATGTGGCAAAGCTTCCAAGGCCAAAGATCAAGAAGTGCTATTTTGAAGCCATCTACACGACCATTTTGAAGGATCCTGTCAAAACAGCGTTAGGATCGATAAATGAAGTTGAGACTTACGCTTGCGTATGCGGCACGGTAGTCTCAGAACTTCGCCTTCGGATTCGCCACGACAGATCGAGTCTTCTCACGAACGGAGTAAGGCTACTAAATCCACAATCTAAATCTCTACTTTTAGATTAAGAACTTGGATAAAGAGAGAGGAAGGATTTCGGCAGAGCTTCGCTAGAATGAAATGCAAGGCAAGACTACCATCCAAAAGTGTAAGTAAATGGCTAAGCCTTGGGTCTTATTTATAGCCCCCAAGGTAGTTATTTTAGGAGTAATTGTTCCTTTTGGAACAATTTAACTAAAGTGTACCATCATACATGGCACATTATAAGCTTAAGTTGTACCATATGCATGGTACAACATAAGCTTAAGATATTCCCCCTTTATTCGCCATATGTCGCATGCACTTATGCACATATAATGCGACTTTTCCACTAATCTAGAGATCCTCTCCGCAAGGGAACAGATTCCCTTTGCACACGACTTCATGTACGCGACGTTCGAGGTCCGTATTCCCTCGTACATCCCCTACAAGGGTGTACAAACGTCATCCATATCCAACATCTCCCACTCACACTTGAGGGGATTGTAAGAGAACGTCTTTCTCTTAGTTCTTTCATCTATCATACCGAGAAATAGACCGTGCGACCGTCATGCGATTAGAGTCTGTTGTTGTGCACTTGTTAGAGATACACAACGACCTCGAAGGTGCAAAGTTGAGTAGTTCAACGCATGATTTACCCTAGATTATTTCTTCACATTTCTTATACTTTATATTCAATAATTGAATCCCATCTGGATCACAATTGGCTGGCCAGCTTTGAATCATTAAAGTCCAAATGCGAATATGAAATCAATCTTCCTCTTCTTGCGAACCTTCTGATCTTGACTTGATTCGCTTTTCTAACGTGCCCCGCCGAGCCGAATTATCATAGCCCATTAGCAACACGCTAAGATAGCGATCATCTCGTCAAATCTAAAGGAACCAATTGGAGTCCTTGAGGGTAAGAGTTAAGACCCATATGGCCTTTGAGTCTCACATAATAGCAAACACTATTGCTACTAACTCAGTGGTCGAAATGCATACGTGGTATGAACACGTATTACAACATCACTCCTTTCCCAGGGAGAGTATGTCTTAATGATGTTGTACGGATGAAAGATCAGACACCACAGTGCCTATCTTTTGAGTCCCCTTACTACCCATGAAATATTCCCGGACTCTCATCCTGCATAAGACAGATAGGATTTAAAAATCCTATGAGATCTCTTTTAAATATCCTTGTGATACAGATCTCAGATCTTTTGTAAGCATCCATATGATGCAGATCTTTCATTCGACTATCTTGTTTAAGTCACGACTCTAAATCATTTGTCTAATGATTTTGACTTTAAACTAGTCTCATCTCTATCTTATCCATCTGATAAGATAAGGCGGTTGCTCATGTGAGAGAGCCAACCTTAATCTGTCCGACATACACACAATAAAATAGCTCAGACTTAAACACAAATGTATATAAAATCATTTGTAAGAAACTTGTATGCAATATATATATATATATATATATAACTTGTTCTTTTTATTAAACTTTGATCTTCTATAGACATGGGAAATATTACATGATACAGCTCAGCACCTACGCATTCCCATAGATGATAAGTGTTTGAAGAACACATCTCTGGGGATCGCCTTGGTAAGGGGATCCGCTATCATCTTATGCGTGGATATGTATCCTATGTCTACTTCCTTTCGTTTGTCATAGTCCTTCGCAAACTTGAATCGAATATCAATGTGTTTGGTCTTACAATGAAATTTAGGATCTTTGACATAGGCAATCGAAGCTTGACTATCATTGTATATAGGAACAGTGCTCGAGTCAGTGGCATCCGTCAGCCTGTCTAAGAATTTCCTAAGCCAAACAGCTTCTTGGCCCGCCATGCTGAATGCTACAAATTCGGCTTCCATGGTTGATAGGGCGATACAGGTTTGCTTCTTGCTGCTCCATGATATTGCACCATTCCCGAGCAAGAAAACAAAGCCTGAGGTAGATCTTCGCTCGTCGAGATCACCTGCCCAATCAGCATCGGTATAGCCTTCGAGTCTCAAGGTATTGCCTTGATAGCACAACGCATAGTCCGCAGTCCCTTTGAGGTACCTTAATATCCTCTTCTTCACTTTCCAGTGTGCCTGTCCTGGGTTGGATTGGTAACTGCTTACCATACCAACAGCATAGCAAATGTCCGGTCTGGTACACATCATGGCGTACATCAGACTCCCGACAGCACTGGAGTATGGAACCTTTTCCATAGCTTTCTTTTCTTTAGGATCTTTGGGACACATTTCCAAACATAGACCCTCGCCTTTGCTTATTGGAGTATCAATTGGCTTGCAGTCCTGCATATTAAACCGTTCTAAAACTTTCTTTATATATGTTTCTTGAGAGAGAGAAAGAAGTTTCTTAGAACGATTCCTTGAGATCTTAACCCCAAGGATATATACAGCTTCACCCATGTCTTTCATCTCAAAGACGGATAAAAGCCAAGCTTTGATCTCCATGATAAGACGCTTATCATTTCTGGCTATAAGTATGTCATCTACATAAAGAGACATAATTACATACTTGTTCTTAATCCTCTTAATGTATACGCAGTTGTCTTCGTCGAGCATGGAGAAACCATACGACAAAACGACTTCTTGAAAGCGCATATACCACTGCCTTGAGGATTGTTTAAGACCATATATGGATTTACGAAGTTTACAAACCTTATGTTTGTTTTCTTCTTGTACGAACCCATTTGGTTGTTCCATGTAGATCTCCTCATCTAGTTCTCCATTAAGAAAAGCAGTCTTTACATCCATCTGATGTAACTCGAGGTCCAAACAAGCCACCATTGCCAGAATTAAGCGAATGGAGGTAAAACACACGACAAGAGAGAAAGTCTCTTCGTAGTCTATTCCTTCCTGTTGCGTGAAACCTTTCGCAACAAGGCGAGCTTTATATTTCTCGATGGAGCCATCAGCCTTATGCTTGATTTTGAGAACCCACTTGTTCCCAATGGCTCTACGTCCCTTAGGTACATCAACCAAGTCCTAGACTTGGTTTGTTTTCATGGATTGAAGTTCTTCTTCCATCGCCGCTATCCATTTATCTTTAGCAGGGCATGTGACGGCCTGTTTGAAATTTGCAGGTTCGTCATCATCTTGTAGTAATGTCATGAATGTTTGAGGAAATTCATCCTCAAATCTCAGAGGTGTTAGCCTCGTTCGATTACTACGTCTTGCTTGAGTTTGATCACTCCCACTTGGAATGACATCACTCCCACTTGGAATAACATCACTCCCACTAGGAATAGGATTGGTATCGTTCGTATCATCCATAGGTGAAGTATGAGGGTCATTTTCCTCTTCACCAAGAATTCTCTCACTCGAACGTTCCGATCCTTCTTGATCCCAAGTCTCAAACAAGGATAAGTCTTGACTTATCTCACCCTGTCTTGGAAACTCGTTTTCCAAGAAGACAACATTCCTCGATTTGAATTCTATTAGACCCACATTGTCCTCTTGACCGACGAAAACATATCCTTTGGAGTTTTCAGCGTATCGGATGAAGATACAGTTCCTCCCACGTGGCCCGAGTTTGCCATATTTGTGAGAGGATAAATGTGTGTAAGAGGCACAACCCCAATGTTTTAGAATGCTTAAGTCTGGAGTTCTATTGTTCCACAACTCATAAGGAGTAGAACTTACCGACTTCGAGGGTACACGGTTTAAGATGAATGCTGCCGTAAATAATGCATCACCCCAAAAGGTGATGGGCAAATTTGCCTGAGACATCATTGATCGGACCATTTCCATCAATGTCCTATTTCTTCTTTCCGCAACACCGTTTTGTTGCGGAGTATAAGGCATAGTTATTTGATGAACTATGCCTTTTTCATCACAGAGTTCCTTAAAACTCGTTGATTGATATTCTCCACCCCGATCGGTTCGCAGACCTTTATCTTGCGATCTAGTTGATGTTCCACTAAACTCATATAGTTTTTGAAGAAAGATAAAGCTTCATGTTTGTGGGAAATCAAATAAATGTGACCGAAACGGGTGAAGTCATCAACGAAGGTG
Source organism: Scilla litardierei (assembly GCA_030789695.1). NCBI lineage: Eukaryota > Viridiplantae > Streptophyta > Magnoliopsida > Asparagales > Asparagaceae > Scilla > Scilla litardierei. The sequence goes on from CM061133.1 coordinate 90,552,271, forward strand.
ATGAAATAGGACTTCCCGTGTCTTGTTTTAACATTCATTGGACCGCAAATGTCCGAATGGATAAGCTGTAATGGAACTTCGGCCCTTGTGCCAGTTCCAAACGGCTTGCGACAAGTTTTCCCTACAAGACAATGTTTGCAAGTTGACATTTCAACTTTTGAAACATTAGATAGCAAGCCACTTTTGGCAAGTCTATCCATTCTAGTTGGTCCAATGTGACCAAGTCTTGCATGCCAACAAATGATCTCAGAATCAGAATTAGAAGCATTTGTCAAATGGAAACTTTCATTAATAGAAGAAGAATCATCATACATAGTGTTTAAAACAATCAATCCATTACAAACATTACCCGACCCAACTAAAGAACCATTACAAACAAGGTCAACATTTTGTTCATAGAACCTCCATTCATAACCTAAAGACATTAACATGACCACGGATACGATATTCCTTCGAATTTCTGGAGCAAAGAGGACGTCGTGCAATAATATAGTCCGGCTGTTGTCGAGAACTAGCTTGCATGTTCCGACGCCCTTGACTTCAACACGAGTGTTGTTGCCGACGTATATCCACTTTGTTCCTTGAGTTATCCTTCGATACTCTACGAAGAACCTTATGTCCTTCGCTACGTGGTCTGTGGCCCCTGAATCAATCAACCAAAAATAGTTAGATTCAGCAAGAAACATGGAACTAGAAACACATATGTAACTAGCCCTACAAGTTACCTTATCACTTCCATCCGTACACGTACGTGCGAAGTGACCGTACTTGTTGCACTTAAAGCACTTGATCTTCTTCAAGTTTTTCTTCTTTGAGTGCACATTCTTTTGCCACTTTTTGTTCTTAGTCTTCTTTGAGGTTTTCGGTTCTTGCTTTCGTTCGTTCATAAACCTTAAGCGTTTATCCTTCCGCTTCTTTCCTCCATGTGAGGAACTAGCGGCCATGTGCACTTCGGCACTAGGTTTTGCGGCTTGAATCCACTCTTCCTCGAGTTCGAGGTGTTTGGATACATCGCTTAAAGTTTTAATGCACTCATTATGAGTGAGGTGCATTTTCATGTTATCCCATCTATCTGGGAGTGAACGAATGACTGCTTGGATCTGATGTTCGTCAGACAGCATAAGACCCGCATCCTTCAATTCAGCTATGAGATTCGCCATGTGGCGGAGATGCTTTTCATAGATTGATCTCGCCGCATTTTGTACGAATCAAATTGAATATTTAAGGAGCGGAGTTTGGTGACCAAAGTTCCACCAAACTTTATTTCTAGCCCAGACCATATGTCTTTGGCTAGGTCGAATTCCCGAAATAGATGCATTATATCATTGTCCATTACGGACAATAACGTAATACGTGCTATTTTGTTCTTTCGAGTCCAAGTCTCATAAGCTTCTCGGTCCCTCTTGTGTTGGGCCGTATTGTCCAACTCAGGTTCTTCCATTACGTTTTGGAGTGTTTCAAGCACATCTTGCTCCTCCAAAACATATTGGATTTTTATTGACCAAAGTTTATAATTGTCACCATTGAGCTTCTCACCTTTGTTAAGCTCGGCAACAATGTTCTTAGAAGCGGTAGACATATTTGAATCAAAAAACTGCAAAGAAAATGAAAAACACGATCAAAATTCTATGCATAAAGTTTCGATTCTTTAAACACTTGATAAGTTCCTTGGATAAGCTGAAATGTTACTCTAGAATCGAGAAGTTCACTAGGTTCCCAACTACCATCTAGAGTAACTTTCAAAGTATCCCTCTTACTTATCTCATGTAAAAAGAAATCAGAAATGATACCCGAGCAGCGGAAAAATACTTTTGATAAACATATCTTTCAAAATGGAATAGGTGAGAGTTTGCGCAAAGAATTTTAGCCCAACAATTGCCAAGCCACGAGACCTGTTCTACACACCCATGGGTTAGATAACCATGGCCGGATCGTGGTAGGACTTGGAATTCTAAATTGCGCTATCCCGATTAAGGACGGGACATAACCTATTTGAAAACATCTTTTTCAAAAAATTTGAAATACATTGGCTAATCTCCGTAGAGTAGAGCACAATGTCATAAGTACATTGGCTAATCTCCGTAGAGTAGAGCACAATGACATGGCTAATCTCGCATGAAGTAGAGCACTACGGCTAATCTTCAAGGAGTAGAGCCCAAGAAAAAAAACTTTATAAAATAAGAGCAGACGACTGTCGTTAGCCCCGAATGGGCTAGTCGGCACATTCGTGTTTGACCAAGGCCTTTTGACACCCCGTATGGGCTATTCGACAAGTTCGTGATCGACCAAGACCTTTTACCGGATTGGTCGACCAAAACACCCAAATTGGTCGACCAAAAATTGGTCTACATCACTCCCGGCCAGGGCCCCTGCCCTGGCCGAGGCTGGCCAAGGGCCGGCCAATGGCCTTTGCCCTAGCCGAGGCCGGCCAGAGCCGGCCCGAGGCCTTTGGCCGCTCGGCCAGGGCCTCTGCCCTGGCCGAGACTGGCCAGGGCCGGCCCTGGCTCCTGCCAGGGTCGGCCAGGCCGGCCCCTGGCCGTGGCCGAGGCCTGCCAGGGCCTGCCAGGCCGGCCCCTGGCCTGGCCTCGGCCAGGCCTGGCCTTGGCCTCGGCCAGGCCTGGCCTTGGCCTCGGCCAGGGCCCCCTGGCCGTGGCCGAGGCCAGCCACTACCGGCCTGGCCTTGGCCGGCCAATGCCAGCCTGGCCATGGCCGGCCATGGCTTGGCCATGGCCGGTCATGGCCAAGGCCATTTTGGCATTGGCCGGCCATGGCCCATATGGCCATGGCCGACCATCCCCTTTGAATGGGGTTGCCGCACACCCCGCCGGAGGGGTGGCCATGGTGGTTATTGGCCGTAGCCAAACCCCTCCGCATGGGGAGGGGGGGTGCAGGGCCTTCATAGCCCATTTGGCCATGGTGCACATGGACCAAAATTCATCTTCTCCGATGGAGATAACTACCATCATCTTCCTCGATGAAGCACCCGTTCGTCGAGAAAGTAGTTATTTTCTAATGGTCGTGTGCCAAAAATGAAAAATAACATACTTTAAAGTTCGTAAACTACACGCTCCACATGAAGAGAGTTCACATTCTCTATGAATGGAGACTCGGCATCCATGAAGAGTGCGAGCTTGACGACGTGAACGGTCGGTTCTTCCCGTCACGGAGAGTTCCTGCCATATCCGTAATGACAGAAGACCCTAACGTGAAAAGAACAACCGCTGTGTTCTCTCCGTCACGAAGCGTTCCTACCATATCCATAATGGTAGGATACCCATTCGTGAAAAAGACAACGCCTCATTCATCGGTTCGACGGGGCGACGGTTTGACCGGGGCGAACCTGTATGGCTCCGATACCAATGAAGGATCCTGTCAAAACAGCGTTAGGATCGATAAATGAAGTTGAGACTTACGCTTGCGTATGCGGCACGGTAGTCTCGGAACTTCGCCTTCGGATTCGCCACGATGGATCGAGTCTTCTCACGAACAGAGTAAGGCTACTAAATCCACAATCTAAATCTCTACTTTTAGATTAAGAACTTGGATAAAGAGAGAGGAAGGATTTCGGCAGAGCTTCGCTAGAATGAAATGCAAGGCAAGAATACCATCCAAAAGTGTAATTAAATGGCTAAGCCTTGGGTCTTATTTATAGCCCCCAAGGTAGTTATTTTAGGACTAATTGTTCCTTTGGAACAATTTTACTAAAGTGTACCATCATACATGGCACATTATAAGCTTAAGTTGTACCATATGCATGGTACAACATAAGCTTAAGATATTCCCCCTTTATTAGCCATATGTCGCATGCACTTATGCACATATAATGCGACTTTCCCACTAATCTAGAGATCCTCTCCGCAAGGGAACAGATTCCCTTTGCACACGACTTCGTGTACGCGACGTTCGAGGTCCGTATTCCCTCGTACATCCCCTACAAGGGTGTACAAACGTCATCCATATCCAACACATTTTACTCCCAAGAAGCTCCATTGCATGCAACCCTCTCACTTTCAGAAATCTGTGATCATTCCAGAGATATTTTAGGAGCTCTCATATTTTTGTATCATAGAAGGTGTTGTCACGATTCCAATGCCATCTCGTTTGCTCAAGTTCGATTTTTCTAAATTTTTCTAGATTTTCTAGAGTACTGCTTGGTCGTGCTGGAAATTCCACACTGCTGTATGGAATTTCCATGTGCATGAACTGTTTTTCAAAAATTTGAGCCTTCATACGGCTGTTTGAAGACAAGAACTCATCCTCAACTCAAAGACAAATTCACACGGTCGTTTGGATAACCCCAACGGCCGTGTACCTTTCAGGAAAACTCTGGAGGACTGTGGGGAGTCTGAAGAGGCTACACAGCTGTTTCGATTTATCAAAACGGTCGCATCGATCTTCCTCTAAAATCAACTTCACATGGCCGTTTGGAACGGATGCATCTTCTTCTTCTTCAGCAGCAGTTCTTCTTCAGCAGCAGCGAGGATTCAAAACGGCCGTATGGTTCGATCAAATGGCCACGTCAATTGAAAGTGCTCCATAAGTCGATGTGGCCGTTTGGACTTTCCAAACGGCCGTGTCGAATGCGGGTCTGAAGTGAAAACCCGACTTCTTAGGGTTTTATAAATTGATCTGGCGCCGTCGTTTCAGGGGCCGAGTCTTTTAGGCCGTTTTGGCTCCTTTTACTGTTCTATTTAATTCTAGGAGTAGATTTAATGTTAGATTAGATTTTAGAAGCAGATTTTGGAGAGTTTTCTCTTGGTTTGTAAGTGGTTTGACAACCCCATCAATGAATGAATGAGATAAGCCATCTCTTCCTTTCTCTCACTGTTATTGACATTATTTTTGTTATTTTGCCGTTTTAAGAGTGTTTACCTATTTTGATTGCTATCCGCTCGTTAATGTTGTTATTCTTGTTGTGATTCTTCACATTTTAACATTTCCACATTGTTATCTTCGTTAAAACCTCCTGAATCCATGTTTCCCTTTCAATCCGACAGCGTAGCTAACATATAACCTCAAATCGAGCAAGTACTCGATTAATTCGCCTCCGTACGGACGAGCCATAAAGGGCTACGATGATACCATGCACTTGTTGTAAGTTTATATTAGCTTCCTGTGAGTGAACAAACTTTTTGGTGACGATTCCAGGGAGGCACGCTTTTATTGATATTAGTAAGCTTTGGGTTCCTTAGACGACGTTTAATTCAAAATTTTATAAAAATCTTAATTAAAAATTTCCCCCCTCCACCATTCTTCCATTTTTGCTACTCTTTTGTACTATTGACTCTCCTCTCTAGTTCGTCTATTTTTGTTGTCCATGTATCTTTGGATTTTCCAAGTGGAGACCCAATTTTGATGCTTCAGCACTACAGAGTGCTCAGGTGGGAGGTTATGATTCTCTTCCGCAGGTCACAGCGTTTTGTATAAAATGTGGGATGCCGGGACATATCTTTACATAATGCCAACATTTTATCTACCCTTACATCCCACCATCATATACCTACGACCTACACATGAACCCTCCTACGTCAGTCCTCCACCTCCACCACAAAAATCCTACCTCGAGTTGCTTCTAGAAAGCCAACAAAGAAACGAACCTCAATGGCTCGAAACACAAGCCATTGCCGAGGCCCAACTCCAAGAACTTGCCCAAAGTGTAACCCAATTGGCCATATTTGTAATGACTGGTTTTCGTGCGATTGGATTATCTATATTAAAATATATGTTTTGGTGGATTTTCTCCTCATGCGTGGTTTTCGTCTCCGTAGCTTTCATTTTCGATCGATTCGTCGTATTTTCTCGTTTCTTCCTTAGGATCGTCGATTTCGAAGTATGTCATTCGTGACGGGCTTCATAACGGTCGTATCTTACTATTAGATCAAGCCTAGGAGTCTTAGGAATCGATCCCGGGGCCCCGCGCTCCGTATCGGAACTTTTGGTGCTCATTAGCCGGTATAAGAAGGGGCATCGACTGACTAGATGACGATCCAGTCGGTCGGCAATCCTTCTTGGACCGACTAGTTAGCTTTCTAAATTTCTCAGGAGTTACTGTTTACTCTTAGTCGGTCTAAGAACGTTCATCGACCGACTAGATGCTAAACTAGTCGGTCAGTATTTGTTCATGGACCGACTAACTCTAAATCCTATTTTCGTTCAGGAGTTACTGTTTGCACTTAGTCGGTCTATGTTGGTCGACCGACCGACTAGTTGCCAAACTAGTCGGTCAGTGGTTGCTCTTTAACCGACTAACCAGTGTTGAAACCCTAATTTCTGGGCAGCCGCCAGCCCCACCTATTTATACCTAACCCAAACGATTTCATCTTCCTAAACACGACCCAAAACCCTAAAATCTTCCCCCTTGAGCCCCCATCTTCCTCCAAGCTTCATTTCTTCATTCCAAGCCCTAGAATCATCATCCAAACCCTCCATCCACTCTATCTACCTCTCATCTTTCCCAAAATCTCACCAAATCCATCGAAATCCCCAAATCCCCCAAAACCCAAATTCTCCCATACTTCTCCAATCTTTTCCAGATCTGATCCTAGGGTTCTCCGGAGTGTTTCTTCCGCCTCCTTTCGGTAAGAAATCGATCTACCGTTGTTTTCATAACCTATTTATATTTTTATGAAACCCTAATATAATTTCATGATGTTTGATGATTGTTCCCCCATAACAGCGATTTCCCCGTAGATTGGCATCCGTGTGACGAAGTGGTCGTCATCCCCGGTGCTAGGCAAGTGAAACTTGCTACTTAGGGTTTAGGCCATGTTTTAGGCCATTTTCTTGTTGTAGGCGTAAAAGAGGCTAGGCGACGAAATGATACTCGCCTAGGCGCAAATTGGGGAATTAGCTTGACAACGAAGCTAGTTCCGACATTTAGCATGTTGCACAATTAACATGTCATGTTTACTTTCCATTAACGGTACGCAAATTACATGTCATGTCATTGCATTCTTTTGATGATCCCGTGATTACGTAGCATCGCTACAATACTTGTGTTCCTGGCTCGTGACTAGAAGCGAGCATAATGAGTTGCTAACCCCAACGCTCGATATATTGAATTGTGAACTAAGAATGCGAGCTCATTGTGCGGGGCAACCCCAGGATCACTAGCTGAGCTCATTGTGCGGGGACCCTGGCTCCATTTCGTGTGGGTATTGGGGGTAAGAGTTAAGCGGCCATTCAACTGGGAGTCTGTTTGATCAACAACTGCAGTTGTAAGGCGTAAACTCTGGGGTGGGGTAGTGTTTAGGGCCGATCGGTCTGAATGTTGTACCATTCAGCGAAGGGCGTAAACATCTACAAACAACAGTGAAACGTGAATTGTGTTTAGTGCCGATCGGTGTGAATGATGAACCATTCAGCTGAAGGGCGTAAACACCTACAACAATGTGAATTGATTGAGATTGTTAGTAGCTTGGCTACTCTTGTCTTGTCCCGATAATTGTTCCCTTGTACAAAATTGTCTTGCCATGTCTTAAATTGTGCACTCATGTTATAACTGCCATGTCATGCATACTAAACTGCTAGGTTGCTAGTTGCCTTACTTTCAGTTTCCTTGCCTACGTCTTTTAGACTTGCTGACATTTGCCCATTTACTCTTTTAGGTGACACATGTTAGATCCCGAGCCCGAGTACCTTGTTGAGAACGAGGTGTTTGCTGTCGCCGGGCCCGAGCCCGTGTTTGGCGGGGAGTACGTGGACACTGGGGACCAGTCCTAGTGTCTTCGTTGTGTTTTACTTTTGTTAGACAGTTGTTTTGTTATCGGCGCGTAGCACCTATACCTTGTTTCGTCGTTGTTGGTTTTGTTGGCCTTGTTCTGGGCCTTAGACTCTTTTCCTTTAGCCTGGTGGCTTTTCTGGATGTTGGACTTACTTTCATGTTGGACAATTATGAGATGTGAAGGCTTTTATTTCAGTCTCTCCTTGTGTTATTATTGTTGTTCCGTTGTGGTTACAGGGACCTGCTTATGTTTTATTGACGCTTATCGGGTTTGGGGATTCACAGCTCCACTCTCGTGCGGACCTTTTCACGTCTCGCCTCCATTTTAGGGAAGCGGGTCGTGACAGGTTTTGTTGGTGGCCCATGCAGGTCCTTCTGTAACTGCTATTATCGGAATAGCGATAATAATATTAGAATGTCCAGTGAACTAAGTTCGACATCCGAGTCATTAAGCTGTGAGTCTAATTTTGGCCCGTTTCTCTGGCGCTAGATGACTAGAAGACGTCAGACCCGAGCTGGTGGTGGATCTGCTCTGAAGGCTTGCTATTTCTGCGGCAAGGCCGGGCACCTCAAGGGGTCGTGCAGAAGCTTTCTAGGTCAGTGTTTGGTTTGTGGTGGTGCTTCTCATTCGGCGAAGGATTGTCGGCATGCAAATCGGCTGCGGAAGGCGTCGGATGGAGTTCCGCAGCAGCAAGCACCGGAAGCTGGGCCGAGTCAGAAGGTGTGCCGCCATTGTGGCAAGATTGGTCATAAGAAGGAACAATGCAGGCGGAGGCTGGGCCAGTGCTTGATTTGTGGCGCCGCGGCGCATACCTTAAAGGACTGTCCGAGGGTTAAGCGTCTAGAGAAGGCGCCAGTCGGAGCTCAACTACGGAAGGCACCCGTGGCTGTTAGACGTGGGGCAGCCCTTGTTCCACAGAAGCAGGATTTTCGGCAGGCTTTTCCGCTGAGGAAGCAGGCTTCCCCGATGGCCGTAGTCGAGGCTGGGACTGTGGATGGGGTTATTGCAGGTAACCCTCAGTCTGGTTGCTTTCTTCCTTTTGACAGTCCTGTTTGTTAGAATATATTTGGTTGCTTGGATACGTTATGTTTGCTAGAATGGAGTTTGATTACTGGGTTGGTTGTTGAGTGCGATTTGGGTTTGCACGTTTCTGGCACGAGTCCTCTTGACTCTGGTGCGTCAATGTGCATTGCATCCTGATGCTTCGTGTAGAAGCATTTCTTGATGGCCCCTTTCTTTCTTAAATATTTAATTCCTTCCTATTCGATCGAGTTAAAATTCTCTTCGTAGATTTTGAAGTCTATTGGTTGAAATTTTAATCTCGTAGCTTCTGCTAACCGATATCTCTCGTATTTTGGTTTTAAGAACTTTACTACTATTTTGATTACTTTAGAATATCTTCCAATATAAGTAGAACTTCAATTATTTTCATATATCAGTTCTAGGTTCATTGAACTCGTACTTTAAGGTCTGGTGTAAATCAGTTGTTGGGCAATCCGGGCCCCGCTAAAAAGTATTTTAAATGATATTTAATTAGAGTTCTCTTCAGTTTTAAAACTTGTAAGCATTTAGCATGGGCTTAAATTTTCACACTATAGTTGATCGGATTTCATTCGTTGAATTTCAAAATTTTACCGAAATATTATATTAAGCTCTGCCGTAAAATATTTTCGGACCTCTCCGTTGTAAATCTTGACCTTTCTGAAGGTATCCCTTCGACTTCCTTTTCCTAAGTTTAAATTCGTTTGAAGTTTTAATATTTATAAATTTATACTTCATGCTCCTTCGTTGACTTAAAGATCTCTAAAGCTTTTGTCGAAAATTTGGAATACTAACCCATTGTGTTTTGCCATTCTATACCTTCCGTACCCATGAAAATACCATGTCCTTTCTTATATAAGTTATATCCTGAACTGTATCCTTATTTTTGCCCAATTCGATTTATAAATTTTCCTTATCTTACGTATGCCATACAATTGACTCATCGCGTTTCCTTTAATATACTTTTCAAGTTACACATGATTCCAGCTTTCAACCAACCTAGGATATGTTCAACATTTCCCCTATTACAATTTTTGGAAAAAGAATTACGTCTTCATAACTTTCTCACGATCTAGACCTTCCATAATTTGGTTTTAAAGCTTATTACAAATTTTTCACAAACCTACTACTGAGTTTTCCGTCCACCACACATGCTTTTAGAATAATTTCTAAACTAAGTTGAATTTCGAATGTTTTCATATATCCGTATTAGGCTCATTAGCTCGTATGTTAAGAGCTTTGTGTAAAACGGTTTCTTTTGGCAAATCCCGGTTGCACTAAAAGGTGGTTTCAATATTGATTATTTGAATTTTTCCTGGCTTAAAGATTTTGAAATTATTTGGCATGAATTTAGAATTCTTTCGTTAATTAAATTTCGTTTCAAGACTTTTGCCAACATTGTTAAATCACTGCCGTATAATATTTTCTAAAACTACGTCCTTAATGTGCGTATGAACGCTTTACTTCCCATCATGATGATTTCCGTTAAGCCAATAAATCATTTCCTCTTATTATGAGCATTCAACTCAAACTTATTTCGAACAAGTGATTTTATCGATCCTCAAATATCGTTTATATGAAGGGGAACCCCAACTTTTCAAAATATGACCGTTTTATACTTCTAGTGTTTTTGGTGATGTTGCCTATTGTGTGATATATACATACTCAGAGTTATTCGTGATATTATGAAATTGTAAGTGTGTTAATATTTATGGATATGTGCGAGGATAGCTATGCCACTCTAGGGGCGTCTATGTATATAAGATTCTGTATTGGAATGTCTGAATAGGGTGTATGTAGTTGGAGATACTTATGATGGTTGAAATAATATGATTGGTGAAACTATATGTATGCTGGGTGTGAAAATAATGGGTGTACGTATAGTTAAAGTGGGTAGGCCTATTATGTGACCTATGTGTTGTACGTGTGAGTGTGTGCTCGCACGTAGTTACGTATTGTGCGTAGACGCGTGTAGTTATGAAATTGCTGCGTGAGTATGTAGGTGATATATATATATATATATGGTAGTAAGAATATAATTTTGATTGGTATTGCTTACTATCGTGGCTGTCGTATGCGTGTATACCGTGAGGTATACACGACTATTGCATATATTGACTAATGGGTGAAGTAAGTGTATTGGTGTGCCAATTATGGGTGGATGGGTATGGTATGAAGATATACGATGCTTGGGTGTGACTACGGGTAAATAATTTTATTAGGGAGAGTATTGTAATTATAGGTGTGCTGATGTTTGTAAGAATATCATGATATATGAAGTGGTTGAAATATGTGATATTACTTGGTTAGATATTAAGGGTGTTTGGCATTTAGATATGTATGTGGTTATGTTGGTAGACGTGTATGCATTGGCTAGTATTGGCATATATATATGGATGCTATGTTACGTATATGGAATTATTCCGCTATGATTTTGAGTCCCACTCAAGCTGGGTGGGTACACTCTATGTACATTGGTGTATTGTATGTGGTTAGTGTATAGTGATGAATGATGTATGTATAGTGTCAGGATTGTTTGTGCCGGTTGTGTTACGCACACGATTGTGGGTGGCCATACCAATATATAGTTATGTGAGTTGGTCTTGTGGTATAGTTTTCACTAAGGACTTGGTTGCGTGAGTATATGTGCACTAGCTAACTAGGTGCGTAGATGTGCTAAGCATATAGTGGTGTGATTGGTATATATATATGAATGAAATATTAGCGTGTGTGGGTGTGCACCATGCACGGGTGAGAATGTGATAGTTATAGGATTTGGTGACTATGGTATGTATGGCGTGTCGTGATTATAGCTATAGGACTATATATATATGAAGTGGTAATACGGTGAAATGTGTGCATGTATTTGAATGATTATAAATGGTGGAATCATAACGATGATGAATGTATGTTAGATATAGTGAACTTGTTTTAACAATTGTATGGTGTGATTTCGCATGTTGGTTGTTTTGGCGTATACTAGGAGGTATAGGGATTATAGTATTGTTATTGTCATGTCCATAGATAGTTACTCATACGCGTAGTTTCCGATGGTATTTTCTAGTGTGAAATTATTTTCAAATAAGTAAGAGACTTGGTTATTTTCACATAGTGTGTAATAAGTGTTTTGTAGCTATATAGAAAAAACTTGCCTATATGAATGATTTGAATACGTGAATGGAGTTGTTTGATTGTGATAAGTATACGGGTACTAGGTGCGTGAAAATGTATTTACTTCCGTGGTGTTAATAATTGACCACCTAGAGTATATATATAAGCACTTGAAATAAATGTACTTGGTTGAAATTGTGATGTGATATTGATTGAGGGTAATTACTAGGTTGACTAGATATAGCTATAGTTAGAAAGTCTGAGGACGGACTTTATTCTAAGGTGGGTAGGATGTAACGACTGGTTTTCGTGCGATTGGATTATCTATATTAAAATATATGTTTTGGTGGATTTTCTCCTCATGCGTGGTTTTCGTCTCCGTAGCTTTCATTTTCGATCGATTCGTCGTATTTTCTCGTTTCTTCCTTAGGATCGTCGATTTCGAAGTATGTCATTCGTGACGGGCTTCATAACGGTCGTATCTTACTATTAGATCAAGCCTAGGAGTCTTAGGAATCGATCCCGGGGCCCCGCGCTCCGTATCAGAACTTTTGGTGCTCATTAGCCGGTATAAGAAGGGGCATCGACCGACTAGATGACGATCCAGTCGGTCGGCAATCCTTCTTGGACCGACTAGTTAGCTTTCTAAATTTCTCAGGAGTTACTGTTTACTCTTAGTCGGTCTAAGAACGTTCATCGACCGACTAGATGCTAAACTAGTCGGTCAGTATTTGTTCATGGACCGACTAACTCTAAATCCTATTTTCGTTCAGGAGTTACTGTTTGCACTTAGTCGGTCTATGTTGGTCGACCGACCGACTAGTTGCCAAACTAGTCGGTCAGTGGTTGCTCTTTGACCGACTAACCAGTGTTGAAACCCTAATTTCTGGGCAGCCGCCAGCCCCACCTATTTATACCCAACCAAACGATTTCATCTTCCTAAACACGACCCAAAACCCTAAAATCTTCCCCCTTGAGCCCCCATCTTCCTCCAAGCTTCATTCCTTCATTCCAAGCCCTAGAATCATCATCCAAACCCTCCATCCACTCTATCTAGCTCTCATCTTCCCCAAAATCTCACCAAATCCATCGAAATCCCCAAATCCCCCAAAACCCAAATTCTCCCATACTTCTCCAATCTTTTCCAGATCTGATCCTAGGGTTCTCCGGAGTGTTTCTTCCGCCTCCTCTCGGTAAGAAATCGATCTACCGTTGTTTTCATAACCTATTTATATTTTTATGAAACCCTAATATAATTTCATGATGTTTGATGATTGTTCCCCCATAACAGCGATTTCCCCGTAGATTGGCATCCGTGTGACGAAGTGGTCGTCATCCCCGGTGCTAGGCAAGTGAAACTTGCTACTTAGGGTTTAGGCCATGTTTTAGGCCATTTTCTTGTTGTAGGCGTAAAAGAGGCTAGGCGACGAAATGATACTCGCCTAGGCGCAAATTGGGGAATTAGCTTGACAACGAAGCTAGTTCCGACATTTAGCATGTTGCACAATTAACATGTCATGTTTACTTTCCATTAACGGTACGCAAATTACATGTCATGTCATTGCATTCTTTTGATGATCCCGTGATTGCGTAGCATCGCTACAATACTTGTGTTCCTGGCTCGTGACCAGAAGCGAGCATAATGAGTTGCTAACCCCAACGCTCGATATATTGAATTGTGAACTAAGAATGCGAGCTCATTGTGCGGGGCAACCCCAGGCTCACTAGCTGAGCTCATTGTGCGGGGACCCTGGCTCTATTTCGTGTGGGTATTGGGGGTAAGAGTTAAGCGGCCATTCAACTGGGAGTCTGTTTGATCAACAACTGCAGTTGTAAGGCGTAAACTCTGGGGTGGGGTAGTGTTTAGGGCCGATCGGTCTGAATGTTGTACCATTCAGCGAAGGGCGTAAACATCTACAAACAACAGTGAAACGTGAATTGTATTTAGTGCCGATCGGTGTGAATGATGAACCATTCAGCTGAAGGGCGTAAACACCTACAACAATGTGAATTGATTGAGATTGTTAGTAGCTTGGCTACTCTTGTCTTGTCCCGATAATTGTTCCCTTGTACAAAATTGTCTTGCCATGTCTTAAATTGTGCACTCATATTATAACTGCCATGTCATGCATACTAAACTGCTAGGTTGCTAGTTGCCTTACTTTCAGTTTCCTTGCCCACGTCTTTTAGACTTGCTGACATGTGCCCCTTTACTCTTTTGGGTGACACATGTTAGATCCCGAGCCCGAGTACCTTGTTGAGAACGAGGTGTTTGCTGTCGCCGAGCCCGAGCCCGTGTTTGGCGGGGAGTACGTGGACACTGGGGACCAGTCCTAGTGTCTTCGTTGTGTTTTACTTTTGTTAGACAGTTGTTTTGTTATCGGCGCGTAGCACCTATACCTTGTTTCGTCGTTGTTGGTTTTGTTGGCCTTGTTCTGGGCCTTAGACTCTTTTCCTTTAGCCTGGTGGCTTTTCTGGATGTTGGACTTACTTTCATGTTGGACAATTATGAGATGTGAAGGCTTTTATTTCAGTCTCTCCTTGTGTTATTATTGTTGTTCCGTTGTGGTTACAGGGACCTGCTTATGTTTTATTGACGCTTATCGGGTTTGGGGCTTCACAGCTCCACTCTCGTGCGGACCTTTTCACGTCTCGCCTCCATTTTAGGGAAGCGGGTCGTGACAATATTGCAAGGGCAGTCGCAGTTGCTAGCTAGGGATTCGACCATTGTGCCTATACCTTTGAGGGGAGAGTCGTTGGAGAACCTTATTCACCCCATCCCATTCTACCATTTAGATGACGAAGCTATTTTTGATGATGATGGGAAAAAATGAGGAGATATCCTTTGGATCAGTTTGAGAGACCATACATCTTGGATGGGATGACATACATTATTTTTGCAAGGGCTATACAGAGATTTCCACATTTGATGAGCCAGAGCACTTTATCCCTACAGATGAGTTTCCTTACTTTGAGACATTTGACGACACCAGGGAGACTGAAGAGCTTACATATTTCGGTGAGATGGATGCATGTGAGGACGAGGATACCATGACCACATTTGAGGATTCCACACCGCATCTACCTCCACAGCTACGTCCGCACCCTATTCCTCTTCCTTCTGTGGTTGAGCATCATCCAGAGCATACCGCCCTATTCAGGGAGATTTTCTAGCACCCACATACTCCGTTTATGATTCTCATTTTTCACTTCTATTCCTCTTGAATCATATGTTTTTGACTTACCCCTGTCTCTCACATGACACAGGAAACATTTGTTCAGAGATTATCTTGGGTTTGTCACCACCTGGTTGACCAGTCATCGTGGAGAACGAAGACTTCGCCGTCTCTTGCATTAAGGATAGAAAGATTTCTCAGGGAGCACTCGTCGCCCTTCTATTATATTTCCAATTTATATTGATGACTATCTCCGAGATACATTTATTTTGGGGAAGAAGTTTTTGCCATGGATTGATGCAGCTCGTTGTTTGTAGGAAACATGTGGATATCTTCAAGAGACGCTTGGGGTTGCATTGCTTGAGTCTGTTGGCATTCGTGGCACGAAGATTTTGATGGAGCTACGAAAGAAGCAGTTGAAGCAGCTACCTGCCCCACTTCAGATCATAGATCCACCATTTTCTTGGGTTTATCCTAATCTAGTAGTATAAAAAATTTACTGCTTTCAAGTTTAGAGTAGAATAATCTCGTCCCTTCTCGATAGTGGGGGAGCGTATTTAGGATTTGCTTTTGTTTGAATAATTTTTCCCCTCTAATGGTCCCCATTTATCATTTTACCCCCCAACACCCTTTTCTTGATTTTGGCCCATTTTTCCTTGACCTCGTACTCATTTTCATCCATGAGACCCCACCACCTCCAAAGGGTGGTGATGCTTGATTAACCTATCATTTTTATTTTCCCCTTTTATCCCTTATGCCACGTATCGAATGTTCATATCCTTTGTGCATAGCTTTTATCAGCTTGGGGGAGAGTATCACCCATTGTCATTTTTGGTTCCCCTTTTGTGTGTTCTTCCTTTTTGGTCATGTTTTTCTATTTTTGTTTGTTCTTTTTCTGCAATTTTTTCCCTCCCATTTATCTTTTGCCCTCACATTACTTGTGATTTTATTGCATTGAGTGCAATGCATGTTTTAGCTTGTGGGAGTTGCACTTTGTGCATATTTCTTATGTGTTTCCACCATTTTCCGCCATTTTCCACGTCATTTCATTTTTTTCGTTTCTCTTTTATTTTCCTTCCCCTAGAGATGAACCTTCGATGATGTGTTTCCTCTTATGTGTTTCACCTCCTGAACACACATGCTTTGCCACTTTCCCTCATCACCATAGGATACTCCAGCTTCATATACTATGTATTGTGCATGCTTATGGATTTATTTTCCATTTATACCTTGATTTTGGAAGTAGTTAAGTCTTAATCGGGCTTCAGTCATGGTTTGGCATATTAGTATACCATCTATACAAATCAATTAAATTCTCATGATCCATAATTCTTATAAAACTGGAGCAATTGCTTTTCATTCTCATTTTTCATTGCTATTAGCACGCCTTGAGTGCCATTTGGGATGATTGAACCGCTACATGCTGATATGAGTAGGATAACCCACTTCATTCTTGAATGATGATTGCAAACTACCTTTTGAGTCCCGCACATGATGGCATGTAAGAGAGTGAGAGCGATTGCTTGAAAGTGTGTGTGTATATATATATATATATATATATATATATATGATAATAACATATTGCAACAACCATGCATGTTATTCTCAAGCTAAGACAAATCCTCCAAGCAAAGCCCTTGACCCCAAAAATCTCGAAAAAGAACAAATATTACAAGGCAACCAAAAATATCAAGAAGGCCAAAAATATCAAAAGATACCAAAAGCCCAAAAATCTCATAAACGCCAAAAATCACAACAATTCCGATTCCATAGCATCCTATGCTTAGTCTTGATGGGTGTGTTGATGAGTGACAAAATAAGTTTTTCATGTGCATATGGGTGGAGATAATGGAATTTTCCTATATTTGAGAATTGAATTGAATTGTGGTGTGATAGCCTATGAATTGATACATGCTAGTGTAATTCTTGAAACTATTCTTTTCTATGCTTGCTTTGCATGATACACTCTTCATTCCTAGTTATGAATTATGATCGAGATTTGTCATAACCATGAAATTGTATACCTTGCGCTATGCCATAGCTCGATAGTTATGATTATGATGATTCAATGACCTCTTGATAAATTTTGCTCATTATTGTTAAATCCATTGCAGTACCATCTTTCACTATGAAATTGATATGATTGTTGTGGTACGTGGACATCTTTATCATGGTATTGTTGTTTAGTGGTGTGTGTATTGAAACCCGAGAAGGTGATCTAAGATTCTCCTTTCCTTCTTTCTTTATCCTCTTTGAGCTTTACTCCCATTTGTCTTCTTCGAGGATAAGGAAGAGTTCAGCTTGGGGGGACTTTGATACATGTTTATTTTGCACCTTTTACACACATGGTTTACAACAATTTTGTCACATTTTATCACAATTTACATTGTTTTTATCATATTTCCATTCATTTCGACTATTTGGGTGTTTTGTGTGAATTTCAGGTAAATACGGGTGTTTTGGGCACTTTTAGAAGTTGATCACATTTGTCGGGATCAAAGGACGTAGATGTGGCGAAGATTCCATGGCCAAAGATCAAGAGGTGACATTTTGAAGCCTTCTACACGACCATTTCACTCCCAATAAGCTCCATTGCGTGCAACTCTATCACCTTTCAGAAATCTGTGATCATTCCAGAGATATTTTGGGAGCTCTCTTATTTTTTTATCGTAGAGGACATTGTCACGATTCCAAAGCCACCTCGTTTGCTCAAAAACGATTTTTCTAGATTGTTCTAGATTTTCTGGAGTGTAGCTTGGTCGTACTGGAAATTCCACACGGCCGTAAGGAATATCTACGTGCTTGAACAATTTTTCAAAAATTTGACCCTTCATACGGATGTTTGATGACAAGAGCCCATCCTTGAATCAAAGACAAATTCACACGATCGTTTGGTTTAATCCAAACCATCGTGTATCTCTTAGGAAAACTTTGGAGGAATATGGGGAGTCTGCAGAGTCTACACGACCGTTTTGATTTATCAAAACGATCGCATTGATCTTCCTCTAAAATCAACTTCATGCGACCGTTTGGAACGGCGGCGTCATCTTCTTCTTTAGCGGTAGCGAGGATTCCAAACGGATGTAAGGTTTCGACCATACGGCCGCGTCAATTGAAAGTGCTCCATAAGTCGATGCGGCCGTTTGGACTTTCCAAACGGTCGTGTCGAATGAGGGTCTGAAGTGAAAACCCGACTTCTTAGGGTGTCACGCCCCGCTTCCCAAAAAGGTCGGAGGCGAAGCGTGACTAAGGCCCGCTTAGGCCAGGGCAAAGAGCCCAGACCCAATAAGCGTCTGTGATATTCCAAACAAAGGCAACAGGTCCCTGCAAGTTAGTACAGAAACAACAAAGTATTGAAAAGAGATATCATTTCATTTTATTCCAAATAAAACATCCAAATGTACTGAGAGTCTAAAACGCCCGAAGGCTACAACTGCAGAAAAGAAAACTACTGGTGCAAGCACCCAACCTAGACAAGAAAGCAACAGGTGCTACCCACCCAATCTAAACTGGATCAGAAATCTGAATCAGCATTAAGAGGCCTCTAACTCTGGTCCTCCTCCGGGTCGTACTCCGGATCAACGTCCCCCGGCTCTCCGTCAGCTGGCAAGTCCGCCTCGTCAACGTACTCTGGCTCAACACCTGACGTACAGCACCAAAAGAATGAACTGTACGTCAGGTCAGGTCTACAAAAAGGGTTAGACCAAACTGCAAGTGTATCAACTTTTTAGACAACGTTTTACTGGTTGATTAGCATGCTGGGGTTACGACAAGTACGAGAAAAGTAACGTAGCAGGAAAGTAAAACGTAGCAGGCAGTAGTCGTAGCGTGTGCTACCGACTACGGGACTAGCCTAAAGGTGTCAGGACAAGACGAAGACAGACAAGACAAGTAGGACACGACAAGTCACGGCACGACACGACACGAAGGGTTCAAGCCTTACGGGTTGAGGGGGATCAGACCCTCTCCCCGTGCGCACGCTCAACCCTACCCCAAACCCCAGAACTCAGGACAGGAAGCACGGAGATCACTTTCGCAAGGAAATCACCTGAAACGCCCGAAGGCTTTTTGTAACACGGAGATCACTTCCGCTCGGGAAGCATCTGAAACGCCCGAAGGCTTTTTGTAACACGGAGATCACTTCCGCTCGGGAAGCATCTGAAACGCCCGAAGGCTTTTTGTAACACGGAGATCACTTCCGCTCGGGAAGCATCTAAAACGCCCGAAGGCTTTTTGTAACACGGAGATCACTTCCGCTCGGGAAGCATCTGAAATGCCCGAAGGCTTTTTGTAACATGGTGACAAAACACGACCAGTGTGTATAACAGTGACAAGACACGACCAGTGTACGGGAGAGTTATTCTAGGGTGTCCACACGCACGCACACACATGATAGTCCTACAGCATCAAAAGTTGTTGTTGTCAGGCTCAGACTTCGTCGTCAAGTCTGAGCCGTCAGGAGCCGTCCCGGACGCTATCATTTCACGTCTGGTTCTATTCGTTCACAGTCTAACAGTTCTAACCAACTAAGGCCTAAGCACGGCCAAAAGTGCAAGTGGATACACTTGCCTGCGATGGCGAGTGTGTCGTCCTCCCGAAGCGTCTCGTCCAGTCGTCGCGTCCGCGGTAGTCCGTCTGAAATAGTCACGGCGACGGTGTCAGGTCGCGAATTCGTCAAATCCTATTAGGTTTCGTTTCTAGGTTTTTGGGACTATCCTATTCGTCAAAAGTCACTTTTTGATGTATCAACCTAATCGACGATCTATCCTATGTGCACAGTCAAATTAGTCCGTTCGTCGATTTTCTATGTTCGTACAACGTTTTACAGGAGCTGAAAATTAAATTTAGTTCAAGTTGACGGTTTTTAGTTTAGGGTTCAGTCAGCTATTGTGGGGGTTTATACGAGTTTCGGGGAACCAACCTGAACCGGAGTTTGCTGTAGATTGGATGTCAGGTCTGATCGGAGAACTCCTCGGCTTCAGATCTGGTCCTCGCACGTCTCTCCAAAAGTTCAAACTTGCGACGAAGGCCTACGACGTGTCGCAACGTCGTAGACGGCAAATCCGCGAAGTGACACGTCCAAGTGGGGCCCACAGCAGTGCTAGGGGTCCAAGGGGGCCCACAACACCTCAGGAGCACTTGGGGGGCCCACCACAGAAGTTGGTGTGGGAGAAACCCACTTGTGACGAAGTTCTATCGGTCGTTCACCCTCGGTGCGAGGGTTTCTCTCGGTCAGACCGAGAGAAGCTCTCGGTCGTGCACTGGCGATGCGGGGGGCTCGGTTGCAGCGGCGGGTGCGGAGGAATCCGTCGGTCAGACCAACTGATCCTGTCGGTCGGGCGCTTGGACGAAGCTGGCAGCGGAGCGGGGTGCGGAGAGGCTTCGGGTGCGGAGGGGGCCTCGGTCAGACCGACGGGGCGGGTCGGTCAGGCGCTGGCGATGCGGAGCGGGGCGATGCGGGCGGCTGTGCGAGGGAGCCTCTCGGTCAGACCGAGAGAGAGCCTCGGTCGGAGCGGGCGACAGTGGGGGGAAGTGATGCAGCGGCTGTACGAGCGGCGATGCGGGGTGCTCCTCCGGTCGTGAAAGGGGATTTGCGGGGGAGAGCTCCGGTCGTGCACGTTGCGATCGTCGCAACGTTGCGACGAAGCTTTAGAAGATGAAACGGCGGCTAGGGTTTTGAGCAATGACGAAAATACTTTGCCTAGGGCTAACTTAAATAGGTTAGAGCTAGGGTTAGGGTTTGGGTTCGTAAAAATATTATTAAAATAATTTAAAATAATTAATTTACTTAAAAATTACTCTCCTCTCCCTCACGCAAAATGGGTGCGGCCAAAAATTCTAAAATTTTGCCTAAAAATTCTTTATTACGTTATTATAATATAGGAATTTTTTTGTAATTAAAACGTTTATAAAAATAGGTTTTAAAATTATTTAAAACTTTCAAAAAAATGGAAAATAGGTCAAATTAAATCCAAAAATTATAAAATAATTTTGGGGTATTCTAGATGACTAAAGAAAGTCAGCGGAGAAGACGGATCTAAATTTTGATGTCGAGAGACGAAACTAAAATTCGTAACGTCTCGCATCAAAACAGAAAGTCGCGACATCACGTCAATTAAGATAGCGTCGCTGAAGAACGACTCGAGATACGTTGTTACAAAGTTATTCCACAATCTAATACTTCCAGAGACGATCACGTCGATATATCACTCAATAATATTCAAAAACAATTAATGCCAAAAATAAGCACGTGCACAATCCAGAGCACGTGCACAAAGAAAGTACGATCGGAAACCGACCGTTACATCCTCCCCAACTTAGAAATGATTCCGTCCTCGGAATCAACATCGAGCATTGCTGGGAAAAAGATGCGGAAAGCGCTCTCTCATATCATCCTCACGTTCCCAGGTGGACTCTCCAGGCGATCCGTGACGCCACATCACTCTCACCAGGTCGACTATCTTATTCCTCAACTGCTTCTGTCGACGGTCCAAGATCTGCACAGGCTGCTGGTCATATGTCAGGTCCGGTCGAACCGTAATCTCCGAGAAATCGACCGTGTGCGACGGATCACTGACGTACCGACGTAGCTGAGATACATGGAATACGTCGTGAACACCCTCCAAAGATGGTGGCAGAGCAAGGCGATAGGACACTGCTCCCACACGCTCTAGCACATCAAATGGCCCAATAAACCTCGGACTCAGCTTTCCCTTCTTCCCAAAACGGATAACTCCGCGGTTCGGAGAAATCTTCAAGAAGACGTGATCTCCGGGCTGGAACTCCAAAGGTCTCCTCTTGGCATCTGCCCAATGCTTGAAGCGATCCTGTGCAACTCTAAGCTTCTCCCTGATGTCCCTCACGACATCCACAGCTTCAACTATCATCTCCGGACCCAACAGCTCTCGATCTCCGATGT
This sequence comes from Scilla litardierei, assembly GCA_030789695.1. Taxonomy (NCBI): domain Eukaryota; kingdom Viridiplantae; phylum Streptophyta; class Magnoliopsida; order Asparagales; family Asparagaceae; genus Scilla; species Scilla litardierei. Next base: position 90,574,242 of record CM061133.1, read on the forward strand.
CATCCCAGCTCAGTGGCGATCGACATTTCCTTCCATATAAGGCAGCAAACGGCGCCATGCCAATGCTCTCCTGGTAGCTGTTGTTATATGAAAACTCCACCAAGTGAAGATGGTCCTCCCATGATCCCTTCAAATCGAGCGCGCAAGCTCACAGCATATCCTCCAGAATCTGAATAGTCCTCTCGGACTGGCCATCAGTCTGCGGGTGGTACGCCGTGCTGAAACTCAGACTCGTACCCAAATGCTCCTACAGACTTTTCCAGAACTGAGACGTGAACCTCGTGTCTCGGTCAGACACAATGCTCACGGGGACTCCATGTAAGCATACAATCTCCTGCACGTACACGGTCTACGTCACGACTATTTCAAAGCGAAAATTAGAATAGAAGTAAAAGTAGAACGGAACTTTACCTCCAGATATTTCCTCGCCAAAGCTTCCGTAGACTGGCCCACTCGGAAGGGGATAAAGTGCGCAGACTTGGTCAACCGATCCACGATCACCCAAACTGCGTCGTTCTGCCTCGGGGTCCGAGGTAAACCAGTCACGAAGTCCATCGTAATATGTTGCCACTTCCACTCCGGAATGGGAAGCGGTTGCAACAACCCAGCAGTACGATGGTGCTCGGCCTTCACCTGTTGGCATATCAAACACTTGGCAACGCTCCGTGCCACACTCCTCTTCATGCCAATCCACCAATAATTCAGACGGAGGTCCTTATACATCTTGGTGCCTCCAGGATGTATAGAATATGGCGAGCTATGAGCCTCGCTCAACAGCTCCTCGCGAATATCCCCTGCAGGTACACAGAGTCTACTGCCGTACCGTAGCGAACCATCCTCATGAATTACGAACTCCGTCCGTAGTCCAGCTTCAACCTGCCTCCTGATTCTCTGCAGCTTCGGATCTCCTGCCTGTGCTGCCTTGATCCGATCCACGATCGTGGACTAAATCTGCAAATTCATGAACGAACGAACCACACCAGGTAGGACAACCTCCAAATCCATCTCCCTCAGCTCCTGCTGAATCCTCCAGTCGGCTGCAAGCATCATCGCAGTAGGAAGTCTACTCAAGGCATCCGGCACTACGTTCACCTTCCCCGGATGATACTGCAAATCAATCTCGTAGTCAGCCATGAGCTCTAACCATCGCCTCTGACGCATGTTGAGCTCCTTCTGCGTAAAGATGTACTTCAAGCTCTTGTGATCGGTGAAAATCTTCACACTCTCACCTAGCAAGAAGTGCCTCCAAATCTTCAGTGCAAAAATCACTGCCGCCAACTCCAGATCGTGCGTCGGGTAATTCTTCTCATGAGTCCTCAACTGACGAGAAGCATACGCGACCACGTGGCCATGCTGATGCAAGACGCATCCTAGGCCCTTCCCTGAAGCATCAGAATAAACTTCGAAGCCTCTGCTTCGATCCGGTACTGCCAACACCGGTGCCGAGGTCAATCTCGCCTTCAAAATACTGAAGGCCTCCTCACAAGCATTTGACCAAATAAACTCCTCGTCCTTCCTCGTCAGATTCGTCATCAGCTCTGCAATCTTCGAGAAATCTTTGATGAACCGTCGATAATAGCCTGCTAAACCAAGGAAGCTCCTGATGTCGGACGCTGACTGCGGAGTCGGCCAATCTCTGACTTCTCTAACCTTCTCCGGATCCACAGATATGCCATCACCGGACACCACGTGTCCCAGGAATGCGACTCTATCCAGCCAGAACTCGCACTTGCTATACTTGGCATAAAGCTTATGTCTCCTCAGCGTCTCCAGCACTGTCCTCAGATGACAGCTGTGCTCCTCCTCAGACTTCGAATAAATAAGAATGTCATCAATGAAGATGACAACAAACTTGTCCAGGAAGTCATAGAATATTAAATTCATCAAATTCATGAACACAGCCGGAGCATTGGTCATGCCAAACGGCATGACCACGAACTCATAATGTCCGTACTTCGTCCGGAAAGCCGTCTTCTGAACATCGTCCTTCTTTACCTTCAACTGGTGGTATCCACTCCTCAAGTCCAACTTCGAGAAGACTCTCGAACCTCCAAGCTGGTCAAAGATATCGTCGATGCGCGGCAGCGGATACTTATTCTTTACGGTGACAGCATTCAATCCTCGATAGTCCACGCACATCCTGCGGGACCCATCCTTCTTCTTTACAAGCAAGACAGGTGCACCCCACGGTGACACACTAGGGTGGATGAAACCCTTCTGCAGCAACTCATCCAACTGCTTCCGCAGCTCCTCGAGCTCAGCGGGGGCCATACGGTTGCGCTCCCGGCATAAGATCAATTCCAAACTCTAAAGCTCTGTGGGGTGGCAAACCTGAGATATCCTCCGGGAAGACGTCGTCGAAGTCTCTGACGACTGCTGGTCTCTCGATCTCCATCTCCATCTGCATGGCTGTCACAATCAGCACCTCCCGCTTGGCCCGAAATCTGATGGGCCCAAGCGACTCATCCCTGCTGCGGAACTCGAACTCCGGATGACCTGGAATCCGGAACACCACCCTCTTACTGTGACAGTCGATCGAGGCGTGGAAATCTCCCAACCAATCGATGCCAAGAACGACATCGAAATGAGGCAGATCGTGGACAATGAAATCTGCAAAGAGCTCGTGTCCACTGATCACTAAAGAAATCGATCGACATCCCAAATTTACCGTCACCACTCCGTTCCCGGTGGTAATGTCCCAACACTTAGGGAGTGTATGGGTGGGGATAGAGTGCTTTGTTGCAAACCTCCGGGATATGATGCACATAGATGCTCCGGAGTCGAACAAAGCCAAGGCTGGGTGAGAGGACACTAGAATGGTGCCTAAAATATAAGGGAACTACCGTCAAATCAACTACTCTAACAACAAGTCAACCAAGCAACACAAATAATAAGATCTAAACTATGAAATGAAAAACTAGGATCAAGAGTTACCTGCTATAACTCCATCCAGCTCCTCAGTCTCAACAGTAGTCATGGTATACGCCGGCCTCTGGGGCTGTGCTGCTCTCTGGTACATCTGCCTCTGTGGCGGCAAAGGTGGTCCACGAGCAGCAGGTCCTCTCTGAACTGGAGCAGGTGCTCTCATCTGCAACGGGGCTGGCGCTCCAACTGCAGCATGACGAGCTCTCGGACAATCCTTCGCAGCATGCGAGGCATCTCCACAAACTAAACACAGTCCCAGCTTCCTCCTACAATCCTTCTGAACATGTCCTGTCTTCCCGCAGTAATGGCATGGTCCCTTCCTCTGAATCTGAACTGGTGCTCCAGGCCTTTTGAATGGTACTGTCTGAACTGGCCTCATCGCCGGCCTAGCAGGTGGCCGGTACTGCTCCATAGGACGCTTCCCCTTATCAGCTGGAGGGTCAGGTAGGAGCGAAATAAGCTCATGATTCTTCGCAGCATCCAGCACCTCCCTCATAGTCGTGAAACTCGCCGAAGACATAGAAGCCTGAATCTTCGGACGCAGTCCCTGACGAAAGCGATCAGCTCGCTTCTCCTCCTTCTTCACCATGTGCGGAGCAAAGCGGCTCAGCATCTCAAACTCCGCCTCGTACTCCTCGACGGTCATGTTCTCCTGCTTCAGATCTATAAACCTGATCAGCAGCTCCCTCCTAGCAGACTTGGTGAAGTACTTATCCTTGAACATAGACATGAAGGTCTTCCATCCCACTGGCTTCTCAAGACGCCTCTCCTCGATGCGCCACCAGTTCCTCGCATTCTCTGTCAGCTGCATCTTTGCTATCTCCACACGGGTATCATCAGGAATCTTCGCAGCAACTAACTTCTCCTCCGTGCTCTGGATCCACTCGTCAGCAGCTAGGGGTCCCTCCTTCCCCGAAAATGTCTTTGGCTGGAGCTCGTTGAACTGCTTCACTCCTGGAGCAGCTCGAGGGGCAGGTGGAGGAGGTGGTGGTGGTGCAACTGGAACAGCCTGGGCAGCACGCTGGGACTGCTGAACCAACTGATGCTGAACATCCAGCATCTCCCTCATCACACCCAGAAACTGACGGAAGTCTCCGCTCTGGTCCTCCGGAACTCCATCGCCTAAGTTCCCCGATTGGGTAACACGTCGTCCGGCCATCCTATTGACAGAAACACAGAGGTTAGACTCGTACAATTATTGGATGATAATAAAATGAATTCCAATACTTCGATTGTTCTGTATTCGCAGAAGTAGGGGACCTGCATGGGCCACCACTAAAACCTGTCACGCCCCGCTTCCCAAAAAGGTCGGAGGCGAAGCGTGACTAAGGCCCGCTTAGGCCAGGGCAAAGAGCCCAGACCCAATAAGCGTCTGTGATATTCCAAACAAAGGCAACAGGTCCCAGCAAGTTAGTACGGAAACAACAAAGTATTGAAAAGAGATATCATTTCATTTTATTCCAAATAAAACATCCAAAGGTACTGAGAGTCTAAAATGCCCGAAGGCTACAACGGCAGAAAAGAAAACTACTGGTGCAAGCACCCAACCTAGACAAGAAAGCAACAGGTGCTACCCACCCAATCTAAACTGGATCAGAAATCTGAATCAGCAATAAGAGGCCTCTAACTCTGGTCCTCCTCCGGGTCGTACTCCGGATCAACGTCCCCCGGCTCTCCGTCAGCTGGCAAGTCCGCCTCGTCAACGTACTCTGGCTCAACACCTGACGTACTGCACCAAAAGAAGGAACTGTACGTCAGGTCAGGTCTACAAAAAGGGTTAGACCAAACTGCAAGTGTATCAACTTTTTAGACAACGTTTTACTGGTTGATTAGCATGCTGGGGTTACGACAAGTACGAGAAAAGTAACGTAGCAGGAAAGTAAAACGTAGCAGGCAGTAGTCGTAGCGTGGGCTACCGACTACGGGACTAGCCTAAAGGTGTCAGGACAAGATGAAGACAGACAAGACAAGTAGGACACGACAAGTCACGGCACGACACGACACGAAGGGTTCAAGCCTTACGGGTTGAGGGGGATCAGACCCTCTCCCCGTGCGCACGCTTAACCCTACCCCAAACCCCAGAACTCAGGACAGGAAGCACGGAGATCACTTTCGCAAGGAAAGCACCTGAAACGCCCGAAGGCTTTTTGTAACACGGAGATCACTTCCGCTCGAGAAGCATCTGAAACTCCCGAAGGCTTTTTGTAACACGGAGATCACTTCCGCTCGGGAAGCATCTGACACGTCCAAGTAGGGCCCACAGCAGTGCTAGGGGTCCAAGGGGGCCCACAACACCTCAGAAGCACTTGGGGGGCCCACCACAGAAGTTGGTGTGGGAGAAACCCACTTGCGACGAAGTTCTGTCGGTCGTTCACCCTCGGTGCGAGGGTTTCTCTCGGTCAGACCGAGAGAAGCTCTCGGTCGTGCACTGGCGATGCGGGGGGCTCGGTTGCAGCGGCGGGTGCGGAGGAATCCGTCGGTCAGACCGACTGATCCTGTCGGTCGGGCGCTTGGACGAAGCTGGCAGCGGAGCGGGGTGCGGAGCGGCTTCGGGTGCGGAGCGGGCCTCGGTCAGACCGACGGGGCGGGTTGGTCAGGCGCTGGCGATGCGGAGCGGGGCGATGCGGGCGGCTGTGCGAGGGAGCCTCTCGGTCAGACCGAGAGAGAGCCTCGGTCGGAGCGGGCGACAGCGGGGGGAAGCGATGCAGCGGCTGTGCGAGCGGTGATGCGGGGTGCTCCTCCGGTCGTGCAAGGGGATTTGCGGGGGAGAGCTCCGGTCGTGCACGTTGCGATCGTCGCAACGTTGCGACGAAGCTTTAGAAGATGAAACGGCGGCTAGGGTTTTGAGCAATGACGAAAATACTTTGCCTAGGGCTAACTTAAATAGGTTAGATCTAGGGTTAGGGTTTGGGTTCGGAAAAATATTATTAAAATAATTTAAAATAATTAATTTACTTAAAAATTACTCTCCTCTCCCTCACGCAAAATGGGTGCGGCCAAAAATTCTAAAATTTTGCCTAAAAATTCTTTATTACGTTATTATAATATAGGAATTTTTTTGTAATTAAAACGTTTATAAAAATAGGTTTTAAAATTATTTAAAACTTTCAAAAAAATGGAAAATAGGTCAAATTAAATCCAAAAATTATAAAATAATTTTGGGGTATTCTAGATGACTAAAGAAAGTCAGCGGAGAAGGTGGATCTAAATTTTGATGTCGAGAGACGAAACTAAAATTCGTAACGTCTCGCATCAAAACAGAAAGTTGCGACATCACGTCAATTAAGATAGCGTCGCTGAAGAACGACTCGAGATATGTTGTTACAAAGTTATTCCACAATCTAATACTTCCAGAGACGATCACGTCGATATATCACTCAATAATATTCAAAAACAATTAATGCCAAAAATAAGCACGTGCACAATCCAGAGCACGTGCACAATGAAAGTACGATCGGAAACCGACCGTTACTTAGGGTTGTATAAATTGATCTGGCCGCCGTCATTTCCAGGGCCGAGTCTTTTTGGCCGGTTTTGGCTCCTTTTATTGTTCTATTAAATTCTAGGAGTAGATTTGATGTTATATTAGATTTTAGATGAAGATTTTGGAGAATTTTCTCTTGATTTGTAAGTGTATTAACAATCCCATCTATGAATGAATGAGATAAGCCTCATCTTCCCTTTCTCTCATAGTTATTGACATTTTTATTGTTATTTTGTCGTTTTAAGAGTGTTTACCCATTTTGATTGCTATCCTCTCGTTAATGTTGTTATTCTTGTTGTGATTCTTCACATTTTAACATTTCCATATTGTTATCTTCGTTAAAACCTCCTGACTCCATGTTTCCCCTTCCAATCCGACAGCGTAGCTAGCATATAACCTCAAATCGAGCAAGTACTCAATTAATTCGCCTCCCTACAGACGACCCATAAAGGGCTATGACGATACCGTGCGCTTGTTGTAAGTTTATATTAGCTTCGCGTGAGCGAACAAACTTTTTGGTGACGTTGCCAGGGAGGCACGATTTGATTGATATTAGTAAGATTAGGGTTCGTTAGACTACGTTTAATTCAAAAATTTATAAAAATCTTAATAAAAAATTTTGCCCCCTCCACCATACTTTCAGTTTTGCTACTCTTTTGTACTATTGACTCTCCTCTCTAGTTCGTCTATTTTTGTTGTCCATGTATCTTTGGATTTACCAAGTGGAGACCCGATTTTGATGCTTCAGCGCTACAGAGTGCTTAGATGGGAGGTTATGATTCTCTTCCGCAGGTCACAGCGTTTTGTATAAAATGTGGGATGCCGGGACATATCTTTACCCAATGCCAACATTTTATCTACCCATACATCCCACCATCATATACGTACGACCTACCCTATGAACCCTTCTACCTCAGTCCTCCACCTCCTCCACAAAAATCCCACCTCGAGTTGCTTCTAGAAAGCTAGCATAGAGACGAAGCTCAATGGCTCGAAACTCAAGCCATAGCCGAGGCCCAACTCCAAGAACTTGCCCAAAGTGTAAACCAATTGCCATATCGCAGGGGCAGTCTCAGTTACTGGCTAGGGATTTGACCGCGTGCATATACTTTTGAGGTGAGAGAAGTTAGAGAACCTTATTCACCCCCATCACATTCTACCCTTTAGATGACGAAGCAATTTTTGATGATGATGGGAAGAATGAGGGGATATCCTTTGGATCAGTGAGAGAAACCATACATCTTGGATGGGACGAAATACATGATTCTTGCAAGGGCTATACAGAGATTTCCACATTTAATGAACCAGAGCGCTTTATCCCTACAGATGAGTTTCCCCACTCTGAGACATTTGACGACACCGGGGAGACTGCAGAGCTCACATATTTCGGTGAGATGGATGCACGTGGTGACAAGGACACCATGATCACATTTGAGGAGTCCACACCGCATCTACATCCGCAGCTACGTCTGCAGCCCATTCCTCTTCCTTTTGTGGCTGAGCATCATCCAGAGCATACAGCCCATATTCAGGGTGATTTTCTAGCACCCACATACTCCATTTATGAGTCTCATTTTTTGCTTGTATTCCTCTTGACTAATATATTTTTGACTTACCATATCTCTGATATGACACATGAGAAATTTGTTCAGAGATTATCTTGGTTTTGTCATCACCTGGCAGACCAATCATTGTGGAGAACGAAGACATGGCCAACTCTTGTATTGAGGATATCACGATTTTCTCAGGGAGTACTCGTCACCCTTCTATTATCTTTCCAATTTATATTGACGACTATCTCTGAGATACTTTTATTTTAGGGAAGAATTTTTTGCCATGATGACGTGTGTTTATATTTTATATATTCATGCTCGTCTTCTTTGTGTTTTTCCGTTATTCTCTGCCGTCCCGTATCCATTTTCTCGTGTTTTCTAGTTTTCTTTCACTTCTCCGTGTTTTTGTGTGTTTGCAGGAGATTGCCAGTGTAGGAGACATATAACGAAGATATCATGAGTCCCAGGAGCAACAGGAGGAGTCACGCACGATCCAGGGGGTCAAACGATGAAGATTGCCATATTTCAGCCCCCACCCGATCAGTTGGACACAGCCAACCGATCGGGTGATGCACGCGTGTCCGACCAGGA